>CAKXYN010000244.1:0-310000 GCA_935064755.1 Tragelaphus eurycerus
TTTTTAAAAGCCAGGTGAGAAAGGGAGGTTGCAGGGTATGTGATCTGCTTGTGCATACTTCTCCAATTGGCTGATGGTTAGGGAACAGGGTGGTATCACAGGGGTAAACATTATCAGTCCTTAGATTCCAGGAGGCCTGGGGCTATGTGCTCATGGTCATCAAGTCAGATCAGATCAGATCAGTCGCTCAGTCGTGTCCGACTCTTCGCGACCCCATGAACCGCAGCACGCCAGGCCTCCCTGTCCATCACCAGCTCCCGGAGGTCACCCAGACTCATACCCATCGAGTCAGTGATGCCATCCAGCCATCTCATCCTCTGTCGTCCCCCTTCTCCTCCTGCCCCCAATCCCTCCCAGCATCAGAGTCTTCTCCAATGAGTCAACTCTTCGCATGAGGTGGCCAAAATACTGGAGTTTCAGCTTTAGCATCATTCCTTCTAAAGAAATCCCAGGGCTGATCTCCTTCAGAATGGACCGGTTGGATCTCCTTGCAGTCCAAGGGACTCTCAAGAGTCTTTTCCAACACCACAGTTCAAAAGCATCAATTCTTCGGCGCTCAGCCTTCTTCACAGTCCAGCTCTCACATCCATACATGACCACAGGAAAGACCATAGCCTTGACTAGGCGAACCTTTGTTGGTAAAGTAATGTCTCTGCTTTTGAATATGCTATCTAGGTTGGTCATAACTTTCCTTCCAAGGAGTAAGCGCCTTTTAATTTCATGGCTGCAGTCACCATCTGCAGTGATTTTGGAGCCCAGAAAAACAAAGTCTGACACTGTTTCCACTGTTTCTCCATCTATTTCCCATGTAGTTATGGGACCAGATGCCATGATCTTCGTTTTCTGAATGTTGAGCTTTAAGCCAACCTTTTCACTCTCCACTTTCACTTTCATCAAGAGGCTTTTTAGCCCCTCTTCACTTTCTGCCATAAGAAAGTAGTTAACATCTTTCATTTGGTGGAGGGTTTTCACCTCTGCAAAACAACTCAGGAAATGTGCATCAAAGACTGTTGTCTAGAGACTTGGGAAGGAGCTAAAGCAGAGGATATGGGGGATGACCTGTTCCAGGAAGGCCCAAAGGGTCCTGCTCAGTTGCACTTCCCCACACATCTCTCCTGCATTCAGCTCCCAGAGACCTCCCCCATGCTTCTCTCTCTTGTTTGAGCCCAGAGCCTCACCATGTTTCCCTTGCAGATGTATTTAAGTTGTGCTTAATGAAATGTGAGTGAAAATGAGGTCAGTACTCCCAGAATAGGGGAGACAATCCTCCCTGCCTTCCCCCAAGCAGGGAGGATGCTAAGGATCTGAAGATGGGGTAAACCACAAGAGAGAAGGACCTGGGTCTTGGAATGATTGCCTAGTGCTACAAACCCCGATGGAGCTGAAGAGAGCACGAAATTATCTCGTGTTGTTTTAGACTCTGATAGTGCTCAGTCGCTCGGTCGTGTCTTATTCTTTGTGATCCCATGGATTGCAGCCTGACAGTCTGCAGCCTCTGTCTATGGGATTCTCCAGGCAAAAATACTGAGTGGATTGCCAGTTCTTCCTCCAGGGGATCTTCCCAACACACATATAGAACCTGAATCTCTTGTCTCTGGCATTGGCAGGCATATTCTTTACCACTGCACCACCTGGTTAGACACTAACATTTGAGGTTAACTGCTGTACAGCAATTAGATTCCACAACTGTTCTCCCCAGCTCTCAGTCTGCAGTCAGCCTGGCTCTCCTTGAAGCAGAGTGAAAGCCAGGGATTCAGGTGTATGTGGCTCACTGAGAACGAGGTCTCAGGAGAAGTGGGCAGGGATGGAGCTAAGCAGAGACTTGGTTTCAGCTGGAGTCCGGCCTTGGCCTGATGCCTCAGGGTTTCTGAAGCCTCTACTGAGCTGGGCCCCCTGAGACAAAGGCATTGGCTTTTCTACTCTCATATCCATTCATCCTTGGCTATGAGGTACCTAATGTATGGATGTGAGAGCTGGACTGTGAAGAAGGCTGAGTGCCGAAGAATTGATGCTTTTGAACTGTGGTGTTGGAGAAGACTCTTGAGAGTCCCTTGGACTGCAAGAAGGTCCAACCAGTCCATTCTGAAGGAGATCAATCCTGGAATTTCTTTGGAAGGGAATGATGCTAAAGCTAAAACTCCAGTATTTTGACCACCTCATGCAAAGAGTTGACTCATTGGAGAAGACTCTGATGCTGGGAGGGATTGGGGGGCAGGAGGGGAAGGGGATGACAGAGGATGAGATGGCTGGATGGCATCACTGACTCGATGGATGTGAGTCTGAATGACCTCTGGGAGTTGGTGATGGACAGGGAGGCCTGGCGTGCTGTGATTCATGGGGTCGCGAAGAGTCGGACATGACTGAGTGACTGATCTGATCTGATCTGATGCGGTACCTGGGGATGAGGGTGGGGAAGACATAAGTTGTTCTGAGAGCTGAGGATAATTCTTCACCTGGGGCATGAGGAGTGGGGAGGGGCGTTGTGAACTTATGGCCATCAATATATACAGCATCTGGAGAAGGTGAGATCTGCCTAGAAGCAGTAATCTGAGCAGGGCACCACTGCTTTTCATTTTATTTGCACTGAAAAATCATTATGAACCTATTTAAGCCCTAGCTTGCCACCTCATCCCCAAAATAAAAACTTTGATTAGTAATTAAGAGAGGCCCAAGGGGATTGAAGGAAAATATTTAAAAATCAATCAAGAGAGTTTTTAGTTGCAAGCAACTAAAAGTGATTTTGGTTAATTTAGCAGAAGTAGGATTTATTATCCAGGAGGATTATCAGCAAGAAGGATTTTTATTATTAAGCAGTTCTAAGAATTGCCAGGAAGTAGAAAGAATGAAGGGATGAAGCCAAAGCAAAAAGAATACCCAGCTGTTGATGTGACTGGTGACAGAAGCAAGATCCGATGCTGTAAAGAGCAATATTGCATAGGAACCTGGAATGTCAGGTCCAT
This sequence comes from Tragelaphus eurycerus, assembly GCA_935064755.1. Lineage (NCBI taxonomy): Eukaryota > Metazoa > Chordata > Mammalia > Artiodactyla > Bovidae > Tragelaphus > Tragelaphus eurycerus. The sequence goes on from CAKXYN010000244.1 coordinate 2,961, forward strand.
GAATCAAGGCAAATTGGAAGTGGTCAAACAAGAGATGGCAAGAGTGAATGTCGACATTCTAGGAATCACCGAACTGAAATGGACTGGAATGGGTGAATTTAACTCAGATGACCATTATATCTACTATATAAACATCTGAATGCAGAGTTCCAAAGAATAGCGAGAAGAGGTAAGAAAGCCTTCCTCAGCGATCAGTGCAAAGAAATAGACGAAAACAACAGAATGGGAAAGACTAGGGATCGCTTCAAGAAAATCAGAGATACCAAAGGAACATTTCATGCAAAGATTGGCTCGATAAAGGACAGAAATGGTATGGACCTAACAGAAGCAGAAGATATTAAGAAGAGGTGGCAAGAATACACAGAAGAACTGTACAAAAAAGAGCTTCACGACCCAGATAATCATGATGGTATGATCACTGACACAGAGCCAGACATCCTGGAATGTGAAGTCAAGTGGGCGTAGAAAGCATCACTAGGAACAAAGCTAGTGGAGATGATAGAATTCCAGTTGAGCTATTTCAAATCCTGAAAGATGATGCTGTGAAAGTGCTGCACTCAATATGCCAGCAAATTTGGAAAACTCGGCAGTGGCCAAAGGACTGGAAAAGATCAGTTTTCATTCCAATCCCAAAGAAAGGCAATGCCAAAGAATGCTCAAACTACCACACAATTGCACTCATCTCACACGCTAGTAAAGTAATGCTCAAAATTCTCCAAGCCAGGCTTCAGCTATATGTGAACCGTGAACTTCTTAATGTTCAAGCTGGTTTTAGAAAAGGCAGAGGAACCAGAGATGAAATTGCCAACATCCACTGGATCATGGAAAAAGCAAGAGAGTTCCAGAAAAGCATCTATTTCTGCTTTATTGACTATGCCAAAGCCTTTGACTGTGTGGATCACAATCAACTGTGGAAAATTCTGAAAGAGATGGGAATACCAGACCACCTGATCTGCCTCTTGAGAAATTTGTATGCAGGTCAGTAAGCAACAGTTAGAACTGGACATGGAGCAACAGACTGGTTCCAAATAGGAAAAGGAGTACATCAAGACTCTCTATTGTCACCCTGCTTATTTAACTTCTATGCAGAGTACATCATGAGAAACGCTGGACTGGAAGAAACACAAGCTGGAATCAAGATTGTCGGGAGAAAAATCAATAACCTCAGATATGCAGATGACACCACCCTTATGGCAGAAAGTGAAGAGGAACTAAAAAACCTCTTGATGAAGGTGAAAGAAGAGAGTGAAAAAGTTGGCTTAAAGCTCAACATTCAGAAAACGAAGATCATGGCATCCAGTCCCATCACTTCATGGGAAATAGATGGGGAAACAGTGGAAACAGTGTCAGACTTTATTTTTGAGGGGGCTCCAAAATCACTGCAGATGGTGAGGGCAGCCATTAATTTAAAAGATGCTTACTCCTTGGAAGGAAAGTTATGACCAACCTAGATCAGATCAGATCAGATCAGATCAGTCGCTCAGTCGTGTCCGACTCTTTGCGACCCCATGAACCGCAGCACGCTAGGCCACCCTGTCCATCACCAGCTCCCGGAGGTCACTCAGACTCACATCCATCGAGTCAGTGATGCCATCCAGCCATCTCATCCTCTGTCGTCACCTTCTCCTCCTGCCCTCAATCCCTCCCAGCATCAGAGTCTTCTCCAATGAGTCAACTCTTCACATGAGGTGGCCAAAATACTGGAGTTTCAGCTTTAGCATCATTCCTTCTAAAGAAATTCCAGGATTGATCTCCTTCAGAATGGACTGGTTGGATCTCCTTGCAGTCCAAGGGACTCTCAAGAGTCTTCTCCAACATCACAGTTCAAAAGCATCAATTCTTCGGCGTTCAGCCTTCCTCACAGTCCAGCTCTCACATCCATACATGACCACAGGAAAGACCATAGCCTTGACTAGGCGAACCTTTGTTGGTAAAGTAATGTCTCTGCTTTTGAATATGCTATCTAGGTTGGTCATAACCTTCCTTCCAAGGAGTAAGCGTCTTTTAATTTCATGGCTGCAGTCACCATCTGCAGTGATTTTGGAGCCCAGAAAAACAAAGTCTGACACTGTTTCCACTGTTTCCCCATCTATTTCCCATGCAGTGATGGGACCAGATGCCATGCCAAGGAGTGCTCAAACTACCGCACAATTGCACTCATCTCACACGCTAGTAAAGTAATGCTCAAAATTCTCCAAGCCAGGCTTCAGCAATATGTGAACCGTGAACTTCCTGATGTTCAAGCTGGTTTTACAAAAGGCAGAGGAACCAGAGACCAAATTGCCAACATCTACTGGACCAACCTAGATAGCATATTCAAAACCAGAGACATTACTTTGCCAACAAAGGTTCATCTAGTCAAGGCTATGGTCTTTCCTGTGGTCATGTATGGATGTGAGAGCTGGACTGTGAAGAAGGCTGAGCGCCGAAGAATTGATGCTTTTGAACTGTGGTGTTGGAGAAGACTCTTGAGAGTCCCTTGGACTGCAAGGAGATCCAACCAGTCCATTCTGAAGGAGATCAGCCCTGGGATTTCTTTGGAAGGAATGATGCTAAAGCTGAAACTCCAGTATTTTGGCCACCTCATGGGAAGAGTTGACTCATTGGAGAAGACTCTGATGCTGGGAGGGATTGGGGGCAGGAGGAGAAAGGGACACCAGAGGATGAGATGGCTGGACGGCATCACTGACTCAATGGACGTGAGTCTGAGTGAACTCCGGGAGTTGGTGTTGGACAGGGAGGCCTAGCATGCTGCAAGTCATGGGTCATAAAGAGTCGGACACGACTGCGTGACTGATCTGATATGATCCGATCTGATAGCACATAGAGTTTTCAGAAATGGCAGTACTCATGGAAGGCAGGACAGAAAGAAGCAGAGCCTACGGTCAAAATATCTAAACAAGATGCTACTGGGGCACAGTTAGAAGCCGATGCCATCCTGCCATCATCTCCAACATTACCCTCTATTTAATGTATGTGGAAAATGCCTTTCAGAGCATTTTACCCATCAGAATTCAGAATTGACAACAAGAGACTGTGCAATGCTTTGGATAAAAGGAGAAGATGCATTGTCTAGGAGCTGGGTGGAGCACTCATCACTTCAAACGCCTCAGCACTTCCAGCTGTCTTTCCACCACAATAGCTTTATGACTTTGCCTTCTGAAGCCTTTGGAATGTCAACATACCCTTCTAGAAATGGAAATACAGTTATATCTTTTTTAACACTTTAGTTATTAGGTATCATCACAGATATAACTATGTTCAATTTAGGTGAAGACAGGGCAGAGATGGAGTATCATATGCCCAGAGGGGAAAAAGAAATGATGAAGGTAGGTATGCTTGACTTTATTCAGAATTTGGGGAAACATTCAACTATCATTTTGGTTTTCCTTACTGGAGCCCTACTATTGCCTCCAAACTGGTAACTAATATCTGCATAAAGAGCTCTCATTTCAGAAGTCATAGTCCATCATTCATCTCAAGAACAATACATTCTGCATAGAAAAACCAGGCCCTACTTCTGACTCAAATACAAAATCTACAAAAATTTAGAGTTCTCAGAACCAGGAGATTTAAATAAAGGACTTACCTTACTCATGTAGATTTTTAAATACATTATATTTCAGCTGCTGTGGAAGATCACAAAAATGATCTCCCTGTATCCAAGCTTCTTTCATGGATATGATTTTCCAGCTCCTTGAATCAAGATGTGGAATCTATTTCCCCTCCCTCTAAGTCTTATTGACATTGAGATTTGTTTTGGTCAATAATAACAGCATGCCTATTCTAAATCTTGACCTTGGAAAGATCTACGTGCTTCTACTCTTTCTTGGAATTCTGCCCTTGTCCACCATGGGGTAAGAGACATGTGGAGTCAAAATAAGCTATCACAGTGGAAGTCATTTTGAAATGGTCAGCCCAGACAATATGATTGATCTAAATGATCGCAGGCAAGGCCAGAAGAACCACCCAGCTAAGCCCAGCCCAGATTATCAACCTATAGAATCATGTGCAAACAAAATGGGTTGCTGTTTAAGACACTAAGCAAAACGGTGCTTTGCTGAGTCACCAAAAACTACTACAGAGAATAGATTCGCTTTTGCCATATGGATAGGGACAGAGAATAAAGAGATTCAAAGCCTAGGGATCACCTCATATGTGTCTGCCAGAGGCTTTATCCCCTGTTTAATATGCCTTAGATGCCAAGGCTGCAGGGAGTCACATGGGTCTCTATCACTTGACAGGCACTAATTATCTGGCCATGTATCACTGCCATTTCCAGGAAAACTTGATGATTCCCAATGGCTGCTCACTTACAATTCCAAGAGAGCAAAGAGAACACAAATAAATAAATAATGGGCCTCAACACATTTATAGTAATCATTGGGTGCCTAATTAAAACAGAAATCTGTCATCAACAGCCAGGGGTGAAGCAGGTAAAATTAAATGCAAACTGTCATAAAATAATTTTAAAAACAGAGTTTCAAATTAAAAGATGTCTTTTAATAATTAGTTAACATTTGCCATTGTTCTAAACAGACTTGCTGTTAACCTTTAACTCTTGCTCATGCAGTCTTTTCTTAACCAAATTTTAATTATGCTTGAGGGGAAGTAAAAAAGTTATCCTTTCATTAATTTATGAAGTTATTTTTCTGTGTAAGGTGGGGCTTCATGGGATGCCTCAAAGAATGGGACAGTCTCTGCTCTCAAATATGATAGCATAGAAGGGCAGTATGTGTTCTAAAATATCACTTAATAATTGACTTTTAATTTAGTGGCATAAGGAAAAGTCATTTTCAGAGGTAGAATCTGAATTAACTGGAAGATATGAGACAAGAGATTGGTATTTAGAGCACACGAAGGCCATACAAGCAAAGCAGTTGATGGGAGAAACTTCAAAACTATATTTTCAACAGTGGACTGAGTTCTAACAACTCTTGGGAAGGGGGTTGTCAGTATCTTGTATTGGAAAGCAATCCACATTTATCCCCTAGAGTCCAGTGGAGTTTCTTAAACAAACTAACTTCCTTCTGAGACCCTCAAATAGCAGAGAAATGAGAGTCTAACTGTGAATATACATAGCAGAGGTAGTCTTTGTGACTTGGGACAGTAACTCTGGTATGAAAGAGCTTCTCCTGAAAGAAGACTGGGAATCTGATCCCTCAGCATCCCTGCTGTCCCAAGTCACAAAATTACCTACAGGCCACCTCTGCTATGAATGTCCACAATTACTTCTATGTGGGCCCAATATCCCTCTCTGGGTTGAGATTTCCAAACCACTGTTCAGAACGACAACATTAATATGACTTTAAGATAAGTTTGATTGGGGTTACCCTAGAATGAAGTAAGAGAGCTGACCTTGGACAATGGGTAGATGTTTCCCTCCTCACTGAGAGACTAGAAGCCCCTGGCCCCCATTGAAATATCTCTCACTTACCTGCCTTTGTCCCCAGATACTCTGTCCTCCCTCTAGACCATGTGGAAGAAGAATCCATGCTTCCAGATACAGCACATACCTTTCATTCTGCTAGAGTCTATGCTTCTCAATGCTCAAGGCCATCAGTTCAGCAATTTCCCCCTCTCTTCTGTATTGTTATTTTTCCTTGCTTTAATTGGCCTCATAATTGTTTCTCCCATTTACAAAGAAAATGATTCTTAATCCCCCATCAACCTCCAGCAAACAAACAAAATTTTACTTTCTCCTTATATATATAGGAAATTATATCTCCTTATATAGTGACTTTATTCACTGTCACCAACGTCTTCTATCCCATTCTTTATTAAATTCATTTTGACAGTGTTTTTGTTCCATTATACCAGTGAATCTTTTTCTCACAAGATCATGAACGGTCTGCATGTCACTCAACCCAACAATTATCCACCCTTATCCTTGACATTTCAGCCACGTTGGACAAGGTTGAAAATACATTCCTCCTTGATGACATTTCTTCATTTAATTTCCATAATATGTGATATCAATTGTCACATGATACATAATATCAAAAGAAAGCTCTCAATTGTCATTTTATTTTGTAAAGTTAACTTTGCTCGCCAATCTTCTAAAATGCTGACCACTATAATCTCTTCTATTTTTTTAACCCCCTTCCTGGCTTTACTTTCTTCTTCTTAGGAGTTACATCTGTCTAGCTTTACATACATTATCAATCCTTTTCCTATAGAATATAAACTACATGAAATTAAGATTCATTCTGGTCACTCTTGAATTGATTACATTACTATTATCAATTAATTGTCTTTTAAAGAATCTTCGCTCTGCAGTTTATCCCAGGAGAGGTTGATTATTTCTCTCTGTCTCATGGCTGTTCAGTATGGCATGGTTGAGTTCAGTTCAGTTGTTCAGTTGAGTCCAACTCTTTGCATTCCCATGGACTGCAGGACACCAGGATTCCCTGTCCTTCTCAAACTCCCAGAGCTTACTCAAACTAATGTCCATTGACTTGGTGATGCCATCCAACCATTTTGTCCTCTGACGTCCCCTTCTCCTCCTGCCTTCAATTTTTCTCAGCATCAGAGTCTTTTCCGATGAGTGAGTTCTTCCCACCAGGTGGCCAGAATATTGGTGTTTCAGCTTCAACATCAGTCCTTCCAATGAATATTCAGGACTGATTTCCTTTAGGATGTACTGGTTGGATCCCCTTGCTGTACAAGGGACTCTCAAGAGTCTTCTCCAACACCACAGTTCAAAAGCTTCAGTTCTTTGGCACTCAATTTTCTTTATAGTCCAACTCTCACATCCATACATGACTACTGGAAAAACCATAGCCTTGACTAGACGGACCTTTGTTTGCAAAGTAATGTCTCTGCTTTTTAACATGCTGTCTAGGTTGGTCATAACTTTTATTCCAAGGAGTAAGAGTGTTTTAATTTCATGGTTGAAGTCACCATCTGCAGTGATTTTGGAGCTCCCCAAAGTAAAGTCTGTTATTCTTTCCACTGTTTCCCCATCTATTTGCCATGAAGTGATAGAACCAGATGCCATGATCTTAGTTTTCTGAATATTGAACTTTAAGCCAACTTTTTCACTCTCCTCTTTCAATTTAATCAAGAGGCTCTTTAGTTCTTCTTTGCTTTTTGCCATAAGGGTGGTGTCATCTGCATATCTGAGGTTATTTATATTTCTCCCCGCAATCTTAATTCCAGCTTCTGCTTCATCCAGTCCAGCATTTCTCATGATATACTCTGCATATAAATTAAATAAACAGGGTGACAATGTACAGCCTTGAAATATTCCTTTCCCAATTTGGAACCAGTCTGTTGTTCCATGTCCAGTTCTAACTGTTGCTTCTTGACCTGCACACAGAGTTCTCAGGAGGCAGGTCAGGTGGTCTCGTATTCCCATCTCTTGAAGAATTTTCCATAGTTTGTTGTGATCCACACAGTCAAAGGCTTTGGCATAGTCAACAAAGCAGAAGTAGATGCTTTTCTGGAATTCTCTTGCTTTTTTAATTATCCAGCAGATGTTGGCAATTTGATCTTTGGTTCCTTTGCCTTTTTAAAATCCAGCTTGAACATCTAGAATCTCATGGTTCATGTACTGTTCAAGCCTGGCTTGAAGAATTTTGAGTATTACTTTGCTAGCATGTGTGATGAGTGCAATTGTGCGGTGCTTTTCTTCAGGATTGGAATGAAAACACCTTTTCCAGTCCTGTGGCCACTGTGGAGTTTTCCAAATTTGCTGGAATATTGAGTGCAGCACTTTCACAGCATCGTCTCTGAGGATTTGAAATAGCTCAACAGGAATTCCATCACCTCCACTAGCTTTGTTCATAGTGATACTGCCTAAGGCCCATTTGACTTCATATTCCAGGATGTCTGGCTCTAGGTGAGTGATCACAGCATCGTGATTATCTGGGTCATGAAGATCTTTTGGTATAGCTCTTCTGTGTATTCTTGCCACCACTTTGTAACATCTTCTGCTTCTGTTAGGCCCATACCATTTCTGTCCTTTATTGTGCCCATCTTTGCATGAAATGTTTCCTTGGTATCTCTAATTGTCTTAAAGAAATCTCTAGTCTTTCCCAGTCTATTGTTTTCATCTATTTCTTTGCATTGATCACTGAGGAAGGCTTCCTTATCTCTCCTTGCTATTTTTTGGAACTCCGAATTCAAATGAGTATATAGTTCCTTTTCTCCTTTGCATCTTGCTTCTCATCTTTTCACAGCTATTTGTAAGGCCTCCTCAGAGGCCATTTTTATTTTTCATTTTTTTTTCTCTTGGGGATGGTCTTCATCCCTGCCTTCTGTACAATGCCATGAACCTCTGTCTATAGTTCTTCAGGCACTCTGTTTATCAGATCTAATCCCTTGAATCTATTTGTCACTTCCATTGTATAATCATAAGGAATTTGACTTAGGTCATACCTGAATGGTCTAGTGGTTTTCCATATATTCTTCAATTTAAATCTGAATTTTGCAATAAGGAGTTCATTATCTGAGCCAAGTCAGCTCCTGGTCTTGCTTTTGCTGACTGTATAGAACTTCTCCATCTTTGGCTGCAAAGAATATAATCAATCCGATTTCTATATTGACCATCTGGTGATGTCCATGTGAACAGTCTTTTTTTATGTTGTTGGAGGGTGTTTGCTGTGACCAGTGTCTTGGCAAAAGTCTATTAGCCTTTGCTCTGCTTAATTCTGTACTCCAAGGCCAAATTTGTCTGTTATTCCAGGTATTTCTTAACTTTCTACTTTTTCATTCCTGTCCCCTATAATGAAAAGAACACCTTTGGGGGGGTGTTTGTTCTAGAAGTTCTTGTAGGGCTTCATAGAACCGTTCAACTTCTGCTTCTTCAGCATTACTGGTCAGGGCATAGACTTGGATTACTGTGAAACTGAATCATTTTCCTTGGAAATGAACAGAGATCATTCTACCGTTTTTGAGACTGCACCCAAGTTCTGCATTTTGGACTCTATTGTTGAGTGTAATGGCTACTCCATTTCTTCTGAGGGATTCTTGCCCACAGTAGTAAATATAATGGTCTTCTGAGCTAAATTCACCTATTCCAGTCCATTTTAGTTCACTGATTCCTAGAATGTCGACGTTCATTCTTGCCATCTCCTGTTTGACCACTTCCAATTTGCCTAGATTCATAGACTTAACATTCCAGTTTCCTATGCAATATTGCTCTTTACAGCATTGGACTTTATTTCCATCACCAGTCACACCCACAACTGGGTGTTTTTTTTTTTTTGCTTTGGCTCTGTCTCTTTATTCTTTCTGGAATTATTTCTCCGCTGATCTACAGTAGCATATTGGGCACCTACTGACCTGGGGAGTTCATCTTTCAGTGTGCTATCTTTTTGCCTTTTCATATTGTTAATGGGGTTCTCAAGGGAAGAATACTGAAGTGGTTTGCCATTTCCCACTCCAGTGGGCCACGTTTTGTCAGAACTCTCCACCATGATCCATTCATCTTGTGTGGCCCTATACAACATGGCTCACAGTTTCATTGAGTTAGATAAGGCTGTGGTCCGTGTGATAAAATTGGTTAGTTTTCTGTGACTGTGCATTTCATTGTGTCTGCCCTCTGATGGAGAAGGATAAGAGGGTTATGGAATCTTCCTGATGGGAGAGACTGAGGGGAAAACTCGGTCTTATTCTGATGTGCGGGGCCATCCTCAGTAAATCTTTAATCCAATTTTCTGTTGTTGGGTGGGGCTGTGTTGCCTCCCAGTTATTTACCTGGGGCCAAACTATGGTGGAGGTAATGAAGATAATGGCAACATCCTTCAAAAGGTCCCATGCATGTACTGCTGCACTCAGTGGCCCAAACCCTGCAGCAGGCTACCACCAACCCATGCCTCCACTGGAGATTTCTGGACACTCTTGGGCAAGTCTGGGTCAGTCTCTTGTGGAGTCAGTGCTCTTTTCTCTTTTGTCTTAGTGCACACAAGGTTTTGTTTGTGTTTTCCAAGAGTCTGTTTTCCCAGTCCTGTGTAAGTTCTGGTGGCTCTTGGGTGGGGTTAATGGTGACCTCCTCCAAGAGGGCTTATGCCATACCCATGTCTACTGCACCCAGATCCTCTGCCCCTGCAGCAGTCCACTGCTGACCCATACCTCCACAGGAGACACCCAAACACAGTTCTGTCTCTGTCTCTGTAGGGTCTCTGGGCCCTGGGGTGCACAAGGTTTGTTTGAACCCTCTGAGCATCTCTGGCAGGTATGGGGTTTGATTCTAAACCGAATTTTGCCCCTCCTAACATCATGCTGGGGCTTCTTCTTTGCCCTTGGATGTGGGGTACCTCCTTAAAGTCACTCCAGTGCCATGCAGCCACCGCTCCAGTGTATGGCCATGAGGCTTACTTTGATCAATGGAATGTGGCAGAAGTGATAGTCTGGCAGCTCTAAGCACAGGCTTTAAGAGGCATTATATGATTCTACTTGCCCTTTATGGTTCTGCCATTGCTATGAGAAGCACAGGCCTCAGGGAACTGGTCCCAGGAGGATGTAGGTAATATGTAGAAGACTCAAACAACTTGTGCTACCTGTAAGTTGAAGTATTGCTCAACTGAACTCAAGCTAGATCAGCCAGATCCTAGCCATACAACATGCTCACAAAAGAGAAAATAAATGCTTATATTGTATGTCACTGAGATGCTGTGATTTTTATGCACCAATAACTGAATAATAAACTGTTATAGCCACTGGCCCTGGCACATAAGTATCTGATAAATAATTGATGAGTAAATGGCCACATAAAAGGAATACACATCATTTTCTCTGGGGGAATCATCAGCTTTCTAAATGCCCTGCCTTTGAATATTCTAGACATAACTAGTTTTGATCAATGAGTTATAAACTGCAGTGACATTGTGTCACTTCCAGCCTGGAATATTTAACTGCAATGCATCGTAGAGCTCTGTTTTTCTCTTAGACATGGTGAGAAACAATGCTTGCAATGAAGACTGCTCCATCAGTTAATGGCAATGTGCAGAATCTACTGTTGATCTGCAATTCACATACAGCCTGCATGAGAAATCAACTGTTGATACTGTAAATTAGTGACATTTGAGGTATTTTTGTTACTTTAGCATAACCTAACCTAATAGAGTTTTGCCAAGAAAATGCACTGGTCATAGCAACATCCTCTTCCAATGACACAAGAGAAGACTCTACACATGGACATCACCAGATGGTCAACACCGAAATCAGATTGATTATATTCTTTGCAGCCAAAGATGGAGAAGCTCTATACAGTCAACAAAACAAGAAAGACCAGGAGCTGACTGTGGCTGAGACCATGAACTCCTTATTGCCAAATTCAGATTGAAATTGAAGAAAGTAGGGAAAACCACTAGACCATTCAGGTATGACCTAAATCAAATCCCGTATGATTATACAGTGGAAGTGAGAAATAGATTTAAGGGATTAGATCTTATAGATAGAGTGCCTGATGAACTATGGACTGAGGTCTGTGACATTGTACACTAGAATGGGATCAAGACCATCCCCATGGAAAAGAAATGCAAAAAAGCAAAATGGCTGTCTGGGGAGGCCTTACAAATAGCTGTGAAAAGAAGAGAAGTGAAAAGCAAAGGAGAAAAGGAAAAATATAAGCATCTGAATGCAGAGTTCCAAAAAATAGTAAGAAGAGATAAGAAAGCCTTCCTCAGTGATCAATGCAGGAAATAGAGGAAAACGACACAATGGGAAAGACTAGAGATCTCTTCAAGAAAATTAGAGATACCAAGGGAACATTTCATGCAAACGTGGGCTTGACAAAGGACAGAAAAGGTATGGACCTAACAGAAGCAGAAGATATTACGAAGAGGTGGCAAGAATACACAGAAGAACTGTACAAAAAAGATCTTCACGACCCAGATAATCACGATGGTGTGATCACTCACCTAGAGCCAGACATCCAGGAATGTGAAGTCAAGTGGGCCTTAGAAAGCATCACTACGAACAAAGCTAGTGGAGGTGATGGAATTCCAGTTGAGCTATTCCAAATCCTGAAAGATGATGCTGTGAAAGTGATGCACTCAATATGCCAGCAAATTTGGAAAACTCAGCAGTGGCCAAAGGACTGGAAAAGATCAGTTTTCATTCCAATCCCAAAGAAAGGCAATGCCAAAGAATGCTCAAACTACCACACAATTGCACTCATCTCACACGCTAGTAAAGTAATGCTCAAAATTCTCCAAGCCAGGCTTCAGCTATATGTGAACCGTGAACTTCCTAATGTTCAAGCTGGTTTTAGAAAAGGCAGAGGAACCAGAGATCAAATTGCCAACATCCACTGGATCATGGAAGAAGCAAGAGAGTTCCAGAAAAACATCTATTTCTGCTTTATTGACTATGCCAAAGCCTTTGACTGTGTGGATCACAATCAACTGTGGAAAATTCTGAAAGAGATGGGAATACCAGACCACCTGATCTGCCTCTTGAGAAATTTGTATGCAGGTCAGGAAGCAACAGTTAGAACTGCTCATGGAACAACAGACTGGTTCTAAATAGGAAAAGGAGTACATCAAGACTCTCTATTGTCACCCTGCTTATTTAACTTATATGCAGAGTACGTCATGAGAAACACTGGACTGGAAGAAACACAAGCTGGAATCAAGATTGCTGGGAGAAATAACAATAACCTCATATAGGCAGATGACACCTCCCTTATGGTAGAAAGTGAAGAGGAACCAAAAAGCCTCTTGATGAAGGTGAAAGAGGAGAGTGAAAAAGTTGGCCTAAAACTCAACATTCAGTAAATTAAGATCATGGCATCCAGTCCCATCACTTCATGGCAAATAGATGGGGAAACAGTGGAAACAGTGTCAGACTTTATTTTTGGGGCTCCAAAATCACTGCAGATGGTGACTGCAGCCATGAAATTAAAAGATGCTTACTCCTTGGAAGAAAAGTTATGATCAACCTAGATAGCACATTAAAAAGCAGAGACATTACTTTGCCAACAAAGGTCCGTCTAGTCAAGGCTATAGTTTTTCCAGTGGTCAGGTATGGAAGTGAGAGTTGGACTGTGAAGAAAGCTAAGCACCGAAGAATTGATGCTTTTGAACTGTGGTGTTGGAGAAGACTCTTGAGAATCCCTTGGCCTGCAAGGAGATCCAACCAGTCTATTCTGACGGAGATCAGCCCTGGGATTTCTTTGGAAGGAATGATGTTAAAGCTGAAACTCCAGTACTTTGGCCACCTCATGCGAAGAGTTGACTCATTGGAAATAACTCTGATGCTGGGAGGGATTGGGGGCAAGAGGAGAAGGGGACGACAGAGGATGAGATGGCTGGATGGCATCACTGACTCGATGGACATGAGTCTGAGTGAACTCCGGGAGTTGGTGATGGACAGGGAGGCCTGGCGTGCTGCAATTCATGGGGTCACAAAGAGTCGGACACGACTGAGTGACTGAACTGAAATGAACTGAACGTAACCTATGCCTTATCTCTGCTTTGCATACATGCAAACAAAAATGTAAACAAGGCATAAGTTCTTCTAACGTAAGTTTTTGCTCCAAAGGAACTTGAGGTCTGGAAAAGGCCACATATCATATGGGTAATAGATAAATCATTAAGCCACTCAGACCTTGTTTCCTTATTTGACAAATAGGACTAGCAATATTCTTAAAGGTCATTGCTGTCATTCATTCATATATACCCAGCATTTACTGAAGATGTGCTGTTGATCTCAAGAAGCTTGATGCCCAGGAAGGGACAAGCCATACATTCATGCTGCTATATAATCTAACAGTGCATACAAGAAAGGCCAGGAGAGCCTCAGAACAAGAATATGAGAGAGCTGAAGGAAGGAGATATCTGATAAGAAGCAGGAAGATACCATGCATGACTCAGCAGCAATGATCTAGGCCAGAGAAATATAAAACTTGGAGCTATCTTCCAAGTAAGCTGCATTCTCAGTACTCAGCTTTCAGGCCCATGAAGCCACTCTATGTTACTTCTTCACAAGAGCTTCTACTTCTTATTCAAGAATACCTACTGTTTTGAACATGAGTTGGCTGTCCTGGATAGCATCGTGGCCCTATAAATGTTGATTTTTGTGACCTTCCCTTTCCTGCAGAATATACTCAAGCTGTCACAGCTCCTTGCTGTCTTTCACTGAAGTGCCTGCAACCTTCAGTTATTAGTTTTGTGATTATGTAAACACCAATCACCTCAATGAATTGTATGTTCCATGAGGACAAAGCTTCTATTATATAGCCAGCACATAGCACAGTGTTTGACATATAGCAAGAGCTCAGTAAAAAAATGGTGAATGAATGAATGAGTGTCTCCACTATGTCACTCCACCCAACCCACCAGTGAAATTAGGTTCAATAATGCTTGTTGAATCTGAAAATGATCCAAATAATATGTACATTAGTCTCAAATACTGGGCTAGCCAAAAAATTCATTCAGATTTTTCTGTAAAATCTTACAGAAAACCCAACCAAACTTTCTGGTCAATTCATATAACCCAAACTACTCAGAAGCCTTCACATTTAATAGAGGACCTGTGAAGGAGGGCTATTTAAGCCAAATGAAAGACTATCAAATGGTGGAATTTCTGATAAGAGAAATATTAAATAGAAAAGACTCAAAGGATTTTGAAGTATTTTCACATGTCTCATTATGAAACTGAAAGTTGCCCAGTCGTGTCCAATTCTTTGTGATCCCATGGACTATAGAGTCCATGGAATTCTCGAGGCCAGAATATTGGAGTGGGTAGGCGTTCCCTTCTCCAGGGCATCTTCTCAACCCAGGGATCAAACCCAGGTCTCCTGCATTGCAGGCGGATTCTTTACCAGCTGAGCCTTATCATGGTGCTCTTTAAATTACATTACCTGTGTACTTGTTTACTCATATGATTGAGCAGGAGTAAGAGAATGGAGAAGAATCATTTCGGAAAAAATACATAATTATTTTTTTTTACTAAATCAGGATAATTTTATTTATTCTGCCCTTATTAAAGGTGAGGAACTAACTGAATTAAATGTGTGCTAGAATTATAACTGTCCTTTGAAATGTAAATGCTTGGGTGTATATAGAATAATTTAAAAAGCAGGCCAGAAAGAATCCTTAATGCATTCTGATGTAGCCAAACATTGTAGGTTGTGCTTTTCATGTCATTTCATTTGGAATTTCTTCACCATAATGTGACATACCAAAATAACTTAGGCATGAAAAGCTTTTTTTTTTTCTCTTTAGCAAAAATGAACTGTGAAACATTATGTGCTTGGATATAAACTGAAATTATAGGACTCAAGAAGTAATTCCTCATCATAAATGCTAACTGTGAAGAGTAAAAAAGAATATCAAGTCTGCAAAGAGTGTGAGTTTCCATCTGAATGTTGAGATGCTAAACCAAATTATATACATACTTGGTTTGGATTGAAAATCAACTCATTTAGCACAGTGTCAATGGCTCTAAAAATGGCATGTTTCTTATTTTATACATATCATCTGCTCAATTTGCCTTTAATTTACTATATAAGTAGTGTGACCTCATTTCATGGAGATGAAGACAACCTCAGATTCATTCAGAAGCAATAATTATGGATTGCAGAAGGAGAACATAATGAGAAGACCCTGTTTGCATAAAATTGCTGTTTGAATGTTGGCTGCCAGTATTGGCTTTATCAGAATTTGACACATCTGCCAGCCTCAGCAAGGGCTCCAATGGGGAACAGGAATTTAGTGTGAGTGCTGGAAATGTCGAGGCCTATGAGGTTCATGGGGATGGGCTTTTAGGCTGATGGAACAACTTATCTTTTTGCAAATAGTATTATCACAGGTCTGTCAACTTGCACTTATGAAGTTTATTTCTGTTCAGACTATAACATGACCCTCTGAGGTCAGTACTATTAGTAGTATTCCCATTTGACAGATAAAGTAACTTGCCCCAAATCATGCAGTTAGGCAGTGGCAGAACTAGAACAACCAAACCTGAAAACAGAGCCCAAATTCACATTGTATTATCTCTTCTCTCTCTTTAATTATCTATCTTCTATTCATGTATTAACCCATCCATCTATCTTTTTTTTCTCATTTCTCAGTCTTCTCTCCATCTGTCCATTCACCTATTCACTTCCTCTTTCTCTGGATCATCATGTACCTCTCTGTCTCTATCTTGCTATACTCTCTCTTTCTGATTGGGTCTCAGCCCCTGTGAGCCTTTGTCTTTCTGTTATTTCCTTACATTTTCAATCTATTCATATAATTATGTATGTATTATGCATCCATTTATATACCTATGCATACATGTTTTGTCTTTATTTCTTCATCCATCCATTCATCCATATACCCATTCATGATTTCGATATCCCAATACCTTTTTATGAACCTGCCAAATACTTTTCATTTTTCTCTCTGTATCTCTCTGCCTTTCTCTTGCTCTCACTTTTTCTATCTTCCACTGTCTTCTCTCTCTCTCTCTCTCTCTCTCTCTCTCTCTCTCTCTCTCTCTCCTTTCTCTTTCTTCATTCAACATGCTTCTCACCCAAGTATTTTAGGCATATCTTTAACCTTTCCCCAAGGTCAAGAAATGAGTCCCATGTGTCAAAATGCATGCCTTGCTAAAACAGTAAAACTTCTACATATGGTTTGACTAAAGGTTAACCATCCTCAGTTTTCATTTCAATCCCTAAGAAAAGCAATGCCAAAGAATGCTCAAACTACCACACAACTGCACTCATCTCACATGCTAACAAAGTAATGCTCAAAATTCTCCAAGCCAGGCTTCAAAAATTCATAAATCATGAACTTGCAGATGTTAAAGCTGATTTTAGAAAAGGCAGAGGAACCAGAGATCAAATGCCAACATCTGCTGGATCATCAAAAAAGCAAGAGAGTTCCAGAAAAAAATATTTATTTCTCATTTATTGACTATGCCAAAGCCTTTGACTGTGTGGATCACAATAAACTGTGGAAAATTCTTAAAGAGAGAGGAATACTAGACCACCTGACTTGCCTCTTGAGAAATCTGTATGCAGGTCAGGATGTAACAGTTAAAAGTGGACATGGAACAACAGACTGCTTCCAAATAGGAAAAGGAGTATATCAAGGCTATATATTGTCACTGTGCTTATTTAACTTATTTGCAGAGTACATCATGAGAAATGCTGGGCAAGATAAAGCACAAGCTGGCATCAAGATTGTCGGGAGGACTATCAACAACCTTAGATATGCAGTTGACACCACCCTTAGGACAGAAAGCCAAGAGGAACTAAAGAGCCTTTTGATGAAAGTGAAAGAGGAGAGTGAAAACGTTGGCTTAAAGCTCAACATTCAGAAAACTAAGATCATGGAATCCAGTCCCATCACTTCATGGGAAATAGTTGGAGAAACAGTGGAAACAGTGGCAGGCTTTATTTTGGGGGGCTCCATAATCACTGCAGATGGTGACTGCAGCCATGAAATTAAAAGACACTTACTCCTTGGAAGGAAAGTTATGACCAACCTAGACAGCATAATAAAAAGCAGAGACATTACTTTGTCAACAAAGTTCCATCTAGCCAAAGCTATGGTTTTCCCCTGTAGTCATATATGGGTATGAGAGTTGGACTATAAAGAAAGCTGAGTGCCTAAGAATTGATGCTTTTGAACTGTGGTGTTGGAGAAGACTCTTGAAAGTCCCTAGGACTTCAAGGAGATCCAATCAGTCCATCCTAAAGGGAATCAGTCCTGAATATTCATTGAAAGGACTGATGTTAAAGCTGAAACTCCAATACTTTGGCCACCTGATGTGAAGAGCTGACTCATTTGAAAAGACCCTGATGCTGGGAAAGATTGAGGGCAGGAGGAGAAGGGGATGACAGAGGATGAGATGTTTGGATGGCATCACTGACTCAATGGACATGAGTTTGAGTAAACTCTGGGAGTTGGTGATGGACAGGGAGGCCTGGCATGTTGCAGTCCATGAGATTGCAAAGAGTCAGACCCGACTGAGCCACTGAACTGAACTGAACTGAACTGAAAGGTTAAACCTGTTGCTAGTTGATGAAAGAGAAAAATATTGAAAGAAAATTATCCATAGGAGTCATCCATTTCTACTCATTTTCTGCCCTTTGTTCCAGAATATATTTTCAAGGACACTGGCATACTGAACAGCTTTAGAAGACAAAGATATGTCTGCATACATTCTTGGAAAATAGAGATAATACAATATATTCCCTACATGTGACCCTTCAAGTCACAAACTTTCAAAGATGTGAACAGGCATTCGCATGTCCCATCACATAAGTTAGTTCATGTGTCTGGCATACCTTGTCACATTTGTGCACCCTGAACAAGTGGTAGCACTTTTCTGTACTTTACTGTACAGCACTGGATAGAGTAGAGTAGTTCTCTTTTTTTCAAACCCATGATGTCGACAAGTAAGCTTAAAAGCAGTGGTAATACAGCTGGCCCTGGTATGATGAGGAAAAAAGAGCTACTACCCAGATATCACTGGATCATTTTTTCAAGAGGGTAGATAGAATTGAATCCAGCAAGGATCCAGAACCTGTACCATCAACATCAGATGTGGATGAAGTGCTTGCTCTGGCTCTCCATCTCCTATTGCTGACCATCCTTCAGCTCTACCATCTCCCACCTCTCTTCCTTCTCCAATTAGTATTTCTTGCCTGTTCACTTGTGGCAGACCCTGTATGCCAGATGTTGTACTATACTATGGTATTTTACAAGGTAGTGTGCTATAAGATTAAAAATGTTTATTTTTGTATTTGTTTTTATGTATTTATGTGAAAAGTATTACAAACCTATTACAGTACAATGTTATATAGCCAATTATGTTAGTTGGTTACCTAGGCTAACTTTGTTGGATTTATGAGCAAATTGAACTTAGGGACACGCTTACTGAATGGAACTAATCTGTATGTAGAGAACATACTATTTCTACTTTCAGAGGAGAAGGCAAGCATCCTTACAATCCAGGATAAATGAGATCATGTCTCCTTGAGCAAAGAGAGACCATACCTACCCAATAGGTAACTCAGGTTCCTTAGAGCTTAATGTTCCTTTCCTACAATGCAACCTATTGTTTGATCAGGCATTGCTATAGGCCCATCTGTAGAGACTCTGTGGGACTGGAGGGTAAGGAGAATACACACAAATATGTTGATGCTCATGCTGCCTGTGGTACCCGAAGTAGCAAAGTCCACTGTGTCTGCCCAGGAGCCTCCTGTGCTCTGCAGGCTTCCAGGAGAGTGTGGTGGGCTAATGTGTCAGCTTACAAGTGGCTAAAATCTTAGCCCTTCACAGCCTTGCCTCAATGCTGTATGTTTCTTCACCCTGTCTCAGCACCATCAAATCAGGTGCTCAGTCATGTCCGACTCTTCACGACCCCATGAATCGCAGCACGCCAGGCCTCCCTGTCCATCACCAACTCCCAGAGGTCACTCAGACTCACATTCATCGAGTCAGTGATGCCATCCAGCCATCTCATCCTCTGGCATCCCCTTCTCCTCCTGCCCCCAATCCCTCCCAGCATCACAGTCTTCTCCAATGAGTCAACTCTTCACATGAGGTGGCCAAAGTACTGGAGTTTCAACTTCAGCATCATTCCCTCCAAAGAAATCCCAGGGCTGATCTCCTTCAGAATGGACTGGTTGGATCTCCTTGCAGTCCAAGGGACTCTCAAGAGTCTTCTCCAACACCACAGTTCAAAAGCATCAATTCTTCGGCACTCAGCCTTCTTCACAGTCCAGCTCTCACATCCATACATGACCACTGGAAAAACCGTAGTCTTGACTAGAAGAACCTTTGTTGGCAAAGTGATGTCTCTGCTTTTGAATATGCTATCTAGTTTGGTCATAACTTTCCTTCCAAGGAGTAAGTGTCTTTTAATTTCATGGCTGCAGTCACCATCTGCAGTGATTTTGGAGCCCAGAAAAATAAAGTCTGACACTGTTTCCACTGTTTCCCCATCTATTTCCCATGTAGTGATGGGACCAGATGCCATGATCTTCGTTTTCTGAATGTTGAGCTTTAAGCCAACCTTTTCACTCTCCACTTTCACTTTCATCAAGAGGCTTTCTAGTTCCTCTTCACTTTCTGCCATAAGAGTGGTGTCCTCAAAAGTTTATCTATATATCTACATAGTATATATAGATACATATACATATTATATATAAAAATTTAATATCTTGAAAAGGAGAAAGTTTTAGCCCAATTTTCCAGCTTCCTATTTTACGTTAGGAAATGGCACCTATGTCAGAAGCAAACTCAGATATTCCTTGTTCTATCTGCGATTCTAATGAGGAAAGAAATAATTTCTAGCCAGGCTCTTCACCATGCCTTTCCTTCCACTCTTAATTTGGTGGGAAGGACTGAGCACATTCAAGCTTTGCCGTCTTGGCTAAGCCAATGCAACTGAAGGATTACGTGTTAGTGTCACCTGGAGGGGTTGGACTTGGAGAAGCAGGACTTGATCAGATGCCTCACTTCTGATCCCAGGTGTCTGCTACAAGCAGGTGTTTACAGATTTGGACTTACTTCATACTTACCGTGTTCCATAAATTATGCCCCATGAGTCTTTCTAGTCTGGGAATTCTCTGATGCCCCTAAAGCAAGCAACTGTCCACTCCCAGGCATCAGCGTGCTTCCTAGAAGCACAGAGCTGGTAGTGCCAGAGGGACGGCTCTCAAATGTGGGGTCTAGTGAATATTTTCCCCATTGATCCTTAGGTGGAAAATTCTGAGTGACATCTATAAGCTGCTTAGCACTTGAAAGCACCAAATCCAAGTGGCCCACAGCAGTGACCTCAACAAAATGCACCTCACATGGCTTTCCTTCCTTCCTTCATTCTCCCATTCCTCTCTCCTCATCTCTGGGATCATCTCTCAAGTGAACTGCCTATAGACACATCCTTCGCTCAGGTTCTACTTCTGAAGGAAACACAGCTAATCTAAAGGTGAACTAGAAAGACCAAGGCCTCTGGAACCAGAAAGGCTCAAGTCTGTGTATTAGCTGTGCTGCTTTCTTCTGGGAGATTGAACTAGCTATTTAAACTCTCTGAGTTACAACTTTTTCATTTGTAAGATGAAAAAAAAAATAATACTTACCTTGCATGGGTGAGGAATATTGACTATGAATTAAAAAAAAACACAACATGTAGTCCGTTAGCACAGGGTCTGGCAGGGCCTCCGTGTTCAACAAATATCAGCAATTATTGTTATTATAGCTGAGCAAATCCCAAGGGTGCTCTGGAAACTAGAGGTGTAGAGATCGTGATGTTCTGACTGCAGTGACTATCTGGGGACTGCTAAGCCGAAGGACTTTATCACTTTAAGGACCCTGAATCACATGAATTATTTATCAATTACTGTTTATAGAGGTGATTGCATCCTAAGTAGCTTTTGGATTCTATAAACTTTTTAACGTACATGTCGAGAGAGGACCCATTTGGAGAATTAAGCCATGTTGCTTTCTTCTTCATCTTCTCCTTAATTCTTTCTACCCTTGCTTCTTTCCTTGGTCCAATCAGTTAATCACTGTGCATTTGTGGACTCACAGAGGGATGGCACAGCAAAAAATGTGTAAGTTTAAAAGATTTGGGGATGGGGGGATGAACTGGGAGACTTGGATTGACATCTAAACACTATTGACACTACACATCAAATGGATGGTTAATAAGAACCCTCTGTACCTCACAGGGAACTCTATTCAATGCTCTGTTGTTACCTAGGTGGGAAGGAGATACAGATTAAGAGGAGGTGTATGTATATACATAACCGATTCACTGTGCTGCACAGCAGAAACAAACACACATTGTAAAGCAATTATACTTCAATAATTTTGTTTAAAAAAAAAAAAACTGGCACAAGAAGAAGTGAATAAACAGAACAGAAAGTCTAAAAAAAAAAAGATTCAATTCTTGTTTATATGTTTATTTAATGCAATAAACCTGGAGAAGAGGCCACAGCTTTGCAGAAAGTCTTCCTTCCCTTTTTGAGCAGTAAGGAATTCTCAGAGTATAAGGAAAGTTAGGGACTTCCCAGGTGAGGCTACTGGTAAGAACCCGCCTGCCAGTGCAGGATATATAACAGACACAGGTTCAATTCCTGGGTCAGGAAGATCCACAGGAGGAGGGCACAGCAACCCACTCCCATATTCTTGCCTGGAGAATTCCATGGACAGAGGAGCCTGGCAGGTTGCAGTCCATAGGATCACACAGAGTCAGACATGACTGAAGCAATGTAGCACACATGCATGCAAGGAATGTTAGAAAGAGTGGAGCTTCAGATGGAGAGTACAGTGAACTCACAGGTAAGGAGGGAGACTGGATCAGAATGCCTCACCCTGCCCTCCAGAGTGCCCCAGGGTGAGCCCCATCTCTCTCCCCACTAACTGTTGTATGAAATGAGAGTGAAATTCCACAAAGAGCCCAGAGCACTGCAGTGAGCACTGAGTGCTTCCTGTGACAGGGAACTGTGTTAGTTGTTCTGTTGTCATCCACTGAGGATGCTTCAATTGCAGCTGGATTTCCAAATGGGTCCTTGAAACTTTGCTGAGTTAACATTCAATTACATCATGTGGAATATTCCCTTTTACAGAATTCCAAGTTTCCTAGAAGACCTGAAATGAAAGGTGGTTGCACGTGTGGAGTGCTCTACAAGCAGTTATCATATGATCCTGCAATCCCACTCTTGTGCATATATCCAGAGAAAACTATAATTTAAAAGATACCTGCACCCAAGTGTTTACTACAGCACTACTTACAATAGCCAGGATATGGAAGCAACAGAAATATCCACTGACAGACGAATGGATAAAGATGTGATATGTATATATATCTACTCATGTTGCTGCAAATAGCATTATTTCATTCTTTTTACAGCTGAGTAATATTCCACTGTGGATATGTGTATATTATATATATATACATACACACACACACATATATACCCATTGTGTGTGTGTAATATTACTCAGCTATAAAAAGAATGGAATAATGCTATTTGCAGCAACATATGTGAACCTAGAAATTATCATATTAAGTGAATTAAGTCAGAGAAAGATGAGTATCATATGACATTACTTATATAGAGAATCTAGAAAAATTATAAAAATGAATTTATTTATAAAACAGAGAGACTTACAAACATAGAAAACAAACACATGGTTACCAAAGGGGAAGTGAGGGAGGGATAAATTAGGAGTTTGGGATTTACATATACACACTACTATATACAAAATATATAAACAAGGACTTACTGTGTAGCACAGAGAATGATACTCAATATTTGTAATAACCTATAAAAGAAAGTAACCTGAAAAACAACAGTGATCTGAATCACTGTGCTGTATACCTGAAAGTAACACAACACTGTAAACCAACTATACTTCAATTTTTAAAAAAATTAAGAAGAATTCACTATAAGCAGACCTTGTTAAAAATAACTCCAATATAACTTCAGCCACTTGACATAATTTTGTTACTTTTCCACAATTTCTTCTCCTTGTTCAAGCTCATATAAAGGCACTTAGTTTAGTCACTAAGTTGTTTCCGACTCTTGCAACTCCATGGACTGTAGCCCGCTAGGCTCCTCTGTCCATGGGATTTTTAGGCAAGAATACTGGAGTGGGTTGCCATTTCCTTCCACAGGGGATCTTCCTGACTCATTAATCAAATCCACGTCTCCTGCATTGCAGGGGATTCTTTACCGACTGAGCCACCAGGGAAGCTTTTGGTTTCACCATATCTCCAGGTTGTCATTCATTATGAAGGCTCCCAGTATTATGTAAGGCCCATACTAACCAAGATCTGTATGCTTTTCTCCTGTCAGTTGAATTCTATCTATCTCATGTCAGTTGAATTCTCAGGTCTGTCTGGGGGAAAAGCCTAAGAGGGAAAAGGTAAAAATTTATCTACCCTGCCATTTCATGTATGTTTTTCTGGCTTATGCTGTGTACACGCTATGCTCTCTGGGAATCTTGGAGTGTAAATGTCCACATTTGTGGGTCCAAACTCCAGAGAAGACCATATCTGTAAGATGGGAGTTACGGACAGATCTTCACATACACCCTCCCACTCATCCTCAGTATGTCATCTCCAGAAGATCTTTATTTCACAGCCACCAGTGAATCAGACCAATGGAGATCTGGAGCCAGGAGGCACATCTGATGGAAACACCCCACCAGTGGGTGGAGAATAAGATGCCCTGACCACGGCAGCTGCCTCAGAACTTCTGTGATTAGTACACTTAGAAGGCAAGGGCAATTTGCCAAGGGACAGTAGAAGCTGACAGCAGCAATCTTTTCTAATTTCAGTGAGGACCATTGCCCTCTAATTACATAAATATCCCTTTACCACAAAAGAGGTGGTGAGTTACACAGTAAAGATTACTATACTTCCAAATGACATTGGGAAAATTGTCTTTTCTTTGACCAAGCCACCTGAACTCCAACCCTAGACAAGCCTTTTTGTAAAGAAACTCTCCTTTAACCTACTAATTGACAGTGAATGTATTCATTGTCTTCAGCTCAGTGACAAATAACCTTAAAACCTAACAGCTTAAAGCAATGACAAATGTTTCTTCACAGTTTCTGTGGGTCAGGGATCTGAGTGCAGCTTTACTGAGTGACTCTGGCTCCAAGTTTCTCGTAAGGTTGCTGTAAGGGGGCAAACTGAATTTCTATGTAAAGACCAAAGCTAAGTCATCTAACCCTTGTTTTCTCTAGTTTCTTTATTCATTGCAGAATTTACCTGCTGACTCCAATAGCTTGAAAGATATTCCCCCTTGAATGTCACTCGATCACGATAACCCAATATTTCTAAAGGCCGAAAGCCAACATGAGTCATCTTACACTCATAAACTGTAGCCACCATCCTTACTCACCTCAACCCCCACAGCAGTCTCCTCCCTAATCCTGCTTCTTCGCCATGCCTCTGCCTCCATGTCTCCTGGTAGCCAACAGTAAACTCTTAATTGCAGAAAGCACAGCACTCTTCCACTCTACACAATCCTGTGGCCCTCAACTGCACTTAGGAAAAGACACAAAGCTCCTTCAGGACTATGCATGTCCTCCTGTAGCTTCTTTCCTATTACACTCAGGGTTCTTACTCCCAGGAGCTTCATCTGCTCCATAGCAACATCTCCAGTGCCTAGGACAGTGTTTGGAATACAGCAAGTGCTCAGCATTTGTGAGTGCTTAGTCATTCAGTCATGTCTGACTCTGTGAGACCCTATGAACTGTAGCCGGCCACACTCCTCTGTCCATGGGATTTTTCAAGTGCTTGGCAGACTGCTGCAAGAAGTAATTAACTCTAGCAAGCCAAATGATGCTCATTTAATTGCCCCCATATTCATTTTGCAGACCCTCCTTGGAGATGTCTTTTTCACCATCCTGGTCATTTTGATTTGCAACATTTTGTCCACCAACAGTTCAGATATAGCACAGGTAGACTTTTCTTCTGGTTTTATACCATCCTGTGGCTGAGATGGCCAATGCCCTCTCTGAATACTCAATTGCCATAAAATCATCTTCAGGGATGTCCTCCAATACCACCTCTCAGAAGCCAAGATGTCCTGCATCTCTCAGGCCTTCCAGTTGCAAGGATATTTCTCCCTGACTGTGCTGTGCTTTGTCTTCAAAACCTCAAACAGCATTTCCTGCACCTCATCGTTTTTAGAATTCCTCTTTAGAGCTCTTCTCCATAAGTCAAGGGCTGGGTATTTACTGTGCTGTTTCTTATCAGTGCATCTCAATTACATTAGATGTGGGACCAGGAATTTGTTTTTGTTTGCTTTCTCTTTTCATTTTTAATTCCAATCAATCACTACCTGATATTATCATAAAACACAACAAAAAAATGAAACGTCTCTTGGATTCTGCAGCAGCATCAAGTTGCCAGGACAGTTCCCACATGTTTTGTCCATGGTATGCATTTTAATTCACCGGTCAGCACCAGTGCACAAAGAAATAGAGAAGCTTTGATCAACTGTCTTCCTCCTTCTACACGCCTCTGTCCATCAAGCTTTCCCCTCAAAGACTCTTTTCTTCCATGAACATCAATGCAGGCAAAAAGAGTCCTGCAATTTCCTTCAAGTCATCATTTGTGTTCCTGGATATGTGAGGCCACCCTGGGTCTCTGTCCTCCACACATGTTCAAACCCAAATCTCTCTTCTCACCAAGTCTGATCTTTCTCTCAAGCTGAAATAAAGCAGGACCCCATGGTCTCCCTGCCCACCCTCCATGTCCTCTGCCTGTGTTTTGTCTGTGGAAAAATTTGGCCAAAGAATAAATATAATCAGAAAAGTGAGAACACAAAGAAACAAAGGAAAGCATTCAAATGAGACCTAATAATAGTCAGTAAGCAAAATCAAGGACCTTTAGTTCCTCTTCGAGAGTTATAGATAACATTCTGAACCATGTCCTGTGAGCTGTCTTGTAGATACTGAAACTCCCACCAGGTGGAGAAGTTAACTATGTGATTACCAGACGGTAGCCATGACATAAACTGCTACAGTTCTGAGAACTGGCCTCTAAGAAATGGAAACAAATTCACCCTGGAACTGAGTATGAACTGTATTAAAAATAATCAAGATGACCGTCAGAGCTGACTGTGCTCTTTCTGCACGTAACCCGCTCTTTCAGTCTGTAAAAGCTCTAGCCCACTGACTGGGGGAAAGGAGTCAGCCTTTGGACAGGTGTCCACCCTCCTCACCCCCTGTCAGTTGCTGACATCCAAAATAAAGCAAACTTTCCTTTCCACCAACCTGGCCTATTTATTCACTTTTGAGCAACGAGCAGTTAGACCCCACTTTTGGTTAGAAGGCTATCAACTCGATGAAGAGATCTCAACTATACCAGCTACTGAAGGGAAATACAGCCTCTCTACACATCTTCCTTCTTTATTTCCCCAACACAACCATTTAGAGGTCAGGACTCAGGGATTCAAGCCCTGTAATGTTTTCTTACCTCTTCCCTTCTCTTCCTTGCCCCACAGACACACCCCTAGTTCAAGGTCACATTATCTCCCAACCAAATTATTGCAGTTGCTTCTAAATTAGTCTTCCTGCTCCCTGCTTTCCTCATTTCCAAAACTGTTTTATATAAGTCCAAAAATTATGTCTAAACCAGAGCTGTGATGATTATCACATACCTTCTCTAAAGCCTTTACTCCATCCCCAGAGTCTACACTGTAGAAGCCTGTGGTCCTCAGATGCACATCCAAGCCCTCCATAGCAGATGATGGTGGTGTCTTTCCTACAGGTCTCAGCTGACCCCAGGAGCATGCTGGGAGTGACAGAGGGCTAACACCTACAGGAAGAGCTCCCGACCAATGAGGGACAAAGTTGGTGGATCAATATCTCAAAGGACTCCCAGTGGAGAGATTAAGCACACCACGGTAACCTGTGCCATGCCAAGCCATACTGGAGCCTGAGGAAAAAGAAATAGGTACATGTCTACAACTGCTTTAAAATGGTTAATAATTTTAATGAAAATATTATCAATAGTTTGTTTCCATGAAAACCAGTAAAGTAAAATGATAATACAATTTGGACTTGATGTAAACAAAATATTTAAATTTAAAATAATGATATGGGTTTTTAATACACTTACCTTTTCCAATACCTTTTCAGCAATTTTCATATTCTGAAACAAGTTCACTATTAAAAAAAATACATTTAAAATGTGTCTCCCCATAATTTTTTCCTTTTGCCTGAGGCTCCAATATGGTTCAGCACAGCACTGTTAGACCCTATCTTTACTTAAAATGTTGCCCAGAGAAACCCATTTCATATTTGTGACTCCCAGAACTATGAGATAATAAATGTGTTGTTTTTAAACCACTAAAAATATTGATAATTTTTATCACTATTTTGTTATTTTAATGTTTTAAAATGTATTTTATTAAAATATTGTTCATACTGATTACTGAGTGTTCAGTACCCCTTACTTTCTGCATCAAAGACAGTGCCTCCCTCAGTTAATTCTGTCTTGTTTTCCGATGGGACCCGCTCACTCTTTCCCTCATCTCTCCCACATTCCTCCTTTCCCTGCCTCACTCTCCACTCCCTTCACCACATTTCCTGGGATTCTCTCCCAAATACGCTAGTTAAAGCTTTATTTCAGGATCCATTCTTGGAGGAATCCAAATTAAGAAAACATTTGTAGTCTAGCAACAGTTAACTGTCACAAAAACACTCCTACCACTGTCCTTCACACAATTCAGTTCAGTTCAGTCACTCAGTCATGTTGACTCTTTGCAAACCCATGGACTGCAGCACACCAGGCCACCCTGTCCATCAAACTCCTGAAGTTTACTCAAACTCATGTCCATTGAGTCAGTGATGCCATCCAAACATATCATCCTTTGTCGTCCCCTTCTCCTCCTGCCTTCGATCTTTCTCAGCATCAGGGTATTTTCAAATGAGTCAGCTCTTTGCATCAGGTGGCCAAAGTAATGGAGTTTCAGCTTCAGCATCAGTCATTCCAATGAATATTCAGGACTGATCTCCTTTAGGATGGACCGGTTGGATCTCCTTGCAGTCCAAGGGACTCTCAAGAGTCTTCTCCAACACCATAGTTCAAAAGCATCAAATCTTCAGTGTTCAGCTTTCTTCTACAGTCCAACTCTCACATCCATACATGACCACTAGAAAAACCATATCCTTGACTAGATGGACATTTGTTGATAAAGTAATATCTCTGCTTTTTAATATGCTGTCTAAGTTGGTCATAACTTTCCTTTCAAGGAGTAAGTATCTTGTAATTTCATGGCTGCAGTCACCATCTGCAGTGATTTTGGAGCCTCACTAAAGTAAAATCTGCCACTGTTTCCACTGTTTCAGCATCTATTAGCCACGAAGTGATGGGACCAGATGCCATGATCTTAGTTTTCTGAATGTTGAGCTTTAAGCCAACTTTTTCACTTTCCTCTTTCACTTTCATCAAGAGGCTCTTTTGTTCTTCTTCACTTTCTGCCATAAGGGTTGTGTCATCTGCATATCTGAGATTATTGATATTTCTCCCAGCAATCTTGATTCCAGCTTGTGCTTCATCCAGCCCAGCGTTTCTCATGATGTACTCTGCATTTATGTTAAGTAAGTACAGTGTCAATATATAACCTTGACATACTCCTTTTCCTATTTGGAACCAGTCTGTTGTTCCATGTCCAGTTCTAACTGTTGCTTCCTAACTTTCATACAGATTTCTCAAGAGGCAGGTCAGGTGGTCTGGTAATCCCATCTCTTTCAGAATTTTCCACAGTTTATTGTGATCCACACAGTCAAAGGCTTTGGCATAGTCAATAAATGTGAAATAGATGGTTTTCTGGAACTCTCTTGTTTTTTCAAGGGTCCAGCAGATTTTAGCAATTTGAGCTCTGGTTCCTCTGCCTTTTCTAAATCCACCTTGAACATCTGAAAGTTCATGGTTCATGTATTGTTGAAGCCTGGCTTGGAGAATTTTGAGCATTACTTTATTAGCACGTGAAATGAGTGCAATTGTGTGGTAGCTTGTCCCTTGAGCAATTAAGAGTGTTTTCTGGAATAAATAATAAATAACAAAAATATGGGGAAACCCTTGATCAAAAAACACTAAGTAATCATCAGATCAGATCAGTCACTCAGTCGTGTCTGATTCTTTGCGACCCCATGAATCGCAGCACGCCAGGCCTCCCTATCCATCACCAACTCCCAGAGGTCACTCAGACTCACATCCATTGAGTCAGTGATGCCATCCAGCCATCTCATCCTCTGTCATCCCCTTCCCCTCCTGCCCCCAATCCCTCCCAGCATCAGAGTCTTCTCCAATGAGTCAAATCTTCGCATGAGGTGGCCAAAATACTGGAGCTTCAGCTTTAGCATCATTCCTTCCAAAGAAATCCCAGGGCTGATCTCCTTCAGAATGGACTGGTTGGATCTCCTTGCAGTCCAAGGAACTCTCAAGAGTCTTCTCCAACACCACAGTTCAAAAGCATCAATTCTTCGGCATTCAGCCTTCTTCACAGTCCAGCTCTCATATCCATACATGACCACAGGATTAGCTTCTTGTTTATCTATGAGACTTCCTCTACCTAGATTCCTCAGGTCTATACTTACCACTTGAAAAACTATCATACCTCCACTTCCAAGAAGTCACTGTTCCCACCTCTTGTCACTCAAATTTATAACTTTTTTCTGTGTCCCAATAGCTTAGTGCTCATTCATAAGAGAGCCCCTATCCCATGCAACTTACATCCTGGGTATTTTAATACCCCTTATCTCAGAACTTCCCTGAATCTAGTAGTTCCAACCTCTCCTTCCAATGCAGGACTGCAGGTTTGATCCCTGGTCAGGGAGCTAAGATCACACATGCCTTATGGCCAAAATAAGCAAAAAGCAAAAGATAAAACAGAAACAATATTGCAACAAATGCAATAAAGACTTTAAAAAATATACAAATAAAAGTATCTTTTATCTTTTTACTAGGCCATCAGTCTGGAAAAAATCGAGACAACCAATGTATTCTGCCTCCCAGTGGCCCACTGCATGTTAAATGTCTGGTGAATTGAATTAAATGAAGAATTCAATACACTCAGAACCAAACACATTCAACCACAGGAACTTGGGTGAACAGAGCAGGTGAAGATATACACAAATAGATTCAAAGCAGAGTTATCAGGGAACACAACATACCAGATTAGTTGGCTTGACTTGTGCCCGGGTGTTAGGTTCAGAAACACACCCACTCAGCAAGCTGGAGGTAGATTTGGCAAATGAGGACACGCAGAAATTCTTGGCCTCACCCGACAACTAAAGGTTCTATCTTCACTGTTAGCAAACTCTCCCTGATGGTGGTGATTGCTTCCATGTGCATGAGGTGCCAAATATTCCTGTCAGGTGTCCTCAGTCAGGTCCAGAATTGGGGCATAAGAAAAAAAAAATAGCTGGCACCTGATCTGATCCTGATGATCAGGTTGATTTAAGCCCTGGCAAGCTCTTTTCAAAACCACCTGGCAGCAAATCTCAACACACCCACATATGCCATTCGGTTGGCATTTTATAGAACTTGCATAAATCACTAGGTTCTCCAAATTGCTCTATGGAAAGCTGAATTTTCCTTGGCCATGATTAAATTACTCATGTCATAGTTCCCACCTTGCCAACAATTCAAGGAGGTGCAGGGTACAAACAAAATAACACCCTATATTTCTGCCCCACAGCTTTTCTCCACCATCTAGGTTATATCAAGCTGTTCACTACCGTATTATTTATCATAGTGAAGAACTGAGAACAAACCTAAATCAGAGAGTAATGATTATGCAAATTATTCCCTTTTCACAGGACTGTATATATAAAAGCTATGATAGTAATATACTATCTCCAGGGCTTCTCTGGTGGCTCAGATGGTAAAGAATTCATCTGCAACATGAGAGATCTGGGTTCAATCCCTGGCTTGGGAAGATTCCCTGGAGAAGGAAATGGAAACTCATTCCAGTATTCTGGGCTGAATAATTCCACAGACAGAGGAGCATCCCAGGCTACAATCCACGGGGTCACAAAGAGTTGGATTTGACTGAGCAACTTTACTCACTCACTCATTACTGGGCTTCCCTGGTGGCTCAGCAGCATAGATTGAGTTCTATCCCTGGGTCAGGAAGATTCCCTGGAGGAGGGCATGGCAGTCCACTCCAGTATTCTTGCCTGGAGAATCCAATGGAAAGATGAGCCTGGCAGGCTATGGTCCATGGTGTCACAAAGAGTCAGACATGACTGGAGTGACTGAACACAAGCAGAGCACAATGGTATTACTAATTGTACTAATTTGTATCCTGCAAACATGAATGTTTTCTCCCTTCCATTTTAATGCATTATGAATATATATTTCTTTAATAAATATATGAAATGATTATACATTATACACATTTTTGACACCATGACCAAGTGGGCTTTATCCCAGGGATGCAAGGATTCTTCAATATCTGCAAATCAATCAATGTAATACACCACATTAACAAATCGAAAAATAAAAGCCATATGATTATCTCAATAGATGCAGAGAAAGCCTTTGACAAAATTCAACATCCAATGATGATTAAAAACTCTCCAGAAAACAGGAATAGAATGAACATACCTCAACATAATAAAAGCTATATATGACAAACCCACAGCAAACAATCCTCAATGGTGAAAAATTGAAAGCATTTCCCCTAAAGTCAGGAACAAGACAAGGGTGCCCACTTTCATCATTACTATTCAACATAGTTTTGGAAGTTTGGGCCACAGCAATCAGAGCAGAAAAAGAAATAAAAGGAATCCAAATTGGAAAAGAAGAAGTAAAACTCTCACTGTTTGCAGATGACATGATCCTTTACATAGAAAACCCTAAAGACTCCACCAGAAAATACTAGAGCTAATCAATGGATATAGTAAAGTTGCAGGATATAAAATCACCACACAGATATCCCTTGCATTCCTATACAATAACAATGAGAAAATGGAAAGAGAAATTAAGGAAACAATTCCATTCACCATTGCAATGAAAAGAATAAAATACTTAGGAATACATCTACCTAAAGAAACTAAAGACCTATATATAGAAAACTATAAAATACTGGTGAAAGAAATCAAAGAAGACACTAATAGATGGAGAAATATACCATGTTCATGGATCAGAAGAATCAAAATAGTGAAAATGAGTATACTACCCAAAGCAATCTATAGATTCAACACAATCCCTATCAAGCTACCAATGGTATTCTTCACAGAGCTAGAACAAATAATTTCACAATTTGTGTGGAAATACAAAAAACCTCAATAGCCAAAGCAATCTTGAGAAAGAAGAATGGAACTGGAGGAATCAACCTGCCTGACTTCAGGCTCTACTACAAAGCCACATTCATCAAGATAGCATGGCACTGGCACAAAGACAGAAAATATAGATCAATGGAACAAAATAGAAAGCCCAGAGACAAATTCACACACCTATGGATACCTTATCTTTGACAAAGGAGGCAAGAATATATAATGGATTAAAGACAATCTTTTTAACAAGTGGTGCTGGGAAAACTGGTCAACCACTTGTAAAAGAATGAAACTAGAACACTTTCTAACACCATACCCAAAAATAAACTCAAAATGGATTAAAGATATAAACATAAGACCAGAAACTATAAAACTCCTAGAGGAGAACATAGGCAAAACACTCTCCGACATAAATCAAAGCAGGATCCTCTACGACCCACCTCCTAGAATATTGGAAATAAAAGCAAAAATAAACAAATGGGACCTAATTAAACTTAAAAGTCTTCTGCACAACAAAGGAAACTAAGCAAGGTGAAAAGACAGCCTTCAGAATGGGAGAAAATAATAGCAAATGAAGCAACAGACAAACAACTAATCTCAAAAACAAAGAAGCAACTCCTGCAGCTCAATTCCAGAAAAATAAATGACCCAATCAAAAAATGGGCCAAAGAACTAAATAGACATTTTTCTAAAGAAGACATACAGATGGCTAACAAACATGTGAAAAGATGCTCAACATCACTCATTATCAGAGAAATGTAAATCAAAACCACAATGAGGTATCATTTCATGCCAGTCAGAATGGCTGTGATCCAAAAGTCTACAAGCAATAAATGCTGGAGAGGGTGTTGAGAAAAGGGAATCCTCTTACACTGTTGGTGGGAATGCAAACTAGTACAGCCACTATGGAGAACAGTGTGGAGATTCCTCAAAAAACTGGGAATAGAACTGCCTTATGACCTAGCAATCCCACTGCTGGGCATACACACTGAGGAAAGCAGAATTGAAAGAGACACATGTACCCCAATGTTCATCACAGCACTGTTTCTAATAGCCAGGACATGGAAGCAACCTAGACGTCCGTCTGCAGATGAATGGATAAGAAAGCAGTGGTACATATACACAATGGAGTATTACTCAGCCATTAAAAATAATACATTTGAATCAGTTCTAACGAGGTGGATGAAACAGGAGCCTATTATACAGAGTGAAGTAAGCCAGAAAGAAAAACACCAATACAGTATACTGACACACATATATGGAATATAGAAAGATGGTAACAATAACCCTGTATGCAAGACAGCAAAAGAGATACAGATGTATAGAACAGTCTTTTGGACTCTGTGGGAGAAGGAGAGAGTGGGATAATTTGGGATAATGGCATTGAAACATGTAAATTATCATGTGTGAAATGAATCGCCAGTCCAGGTTCAATGCATGATACTGGATGCTTGGGGCTGGTGCACTGAGACGACCCAGAGGGATGGTACAGGGAGGGAGGGAGGATGGGGGTTCAGGATGGGGAACACATGTGTACCTGTGGTGGATTCATGTTGATGTATGGTAAAAGCAATACACTATTGTAAAGCAA
This sequence comes from Tragelaphus eurycerus, assembly GCA_935064755.1. Lineage (NCBI taxonomy): Eukaryota > Metazoa > Chordata > Mammalia > Artiodactyla > Bovidae > Tragelaphus > Tragelaphus eurycerus. Next base: position 37,257 of record CAKXYN010000244.1, read on the forward strand.
TTAACCTCCAATTAAAATAAATAGATTTATATTAAAAAAAAAAAAAGAAAATTAACTGCATGGGCATCCTAAATTGGAGAGAAATCACAAAAGAACACTTAGGAAAGAGAAGTTCTAATCTGGTTCTTTGCCTTGACAAAGACTGACAAATTCCCAATGTGAGTGGTGTTGGTATGCGTTTGTGTGTGCTTAAAGTGAAGTGAAGGGAAGGGAAGTCACTCAGTCGTGTCCAACTCTTTGTGACCCCATGGACTGTAGCCTACCAGGTTCCTCCGTCCATGGGATTCTCCAGGCAAGAGTACTGGAGTGGGTTGCCATTTCCTTCTCCAGGGGATCTCCCCGACCCAGGGATCGAACCCCGGTCTCCCGCATTGTAGACAGATGCTTTACCCTCTGAGCCACCAGGGAAGCCACGAGTGTGTGCTTATGTATATATATAATATCCAGTTCTAATGGTCATATATATTTAAGAACTGGTTCTAATAAACACCAAAATTCATAGCATGTGCTGATTTCCATGATGTAAGTATTTTCCTTGGAGCCAAAGGTTTGGCAGAGATGCATACAATTGATCTCACAAGGCTATAGGAGCAGAGCCAGCCTGAAGGGACCTCTGGACTTCGTTTTCCACTGAGGACATTCTGAGCTAACCACCTACAAGTTGCTCCAGGAAGACAATAATTGGGGTCAATGCAAAGCTCCTCTCCAAAGTTCATAGCTCCCTAAAAGAGACAACCTCACTGAGACACAAGATAAAAGGAGAAGAGGCACATTGCCTCCATCCATCTGCCCATTCTCCTGGGGTCCTCTTCATCTCTTGGACCACTAAAGCCTTAATAGTCTAAAGCCCACACATCAGATAGGGAACTCAATGTGGATCTTTTAAAGGAAAATTGCCACGTTATGAAAAATGTTAAATGTGAAAGACAAGTGTGAAGAAGGGTGGTAAGCATTATTTGGGATTCGTAAGTAAACATGAAGAACTCAAAATATCAATTAAGAAACTGATTAAGAAATTACAATGGTAGTGAGGGTGTTAGTGAATATCTAACAGTTCATTTTATAGAAAACAGACTCAGAGAGTTCAGGTGAGTGATTCAAAGTCAGATTTCAAATCAAGGAATTCTGATTCCAAATAAATTACTTTCACCATTAATTTAGTATCATATAAAAATTCAAGTGAGCTTAAATTTTGGAGGAATATAATGACATATTTTTAAGATAGCAGAGATGCTAAGAATTTTTTTAATATATTTTGCTCAGTGAGTTTAGGAATGAAGTAAAGTTGTTTTCTTTTTAATATCTTCAATAAGTTTATATTTTCAGAAGAAACTTTCCCACTCTCACACCTAACAGGAAGGCATTGATGTTCATTGTAAATGAAACTCTGTCTTTGGTATTAATATTTTACTGCTCCCTGTTCTGATATAACAGAAGGTAGGTTGCACTTGTTCCCCTCTTTCTATTTCACCAAAGTGAGTGTGTCCCACACACATATGGCAAGGAGTGCACACACCACATCTTTGACTTCACTGCAGATGTTAGTCTTCGGGGAATGAAATCTGGAAATACCTTCCTCAGGAGAGTTAGCAGCTTGCGTTTGCTGTTACTGCAAGTAGGCTGCATCTTGTCACAGGTGCCTACCTTCCCAAGCAAAAACCTGAAACTCTGAAACCTTATAAAATGATCCAGTTAAAGATAAAACAATGAAAAGCCAAACTCATATCTGTGCTTATATTCCTGTCATCATAATTGTTAATTTCATGAGCCTGTCTTGGGATGTATAAATCAACCCATGCAATCAGACACACTAGGAAGTTTTCTTGATTTGTCTACATAACTCAGGTTAGAATTTCATCTGAGCATTTCTCATTAGTAGCATGCAAATATATGTTAATATTCATTGTCACTGACTGGAATACAGATTCAGTCTCAGGACAAAAATTAGAAACTCATATTACAATACAAGAGGTTTAAAAGAAAATTGGTTTGGCAAGTAACAGATCAATGTAATCCATTGTTTAGGGACCGTAGATTTAGCAAAAACTTAAAAAGCATAATTCCCTGACTGATAGAGCAAATTAGGAGGTTTCCAATACTTACTCAAGTTTCTTCTAGGTTCTTTTGGAAGGGAATTAGAAGGTATTGAATAGGCAGAGAATAGTATTTTAGAGAAAGGCGGAAGACCATTACTTCAAAAACTCTTACTTCTAGTATTGATATATTTCCTGCACAAGGGCATGAAATTGTAGAGAATCCATCTAGGTACCATACCACATGCACACGAAGATGCTTTCCAGGTGACTCATGGGTAAAGAATCCACCTACCAATGCAGGAGACACAAGTTCAGTCCATAGGTCAGGAAGATCCCCTGGAGAAGGAAATGGTAACCTACTCTAGTATTCTTGCCTGGGAAATCCCATGGACAGAGGAGCCTGGCACACTACAGTCCATGGGGTCACAAAGAGTTTGACACAACTTAGTCACTAAACACACACACACACACACACACTACACTTAATAGAGTTCTTCAAAATGACTCCAAAGTTATCTATCATATATCTAGCGATCATATATGTATATGTACTTCAAGAACTAGAATGTAACTTGTGGAGAATCATCTGTCCACTTGCTACTCAGAGTGTGATTTCAGATTTCACAGCATCAGTATCACTTTGGAGACACTAGAAATACAGGATCTTGAACCCCAGTCCAGAGCCCACATTCTACTAACTTCTCATGGAATTCAAATGCACATTAATGTTCAAGAAGCACTGGTCTTGGTCCATTTCACACCTGGAACAACTGAGAAATTGTTCCAAGCTAGTTAACCAATGATCAAAACTCAAGCCCAGTGTTCTTGAATTCAAGAACTAGACCTTTTCCCTACTTTCCCTTCTTCCCTTGACACATTTTTTAGGCAAAATGGACAACTTTTTCTCCATAACCACTTATTCCTAATTTGGTTGATATCAATGCCTGTCATTGATGCCAGACTTGCATGATGCATTCTCTGCAATGATTTTAAGTCTTGACGTCCTTTTATTTTAATATAGTTCCAACTTTGACATGGGTACAATGGTTGGCAAAGTCAAGAAGAATGTATTTGTATCTGTTGGCAAAGATGAGTCTACTCAGGAGACCTGAAGAAGGGTCTTTGTGGGGGTATTTGTCACTTTACTAGCAAATTAGAGAAACTTAATTCCTCCTACTTCATTCTAATTCTTGCAATAGCTTGTTTTCCTAGAACCAAAAAAGTAAATGGACCTTTATTTCAAAAAGATGGCAAAGTACAAACTGACAGAGGAAAAAAGTTTCAACTGATAACTCTCTACGAATGGGAAATTCACAGTTGGTGAGAATGATTTGGAAGCAGATCATAGGAAAAATCCTTTATTTTCTATCACCCTAAGAGGAATGAATTGGAGAATATAGCTTACTTTTTCCAGTTATTTAAATTATATCAATGAAAAACAAGAGCCATTATGCAGCAGGAAAGGAAAAGCAGGGAGTCAGTACCAAAGAAGTGTCATTCCAAAGAGGTAAAGTTTCACTTAGTGTTGTAGTTGAAAGTTTGAAAACTAACACAACAGATTTGCCATTGACTGTGATCACATCTGAAATAGGAAATGGCAACCCACTCCAGTTCTTGGCTGGAAAATTCCATGGGAGGTGGAGCCTGGTGGGCTATAGTCTATGGGGTCACAAAGAGTCAGTCACAACTGAACATGTATACACACACACACACACACAATCACATAAAATTCCCCATATAACCTTTTTTTTTTCTTTTTTACTAAGATGTACACTATTAACGTTAAAAGAGAACATGATAATTCATTGTCATTTGACAGTAAAGGAAATTGAGGTTCAGAACAGGCTCAGAGTCAAATGAAACAGAGCATGTGAGGAGTCTGTGTTTCTGATTCTTCATCAGCACTCTGACTTGACATAATACCGACACTTGACTGTCTGAACATTCAAGCTGGATTTTGCAAATGGAAAGAATCCAGTTTTTTGTTTAACAATTCAATAAGAAACTGTTTCACAAAAACAGAAAAAGTCTTAAGATCTTGGGGAAATAACAAAAGGATGTGGGTTAGCATTAGAGGACTCTATTCTCCAGAATTTAAAATTTTGACATCTTTTTATGTTAATAATCCAGACTTGGAGATCTGGTTCAAATGTGATGAAGGTCAAGAGAGGTCTGCTTGCATGATCTGGCAAGGAATAATGCATTCAGGAGGACTGGACAGGGGTCCTTGAGGTCTTTGGGGCTTAATTAATATCTCAGTAGTGCATGTGGCTTTTGGTAGCACTCCTACTTCTGTTTCCTAACTTTAGGGAAGGAGCATTTGGCCTCAAAGCTACAGACAGCTGTGAAATTGAATGCTCTATTGGAGCATTTTTAAATAGCACATTTGGCCCATTGGAGGCAACTAAATGGGTTTCACTTCTACAGATTTATAGAATTTGCTCTTTTGCCCAAATTTCCACCTTTTCCAACTGACTCATTCCCAAGTCTTTTGAATCAAGCCCTTCATTACTCACATTCCCTACAGTCTGTAAGGTAAGCTGGGATTGACTTCACACAAGATCAGCAAAACTTATTTCCTTTCAGAGGCTAGAATTCTTATCCATCTCTTTTCCTTCCCTATCAAAATGCTGACAAATACAAATTGCAGATACTCTAGTCTTGTGCCATAATGGTTCTCATCCTTGGTTGCACATTTGAAAGTCTGGGCAACTTCAACTAATCCCTATGTCAGACTGTTTTTTAGTCCAATTTCAATAGAACTGGCTAGGGGCTAGATAAGACCCAGGCATTGGTATTATAAAGTAATGTCTAGCTAAGGTTGAGAATAAGTGGCTTAAAACAATTCTTTTCAGATTTTAGTATGCTTCAAGTATCAACAAGAGGCTTGTTAAAACACAGACTCCTGGACCTAACCATTCAACCACTGGTTAGTATACAATGCCTTGTATGTTGCTGGTTAGTATACAATGCCTTGTATGTTGCTATTTAGTCACTAAATCCAACTCTTTTGTGACTCTGTGGGCTGCAGCCCACTAGGCTCCTCTGTCCATGGGATTTCCCAAGCAAGAATACTAGAGTGGGCTGCCATTTCTTTCTCCAGGGGATCTTCCCAACCCAGGGATCAAACCTGCATCTCCTGAATTGGCAGGCAGATTCTTTATCACTGAGTCGCCAGGAAAGCCAGAGACAACTGCCTCAGTGGTACTTGAAACTGTGGCCCTCGGCACAACAGCATCAGCCAAGATCTTCTTACAAATGCAGATTATCAGCTTCCACCCAAGACCCAGTCCCTGGAGGTGAAGTTCCTGAATCTTCATGATTACTAGCTTTCTAAGTACTATTGGTATTCACTAGAGTTTGAATAACAACTCTCTAACAATGAAAAGAGCTGAAAATATCTCACCATAATAATTCAGATGATTCTAATATTCTAATCACCCATTAACTGCCTGATTTATTATTTGATTCTACAACACTCTGACAACTGTAGAAGGCCTGGCTGAATCCATTTGTTTTGCTCATTTGTTTTTTATTGAAGTATAATTGATTTACAATGTTATGTTGGTTTTAGGTGTACAGCCAAATGATTCCATATATCTAAACTCATACATACATACACACACACACACACACACATGTGTTCTTTCAGACTATTTTCCTATGTAGGCTATTACAAACCATAAGTCCCAACATAGGTCCTTGTTGGGTATCTGCTTTATAGCATATTAATAGTGTGTGTGTGTGTGTGTGTGTGTGTGTGTGTGTGTGTGAATCCCAAACTCCTGATTTATCCATTGTGATTCTTCATTTCACCTTATCTCCCCAGATGAACCTTCCTGATTCATGCAGTACCCACAAATGCTGAGGTCACTTCAGAAGAAGAGCACCCCTTATGACTAAGCCAATTTTTGAAAATTAATGCAATGGTATGTCTGCCAAGAACCCAGATTCTCATTTTTCATGGAGCCTGGAGAAGGGGAGTATAATTTAAAAGTAAACCAGGTGACATCATAGGAGGAAGTGTCCCTGATAAAAATGTATGCAGGAGCTTAGCATATTTGCTCCAGCTTCAGTCAGCCACGGTGTCCTCCCACAAACCTCTAGCTGCTTCCAGGGTCCAAACAGAGCTACAGACACAGAGGCTATAGATGAAATGACTACTTCCTGGACCCATTCTCCTGCTCCTCTTCCTCCAACTCACTTCCTTGTGTTTACACCCAGAGCTCCCCTGCTTCTCCTCCCTGGACGCCTCCCCTATTACCTGACAGGTCCTCAGAGGTATTTGAGCCCCCACATTTTTTTTTTCTGTTCAGTCACTGTCTTCCTCAAGTAAAAATTGTCCCAGAGCTGAACCAGAACATCAAACTCACTAACAATTTCAGGGTTATCTTTCAGTAACATCATTGGCCTTAAACAGTGTTATGATGATCCTATGAACTGGCATTTCTAACCAGAGAAATGCCAAAAACAGAAGAAGCCTGGATGCCCTGATGGCTGATACACAAATCATGACTTCCCTCCTGGCCTCTGTTCATTTTGAGCTCAGTGACAGAAAGAAACTGTGACTATCAATTATGAGCACAAGTCATTATTTTTCTTTCCTAATTAAAATGCTGCCTCACATCACAAGACAAGGTGAAAACAATCACTAGTGTTTCAGACCCTTGATCGACATCAGATAAATTCACTTTAAATTAGTCTAAATATTTTCACTTTAAGATTTTGAGTGGCAGGACAAGAAATTTGCCTTTCTCTAACAAAAAGAAGAAAGATAAATCTAGGAAAAGTAGGGTGAGGCTGACCCGTGTTAAAATTCCCCATAGAGAGCAGCAGGCTTCTTATGTTGGTTGTAGGTTAGGTATATTTTATTATTCCCCACCTGCTTTGGCTTATAGAAGCATAAATGGAACAGAGTGCTTGGGATCAGGAAATACATGCAGATTCCATAATTGCATAAAAGCCTTAAACTATTGCTAATCTCCATCTTGGGTTGTCCTCTTTGTTATGAGTTTTAATATAACTGCCTCCTCCCTTAAAACTATATTTTAAAATCTGGGATCATGTTTCACATTGATGTTCATCCTCCTTAGGAAGGTGCTTTGTAACCAGGAAGCTGCATGTTAATGCAGGGGTTGCTATGGTAAGCAATCTTTTCTATTGAGCAGGAGAATAAATAGTTCTATGAATTCCTAAATCAATAGCTAGGACTGAAAAGGATCCAACCAGGTATTTTAGCCCCTAAATATAGGTTTGGAACCAGCAGAGAGTGTCTTCTTTGTAAATTCTTAATATAATTATAGATGCTTCAGGAAGTTTTGTGTTCCCCTCTTGTAGCTGATTGTTGATACTTTTTTCAGAGTTTTCACATAAGCTTCTAAGGTTTGTTTAAACATTTTTTTTCCTTTCAACCAGATAAAGGCAGCTGAGGAAAAACTGCTGATTTTCATAGCTAGGAAAAGGAGCTTGCAGAATTAGGCCCTAATTTATGAATGCTTAATGAGCTAGAAGTGTTTGATAAACATTAAACAATAACAGTACAATAGGTGTGCATTTTTGACAAAAAGAACACAATCTAAACAAAGAGCTTTGTTCTACATTTATGAGAAATTTAACTATTCACCTGCTGTTGGATATTCTCCCCTTGGCCTCTGGCCATTTTCTACTTGAGGGCAAGGAAACTTACCTTCATGGACCAATCAACAATCTCCTTGTCCCCTCGCCCAACTTCTAGCAGGATTTATCCAATGGAAGATACCAGTGGGGGATGGGAGGAGGACAGGAAGTGGGATTTGGCTCCCTCCTTCCTTCGTGGCTCAGACAGTAAAGCGCCTTTCTACAATGCAAGAGACCTGGGTTTGATCCCTGGGTTGGGAAGATCCCCTGGAGAAGGAAATGGCAATCCACTCCAGTACTATTGCCTGGAAAATCCCATGGACAGAGGAGCCTGGTAGGCTACAGTCCATGGGGTCACAAAGAGCTGGACACGACTGAGCAACTTCACTTTCACTTTCCAAGTTGCCGCAGGTTGGCTAAGATTCTCCACCTACAGCCACAGCTCCTGGGAGCCGGTTGATGTTTCTTTTTAAGTCTATAACCCCCTATAGTGATATAGCCCTTCACTATTGCTAGCCCCAGGAGCTTCACAATTCCTTGTTGATTCCCCTTCATCTGGCACAGAATTTTGTAAACATATTGGGTGTGTGTATGCTTGTGTGTGCTCAGGCACTCAGTTGTATCTGACTCTTTGCGACCCCATGGACCAGCCAGATTCCTCTGGCCATGGGATTCCCCAGGCAAAAATACTGCAGTGGGTTGTCATTTCCTCTTCCGAGGGATCTTCCCAGCCCAGGGTTCAAACCCCCATCTCCTGCATTGGCAGGAAGATTCTTTACCACTGAGCTACCTCATTTGAATATGCATGTATTCTCCTGGGGACCCTGACCCCTACTCCTTGGAAATCTACTTTTCATCAGAAAAAGAAAATAAATATATTAAAAAGCATAACCAAATTTTTATTTAAATAGATTTTTAAACATATGGTTTAGGCTATAATTCTGCCATGGGGCAATTTCAAGGCCACATTAGTCACCTTCCTGTTGATATAGTTGGTAAGCTCAAAAATATTCTCTCCTATTCTTATGAATCACTTTGATCCATAATTTGTGTCTTATCTGGGTGTTGTTTCCTGTGTTTCCATGTCTTCTCCACCAAAGGGAAACGTCTGTGAAGGAAGTGATCTATACAGCTGGTGTACCAACCAAGGGGAAAAGACAGACAAGAAAGAACATACAAATTCCACCTGCTATTAAGAGAGATGTTGTAATGAGGTTTCCTCTGTATATTTTGTCTTTTGCTCCCATTTGTCACATCCATCTGCCAGGTATGCCTTTTGGAAGGAGGCCACCCACTCCACATTTTTTTCCCTTTACTCTAGATTTTCTTGAATAAATTTATTGATGTGACTGACAAGCAGACAATGAGTGAAAAACTCTCTTTGACTCTCACAGTGGGCAGGTGTTTTACCTCAGATCCATAAAGGATGATAAGGTATGCATTTTAAATAGAAATAAGGATGTTTTTCTTTGTCTTTTTCTGTGTGTGTGTGTGTGTTTGCCTGCACTAGGTCTTCATTGTGGTGCATTGGGCCTCAATAATTGTAGTACAGAGGCTTTGGTGTTCTGGAGCATGCTGGATCTTAGCTCCCTAACCAGGGATTGAACCCATGTCCCCAGAGTGGGCAGGCAGATCCTCAACCACTGGACCACCAAAGAAGCACCTCTTTCTTTGTGTCTCTGTCTTTCTCTCCCCCCCCCCCGACCCCCAGGCATGTCCTCCTTCAAATCCCAAGACTCTGCCTACCTCCACAAAGAGACAGCCACAGAAGAAGCATCAGGAGGGAGGCAGAAACCCCTCTTGTCCTGAGAGAGCTTGCATCTCCTTAGCATGGCCCTTAAACAGGCTGCTCCCTCTCTGTGGGACTTCACATGATAAATGATGCTGTTACTGGGGCTTATTCGGCACACTCTAATTTTCAGACCCATCATCCTTCCCAAGAGAATATTGGATGATGGTGTGTTAGGACATTTTCCCTGTGCAAGACAGTATTGATGGCAAGAACTCCCATCTCCTACCAATCTATGAATAACACAGGCTGTAGCCCCAGGGAGATAAGAAGTTAGTACCGCTTTCCAAATTGCCTAATTCACAACAAAAAAACCCAGCTTCAGCCCAGAAACATATAGGCTTGTTAAGTTTTAAGCGGAAAATCACCAGGTTATAAATGAAATGTAGCCACATGCTCCTATGACTAAGTCTATACCACCCTCCCATCAAACTCTTGAAATAGAAGCTGAAAGTGCCCACTAAAAATGAATATATATAAATCTTATAACCCAGCATTTCCACCATACAGGTTTTTCTATTTACTCATATATTTACCCCTACTATAAAACTTTTTATTTTCATATAGCTTTGAGTTACTTTCTACCGTCTTTTTGTTCCAACTTGAAAGACTCCTTTCAGCATTTCTTATAGAGCAAATCTACAACAAAAGACAAGCTTTGCTTTTGTTTTAATCTGAGAATGTCTTAATTTCTGATTATAGACTCTATATTGACAGCTTTTTTTGTTTGTTTGTTTTTCATCCAGCACTTTAAATATATCTCCATTGCATTATGGGCCTGCAGAGTTTCCACTGAGAAGTCAGCCATTCTTCTTCTTGAGGATCTTTTGCATATGAGAATCCCTTGCTGCTTTCAAGACTTATCTTTGTCTTCCAACAGTTTGTTCTTAATGTGTCTTTGGGCATATCTCTTTGCTCAGGAATCATGGAACCTTTTTGGATGTGTAGGTTCATATGTTTTACTGAATTTGGGAAGTTTGGGGCTGTTGTTTCTTCAGATATTCTTTCCACCCCTTTCTTTCTTCTCCTTTTGGAAATCCCATAATATTTATGTCAGTATGCTTAGGCTCTGATCTGTTTTCTTTGTTCTTTTTCTTTCTTCTCCTAAGGCTGGTTAATTTAAATTGCCCTAACTTTGTATTCAATCGTTCCTTTTTACCTACCTGTTAAAATCTCTCAACTTTTGTAGTAAGTTTTTCATTTCAGTTACTTTATTTTTTAATCCAGAATTTCTGTTTGGTTCCATTTTTAATTCCTGTTTCCTGCTTGTTCATGCACTGTTTCCTGGTCGCCTTCCACTATTCTTTGTCCATCATTTCCTTCAACTCTTTGAGCATATTTAAAATTGTCTATTTCAAGTCTTTGTCTAGTAAGTTCAATGCCTGGCCTTCCTGAATGGATGATGTTTTCTTTCTGAGACTGGGCCATACTTTTGTGTGTGTATGTGTGTGTGTGTGTGTGTGTGTGTGTCTGTGTGCGTGTGTGTGTGCATGTGTGCATGCACACGTGCATGTGTACTTTGTAGTTTTTTGTTGAGACCTAGATATTTTGAATATGGTATTCTGGTAACTCTGAAATCAGATTCCCTTTCCTCCTCTGGGATAATTGTTGTTTCTTCTTGAGGGCTACAGTTATATATTTGTTTATATACAAATAATAATGATACAGTTATATCATTTGTTTCCAAATGATTTTTGCAAAGCCTCCATTTCCTGTCTGTGAAGACACTGAAGTATTTGTTCTGTTGTCTCATGGTGAGCCAGTAACCTGACAGAATTTCCTTGAGTGTCTAGATCCAATGAGAGAAACAGAGAGTTTCTTCTGTCTCTCTTAGTTTCTTCTGCAGATGATGCCTAGGAAGCTAGTTTAGCAAATGAGTTTTAAACAATGGATAGCCTCTCTGCTAGTCCCAGTGACCCATCAGGCAGGTAAATCACACTACTTCTTTTTTTGAGAACAAGCTCTTTATTCCACGTTCTGGAACCAGCAAGCAATACCAGTCTGGAGACCCTTTGGTTGCTTGCCACAGGACTAGGAGATGGAGGAGGGTGGTTATTGTGCAAAACCCACTGAAATTTATCAGCCTCTTTCTTCAAAGACTCCCATAGATACTACACATATATGACTAGATGCTAGAATTCCAAAATACTTGATTCTAATTGTTCTTGCCAGTTCAATAGCTGGTTTGTTTTTTTTTTTTTTTTGAACTAGATGGAATATTTATTTGTAAATTAAAATAGTTTTAATACAGAAAAAAAACCAAAATGCTATGATATGCTACATCTTAAAAAAATAATAGCACAACACTATAATTTCCTTTTTTTTTCATACAGTAGATCAATGTAATATTAAGAGTCCTGAAATAGACATACACATACAATTGATTTTTGAAAATGATATAAAGACAATTAAAAATTGGAAAGAATATAGTCTTTTCAACAAATGGTACTGGAATAACTGTGAAATAGTAAATGAACCTTGACCCCTACCTTAATGTTAAGACTGGCAAAGCTTTTAGAGACAGAACACTCAAGTCACTAACCATAAAAGAAAAAATTGATAAATTGGACTTCTTGAAAATTAAAAACTCTGCCATTGCTAAAGCATCCTCTATACCACAGGCTTGATACAAAAACTGCTGATATTCTGGCTACTGCTCTTGCTACGAGTGATAAACTGTCCTTTATCTCTGACCAGGAGTCTTACGTCTTCTATCACCATTCATGAAACTATGGCAGGCTGACCTGTTAGTCTACAAATAGAGTGAAACCACAGACACTTCACAGCTGACAGGATGTACCTTTTCATTTTCTTAATGGCACTTCTTGAATGACAGAAGTTTTTAATTTTCAATAGCTGTTTTGATGGAGAGACAAATTCCCAAAGCTTTCTACTCTGCCATCTTTAATGATGTTATTCAACATATTTTACTATTTGGTAAACCAAATTCTTTATGCATCTTCTATTTCAGTTTTTTTTTTTTTCCTAGCCATGTTTGTATATTTATCATTCCAGGTAAGCATTAGAATACTTATTGTCAAGAAAGAAAGAAAAGCAAAATCATACTAGTTTTGTTCATAAACTGTATTGAATGTATTGATTAATTTTAGGGAAACTGACTTATTTCCAGTATTATAGCTATATACACATAAACTATAGTTCTCCATTTATTCAAGTCTTTTTCTAAGTCCTTGTATAAATTTTAATATTTTTATATAATACTTGTCCATTTATTTGATATCTTTCTTTATTATTTTATATTTATGAAATAATATCAGTATTTAAAATATTACAATTGTAAATGCAATAATTTTCTGTCTTACAGACTCTAAAGGGTTATTATTATACAAGAAAACTATATTTGATTATTTTTGTGTGATTGACTGCATTACTGAATTCTTCTATTAATTCTAATTGCAGTTTTCTTAGCATTTCTTGAATATATAATCACATAATTTGCAAATAATTATTATTATTATTTTCTTCCTAGTTCCAGTATTTATATTGCTTTTATTTTCAGAACAATTATAAAGAATAGTGATGATTGTAATTGTCCTTCTTTTGTTCCTAGTTTAAATGAGAAAGTGCCTAGTGTTCCAGTATTAATCATGATGCTGGCTATTACTGTGTGTTATAAATACATTAACTTGCCTATATATATATATATGTATATATACAAACAGGCATAAAGAAATTACATTTTAATAAAATATTTTGTTTAGATAGGTATTTAGGTGTTTACTGCATTTTCTACATGATTTGTTATTTTGGAGTAAGAAATGGCAACTTACTCCAGTATTCTTGCCTGGAAAATTCCATGGACAGAGGAACCTTGTGGGCTACAGTCCATGAGGTCACAAAGAGTCTGAAGCAACTGAGCAACTGTGTACACATGCATGCATTGTGTTATTTAGACTTTAAATTTGGTAATTTCAATTTTTTTAGAAAATCATCCATTTCAATTATGCTTTCAAATTTATTAGCATCAGATGAGATCAGATCAGTCGCTCAGTCATGTCTGACTCTTTGCGACCCCATGAACCGCAGCACGCCAGGCCTCCCTGTCCATCACCAACTCCCGGAGGTCACTCAGACTCACATCCATCGAGTCAGTGATGCCATCCAGCCATCTCATCCTCTGTCGTCCCCTTCTCCTCCTGCCCCCAATCCCTCCCAGCATCAGAGTCTTCTCCAATGAGTCAACTCTCCGCATGAGGTGGCCAAAGTACTGGAGTTTCAGCTTTAGCATCATTCCTTCCAAAGAAATACCAGGGCTGATCTCCCTCAGAATGGACTGGTTGGATCTCCTTGCAGTCCAAGGGACTCTCAAGAGTCTTCTCCAACACCACAGTTCAAAAGCATCAATTCTTCGGCACTCAGCCTTCTTCACAGTCCAGCTCTCACATCCATACATGACCACAGGAAAGACCATAGCCTTGACTAGGCGAACCTTTGTTGGCAAAGTGATGTCTCTGCTTTTGAATATGCTATCTAGGTTGGTCATAACTTTCCTTCCAAGGAGTAAGCGTCTTTTAATTTCATGGCTGCAGTCACCATCTGCAGGGATTTTGGAGCCCAGAAAAATAAATTCTGACACTGTTTCCACTGTTTCTCCATCTATTTCCCATGCAGTGATGGGACCAGATGCCACGATCTTCGTTTTCTGAATGTTGAGCTTTGAGCCAACCTTTTCACTCTCCACTTTCACTTTCATCAAGAGGCTTGTTAGTTCCTCTTCACTTTCTGCCATAAGGGTGGTATCATCTGCATATCTGAGGTTATTGATATTTCTCCTGGCAATCTTGATTCCAGCTTGTGTTTCTTCCAGTCCAGCATTTCTCATGATGTACTCTGCATATAAGTTAAATAAACAGGGTGACAATATGCAGCCTTGACGTACTCCTTTTCCTATTTGGAACCAGTCTGTTGTTCCATGACCAGTTCTAACTGTTGCTTCCTGACCTGCATACAGATTTCTCAAGAGGCAGATCAGGTGGTCTGGTATTCCCATCTCTCTCAGAATTTTCCATAGTTTATTGTGATCTACACAGTCAAAGGCTTTGGCATAGTCAATAAAGCAGAAATAGATGTTTTTCTGGAACTCTCTTGCTTTTTCGATGATCCAGCGGATGTTGGCAATTTGATCTCTGGTTCCTCTGCCTTTTCTAAATCCAGCTTGAACATCAGGAAGTTCACGGTTAGCATATTGCTGAAGCCTGGCTTGGAGAATTTTGAGCATTACTTTACTAGCGTGTGAGATGAGTGCAATTGTGCGGTAGTTTGAGCACTCTTTGGCATTGCCTTTCTTTGGGATTGGGATGAAAACTGACCTTTTCCAATCTTGTGGCCACTGCTGAGTTTTCCAAATTTGCTGGCATATTGAGTGCAGCACTTTCACAGCATCATCTTTCAGGATTTGGAATAGCTCCACTGGAATTCCATTACCTCCACTAGCTTTGTTCGTAGTGATGCTTTCTAAGGCCCAAGGCTATGTAAGTAAATACTCTTATAATTTTATAAATTTCTTCTTACAAGTTAATATCTTCTTTGGGGCATGATTTATTTGGTAGATTTATTTTGTGGCTATATATACATATACGTATACAAGCATATAAACGTACATATATTTATATATTATGCAAATATATATTTTTATTATATATGTTTCATTTACCTCTCAAAAAATACATTTCATTACATTTCTGTCTCATATTTATCTATTACTATTTTTAATCTATAAAAAATATAAAGTGATGAGTTCTCAGATATGTCACCAAAATTATGATCTATTAAAATATTGATAACTTAAGATTTATTAAAAATTTAAAATTTTGCTTTGCAAAGGACCCAGTTAAGACGATCCATAAATTGGGCGAAATTATTTGCAAATCATATATTTGACTTAGCTTTGATTATAGAATTCAGTGAGAATTTTGTAAACTGAATAATAAGAAAACAACAATTCAATTAGAAAATAGACAAAATCTTGGACATTTCATGAAAGAGAATAAAAGGATGACAAATATTCATATAGAAATAGGTCCAACATCACCGGCATTACTGAAATGCAAATTTAGGCTATATGTATATATATATGTGCTTAGTTTCTCAGTTGTCTCCAGCTCTTTGCAACCCTATGGACAGGTTCCTCTGTCCATGGAATTCTCCAGGCAAGAATATTGGATTGGGTTGCCATTCCCTGCTCCAGGGGATCTTCCCAACCTAAGTCTCCTGCATGGCAGACAGATTCTCTACTGTCTGAGCCACCAGGGAAGTCCAAGAATACTGGAGTGGATAGCCTATTCCTTCTTGAGGGGAACTTCCAGACCCAGGAACTGAACCTAGGTCTCCTGCATTGCAGGCAGATTCTTTACCAGCTGTGCTACCCAGGAAGCTCAAATTTAGGCTATAAAAAGACACAATTATACAATGATTAGAAGAACTAAAAATTTTAAAAGTAGTGGCAATTTTAAGTGCTAGCAAGGCTGTGGAATAACTGTTTCATACATTGTTAGTGGGGATATAAAATGGTACCACCACTCTGGAAAACAGATTCACCTTCTTATAAAGTTAAACATATGATCATTGTTTGACTCAACAATCACATTCCTGGATATTTATCCTAGAATGATGAAAATCTATGCATGAATGTTCATAGCAGTTATTTGTAATTGCCAAAAATTGGAGATAATTCAAATGTCCTCTAAGAGTTAAATGGACAGAGTTATATCCACACAATGGAATACTTTTAAGTAATAAATGTTAATGAACTACTGATGTATAAAACAACTTCAGTGGATCTCAATGATATTATTCTGAGAAGTTAATCTCAATGGTATGTGTGTGAATATATATATAATATAGAGATAGATAGATAGATCAATTGATATGCGCCGGGGGATTGGGGAGAAAGTAATAAAATTATAGTAATGGAATAATAGTTCTTGTAAGGGGGAAAAAAAAATTTAACATCTCTCTGAAGAAGAATACTAAGGAAATCTCCAAGTCAACAGGGGAGAACAAAACAAAACAAAGATCACACAGGAGGAACTTGAGATCTTTTGTACCTATAGCCAGGATAAAAATTAAACATAGCCCAGGACACTGCTGATGGTCCAGTGGCTAAGACTCTGCTCCCAATGCAGGTGCCCAGGTTTAATCTCTGATCAGAGAACCACATCCCACATGCCATGATGCAACTGAAGATCCTGCAGGTTGCATCAATCCTGCATGCCACAGCTAAGACCCAGTGCAGCCAAATAAATAGTTTTTTAAAAAATAAACAAACATAGCCCAATTCTTAGCAGGTTAACCTAAAACTTCACACTAAATGCCTACTTACTCTGTTTCTAGTATCTAAGTTTCTTTCACATGTGCATTTTTCAACACAAATATTACAAGGCAAGCCAATAAGAAGTACACAGATGTGGGGGGGTGGTTTGCTATACAGCATCTTATAGTATGTACTTGCTACTCATATAGTAGCAAGTTGAATAATAAAGAAGTTATATTCTATACATATTACCTAAATTATTCTCCATCTTGTTTATGGCATGTGAAACATTTATGGCATGAGATTGAAATCCCAGGGACCCAGGCAATGTGCTTGCAATTCATCACTGAGTCTGGACTGAGGACACATCTCCCAGGGCTGCTACCAGCCAATCATGGCTCAGGCTAAGAGGGTATTTCTGGGAGACACAGGACTCTGATGATGACTAGCTTTGGCTCAGAAATGCCCAGAAAGCCTTGCTGGAACTTAGACTGCAAAGTAGTACATTATGTTTTAATCCCACTTTATTAACTCTCACTTTCTTTCCAGGTCAGGTGTGCAGTTGTCTGCCAGCTCTCCCAAATATTCCCATGTCCCTATTCATTTCTTCTCACAACTCTTTCCTGCCTAAAAAATCCTTTGTATTTAATCTGTTCTTGGCAGCTCTTTCTCAGACGATCTGGACAATGAGTCTCTTATCCCCTTCGGTCAGTTCAGTTCAGTTCAGTCACTCAGTCATGTCTGACTCCTTGTGACCCCATGATTTGCAGCATGCCAAGCCTCCCTGTCCATCACCAACTCCCGGAGTTCACTCAGACTCACATCCATCCAGTCAGTGATGCCATCCAGCCATCTCATCCTCTGTCGTCCCCTTCTCCTCCTGGCCCCAATCCTTCCCAGCATCAGAGTCTTCTCCAATGAGTCAGCTCTTTACATGAGGTGGCCAAAGTACTGGAGTTTCAGCTTTAGCATCATTCCTTCCAAAGAAATCCCAGGGCTGATCTCCTTCAGAATGGACTAGTTGGATCTCCTTGCAGTCCAAGGGACTCTCAAGAGTCTTCTCCAACACCACAGTTCAAAAGCATCAATTCTTCAGTGCTCAGCCTTCTTCACAGTCCAACTCTCACATCCATATATGACCACTGGAAAAACCATACCTTTGACTAGATGGACCTTTGTTGGCAAAGTGATGTCTCTGCTTTTGAATATCCTATCTAGCTTGGTCATAACTTTCCTTCCAAGTAGTAAGCATCTTTTAATTTCATGGCTGCAGTCACCATTGGCAGTGATTTTGGAGCCCTAAAAATAAAGTCTGCCACTTTTTCTACTGTTTCCCTATCTATTTCCCATGAAGTGATGGGACCAGACGCCATGATCTTCAGTTTTCTGAATGTTGAGCTTTAAGCCAACTTTTTCACTCTCCACTTTCACGTTCATCAAGAGGCTTTTTAGTTCCTTTTCACTTTCTGCCATAAGGGTGGTGTCATCTGCATATCTGAGGTTATTGATATTTCTCCCGGCAATCTTGATTCCAGCTTGTGCTTCTTCCAGCCCAGTGTTTCTCATGATGTACTCTGCATAGAAGTTAAATAAGAAGGGTGACAATATACACAGCCTTAACGTACTCCTTTTCTTATTTGGAACCAGTCTGTTTTTCCATGTCCAGATCTAGTTGTTGCTTTCTGACCTGAATATAGGTTTCTCAAGAGACAGGTCAGGTGGTCTGGTATTCCCATCTCTTTCAGAATTTTCCACAGTTTATTGTGATCCACACAGTCAAAGGCTTTGCTGCTGCTGCTGTTTCCCTCTCGTTCCCCTTGTGCCCCCCCCGCGGGGGAGGCCCCCCCGCCCCCCCCCTTGGGACCCAGGCAAGAACCGTGCCTTCTCCATCAAAGACTTTAGCATAGTCAATAAAGCAGAAATAGATGTTTTTCTGGAACTCTCTTGCTTTTTCCATGATCCAGCAGATGTTGGCAATGTGATCTCTGGTTCCTCTGCCTTTTCTAAAACCAGCTTGAACATCAGGAAGTTCATGGTTCACATATTGCTGAAGCCTGGCTTGGAGAATTTTGAGCATTACTTTACTAGCATGTGAGATGAGTGCAATTGTGCAGTAGTTTGAGCATTCTTTGGCATTGCCTTTCTTTGGGATTAGAATGAATACTGACCATTTCCAATCCTGTGACCACTGCTGAGTTTTCCAAATTTGATGGCGTATTGAGTGCAGCACTTTCACAGCATCCTCCTATCCCCTTACTACTCCAGAATGAAGAACAGTGTTCCCTGGTGAGCATTTTTAAATCACAGATGTTTATAGATAGAAACTGTCTGTGTTTTTAAATTTGTTTTTTCAAGGAACACAGAGAAATTCAGGTAACTTTCTCAAATGGATACTCAGGGTTCTCAAATGGATACTCAGGGTTCATTTTTTAATCTCTCAAGTTTCAAGATGGGATGTCTTCTTAGAAAGCAGTGGACATCCTTTACTATAAAGTGGCATCATAATAAAAAGAAAAGCTTAGATTCAAAAAACGTAGAGCCTGTCCACAAGATTCTGTGTGATAGACACACACTTCACAGATACGTAAGCGATGCTGGTAAGATGAGCTTTCAGTTTTCAAATTTAATTATGAATCTTAAACACTCTGAGGTTTGGTAGACACAGGACCTCTGAATTAGCTCATGAAGAGATTGGTTAAATAGGACACAGCTGAATCTTTGCAATTATATAGCTATGACCTTGGTTTTATTTCCCTAAGGTCTGAGGAATTTAGAGGTTAGAAACAGATTTTAAGTAGATTAAGTATTGTCTATCTGCGTGTTGCATGTATATATAAACTAGGCCAGATATATTTTCTTAACTGTCACGACAGCATGTACACGTGGTTCAATAACTGCCTTTTTTGTGTATTCAATTGTGAAAACTGCACCCCAGCTAAAATCCACAAAGGAGATGGAACCTTAATTTCCCTGAAGCTATTAAATTCTTATATAAAATTACTGTTGCACTGAAGCCAGCTTTCAGTGTGAGATTCACTGGGACTTTGGCGTTCTTAGGGGAAGTTAAGATTCTTTTTAGTATCATATGTCCAAAATACCCTTGAGGATACTGCTCTTTGACACTGGACTTGGCAACAAAACAAAAGCACATGAAACAAAGGCAAAAGAAAACAAGTGAGACTATGTAAAACTAAAAAGCTCCTACATAGCAAAGGAGACAATCCACAAAATGAAAAAAACAGCTTACAGAATGGACAAAATATTAACAAACTACATATCAGATAAGGGATTAATTTCTAAAATATATAAGCAATTCACTTAACTCAATAGCAAACATCCAAATAAGCTGATTAAAAAGTAGGCAGAGAACACAAGCAGACATCTTCCCAAAGAAGACATGCAAATGGTCAACAGGTATATGAAAAAGTACTCGACATCAGAAGTGATGCTGCTGCTGCTGCTGCTGCTAAGTCGCTTCAGTCGTGTCTGACTCTGTGCGACCCCATTGATGGCAGCCCACCAGGCTTGCCCCGTCCTTGGGATTCTCCAAGCAAGAACACTGGAGTGGGTTGCCATTTCCTTCTCCAATGCATGAAAGTGAGAAGTGAAAGTGAAGTCGTGTCTGACTCTTAGCGACCCCATGGATTGAAGCCCACTGGGCTCCTCTGCCCATGGGATTTTCCAGGCAAGAGTACTGGAGTGGGTTGCCATTGCCTTCTCCATCAGAAGTGATTAGTGAGATGCAAATCAAAACCACCGTGAGATATCACCTCATTCTTATTAAGATGGCAATTATTTAAAAACAGAAGATGGTAAGTGTTGTCTAGTATGTAAAGAAAGGGAACCATAATACATGGTTAGTGGAAATGTAAAGTGGTTCAGCCATTGTGTAAAACAGAATGGAATTTCCTCAAAAAATTAAAAATATAACTCTTTATACCTATGGCTGATTCATGTTGATGTATGGCAGAAACCAATACAATATCATAAAGGAATTATCCTTCAATTAAAAATAAATACATTTTAAAAACTAGAGCTCATATTACACCTGCAATCCCACTTCTTTATATATGTATATATCCAAAGAAAATGAAATCAAAATCTAGAAGTATCTTCAGAATTATTCATGATAAGATATGGAAGCAACCTTTCCTGTGGTTATGTATGGATGTGAGAGCAACCTAGAGTCCATTGATGCAAGGCAGTCTGAGGAGATCAGCCCTGGGATTGGAAGGAAGAAAGAGGGAGAGGGGGGGGGGGCCCCAGGAGGGGAGGCAGGGAGGCCGGCGTGCTGCAGTCGGGAGAGAACTGAGCATCTGTCTGGTGTCCATTGATGAAAAGTTAATTTTAAAAATGTGGTATATACAAAAAACCATTATTCAGCATTTTAAAAAAGGACATTCTACCGTTTGCAACAACATGCATAGACCTAGAGGGCACTGTGCTAATTGAAGTCAGGCATACACAGAAAGACAAAACACATCATCTCACTTATATGTGGAATCTAAACTAGTAGATCTCATAGGAACAGAAAGTAGAATGGTAGATATGAGAAGCTGGAGGAATTGGGAAATGGGCAGATGGTTAAGTTTCAGATTTTTGCAAGATAAATAATTTCTGGAAATGTGATGTATAGCATGGTGACTCCAGGTAACAATGCTGCACTGTGCAATTGAAATTTGCAAAGAGGGTTAATTTTAAGTGTTTTCACCACTGCCCACACCAAAAAAGCTAACCATGAACTATGTGAGGTGATAGATATATTAATCAGCTTGATTGTGGTGATTAGTTCACCACATGTATATAGGTATAGATTGTATCAAATCATCAAGTTATACACTTTACATATGCTAAAAAATCTTGAAATCAAACTTGCTTGGGTCAAGATAGAGGTGGGTTAAAAAGGACATGATATTTCTAAACAAGTAAATTACCCAAGAGTTATTTGAATTTTCTGTAGCCAAGTGAATTCAAGCAGTTTTGTGTATCAACACTCAGGTACTCACATACCTGAAAAACATGTGCTGAAAATCCATCAGTCCAATTAGTTATTCACATGGGCACAACTGAGCTCCTGTAGATCTAGTAGGCCTAACTTTGGACAACTGGCCATTCATCAAGATTGCTGGAAATAAAAAAAGAAATTCCATTGGAAAAGTTAATTCATTGTTTCTGAATAAGAAAAACAAAAACCTAGTTACAAAGATGGAAACAATACTACGAAGTAGATACATGAACTGCCAATATCTTAGAAGAAGAATAAGTAAAAGACCCTCATAAAAACGGGTTTTTGCACCACACCAGAGAACTGGGAATCCATGCTTTTCTCATAACAAAGGAGAGTGCCAGTTGGAGTTCAGTTGCTCAGTCGTGTCTGACTCTTTGCGACCCCATGAACCACAGTACATCAGGCCTCTCTGTCCATCACCAATTCCTGGAGTTCACTCAAACTCACATCCACTGTGTTGGTGATGCCACCCAACCATCTCATCCTCTGTCATCCCCTTCTCCTCCTGCCCTCAATCTTTCCCAGTATCAGGGTGTTTTCAAATGAGTCAGCTCTTCACATCAGGTGGCCAAAGTATTGGAGTTTCAGCTTCAACATCAGTCCTTCCAATGAACACCCAGGACTGATCTCCTTTAGGTTGGACTGGTTGGATCTCCTTGCAGTCCAAGGGACTCTCAAGAGTTTTATCCAACACCACAGTTCCAAAGCATCAATTCTTCTGTGCTCAGCTTTCCTTATAGTCCAACTCTCACATCCATACATGACCACTGGAAAAACCATAGCCTTGACTAGATAGACCTTTGTTGGCAAAGTAATGTCTCTGCTTTTTTAATATGCTGTCTAGGTTGGTCATAACTTTCAGAGGCTAAATTTTATGTTTCCTTGATTTAAAGAGGGAAAGGATTCTAATTTTTTATTTATTTTGTAATACCTGGTATGTGAACCTCCAGATAGCTCAAGTAGTTCTGATGAAATGTGGGACAATGACACCTTGAAAGGTGATGACAGTCTCTACTTGAAAAGTAATTGCTCCTGGCTTTGTGCACAGTAACGCCAGGATGGAAAATACATTCAGAATAGCAAATGCCAAAAATGCTTCTAATCCAACTTGAGTCCCTCCTGTATCATTTTGGGGAGGGAAGTAGGAGGAAAAAATCATGCTAAAAAGCATTATTTATTACATCAAAATTTAGTGTTTGTTAAATGTATATAATCTCTACTTTTTCCTCTCCCTTTGTGTCTCTCCCCACCTTCCCTCCTTCTCTCTCTCTCTCTTTCATTCTATTTCTTTATTTTTTAAAGCTTTAATTCTCTTCTGTAAGATTTCTACTCAAAACTATTAACTGAATTCATCTTCAAAAGATTAATTAGCTTTTAAAAATGTAAAGTTCAGGAGATATATTATCTTTATTATTGTTTTGAATTTTATTTAATTAACTTTTTATGGCATGCAAAGAACTGACAACTGGATTGATTTTATTTTTTTAATATATAAAGTGTGACACATATGAAAGAATATATACAAATCTATGTAAAACATGTAGCATACCATTAATAACCCATGAAACATCTTTCACTCTGTTTTAAACTATTTTAAATACTGATGCATTCACTTTTGATCTCCTTTCCTACCATTTACTCCTTCTCCCCCTCAACTTCTGAAGTGACTATTATTCTAAATTTTGTTTTTATCATTCCTCACTATGCTCATGATTTGTTTGCCTCCTGTGTATATAATATACATATATAACTAGCATAATATACATATATAACTAGAGGGCTCCAAAATCACTACAGATGGTGATTGCAGCCATGAAATTAAAAGACACTTACTCCTTGGAAGGAAAGTTATGACCAACCTAGATAGCATATTCAAAACCAGAGACATTACTTTGCCAACAAAGGTTCGTCTAGTCAAGGCTATGGTTTTTCCTGTAGTCATGTATGGATGTGAGAGTTGGACTGTGAAGAAGGCTGAGCGCCGAAGAATTGACGCTTTTGAACTGTGGTGTTGGAGAAGACTCTTGAGAGTGCCTTGGACTGCCAGGAGATGCAACCAGTCCATTCTGAAGGAGATCAGCCCTGGGATTTCTTTGGAAGGAATGATGTTAAAGCTGAAACTCCAGTACTTTGGCCACCTCATGGGAAGAGTTGACTCATTAGAGAAAACTCTGATGCTGGGAGGGATTGGGGGCAAGAGGAGAAGGGGATGACAGAGGATGAGATGGCTGGATGGCATCACTGACTTGATGGATGTGAGTCTCAGTGACCTTCGGGAGTTGGTGATGGACAGGGAGGCCTGGCGTGCTGTGATTCATGGGGTCACAAAGAGTCGGACATGACTGAGTGACTGATCTGATCTGATCTGATAATATACATATTTAACTAATATACATATATAACTAATATACATATATAACATATGTAACTATATAATAACTAGTTCTTAATTTAATTTAGTCAAATGTATCTATCTGGTTTTATTTTATCACTTTTTGATTAGTTTAAGATAGCCTTCCTTCCCCAAAGTTATGCATATATTCTTCCAAATGTTTTAGTTTACCTTTTAAATTTAAGTCCTCAATCTAAAAGAAATATATATAGTAGGGACTATTTTATTAGGTGCATACAAATTTAGAATTTTATATTTTTTCTAGTTTAATATTTTTATTATTACACAAAGACCCTTTCTACCCCTAATCTTGTTTTATGTCTTAAATTCTTTTTTGACTTATTTAAATAGAATTATGTTATTGTTGTTTAGTTACTAAGTCATGTCTGACTCTTTTGTGACCCCATGGACTGTAGCTCACCAGGCTCCACTGTTCATGGGATTTCCCAGGCAAGAGTACTGAAATGGGTTGCTATTTCCTACTCCAGGGGACTTACTAACCCAAGGATCGAACACATGTCTCCTGCATTAGAGGGTGGGTTCTTTACCACTGAGTGACCTGGGGAGGCCCATATATAATTATACTAGACTTCTTTTGGTTCATATTTACTTTGTATGTTTTCTTCATTAGTTTTACACTCAAATTTTCCATGCCCTTGCATTTTAGTTGTATCTCTTATAAAAAGCATGTTGGTGTTTTTTTTTTTTTTTAATACAATCTGACCATATTTCAAGGATTATAAATTATCAATGAAATTTAACCTTCCAGCTAGAAGATTTTTTCATACAATTAAATGCACAGAGAGCTCTATCTTCTAAAAGTATCAGATTGGATTTTATTACACAACTGATTATTACCATAAAGATGACTCAGTAAGAGAAGTTAATTTTGTCTCCAGCCTGATTCTTTTAGAACAACTTATGTGGACACAGACCTAAGTATGCTTTATGTTTCTTAGATCGTCTCAACCCTTAGAAGAGGAATCTTCCAACAAGAAATGAAAATGGCCCTACCAAATCTTATATTAAAACATTTAATAATACGTCCTATTGTAGACTAATCTAAGCAGGGTGGATGTTTAATTATTTGATCCCCTTTATTCTTTGTGTTTGGCTGCAGCAGGACTCTGGGTCTTCACTGTGTCCTGAGGGGTCTTTCATTGCAGCATAAGGACTCTAGTTGTGGCGGCCAGGCACAGTAGTTGTGGTGCAGGCTTAGTTGCCCTGCAACATATGATGTCTTAGTTCCCCGATCAGGGATGGAACCCTCATCCTCTGCGTTTCAAGCTGAATTCTCAACCGCTGGACCACGAGGGAAGTCCCAACGACATTTATTCTTCATTACATTTAGCAATTTATCACAGAAAATGTCCAGACATGGAAGTGACTGGTTCAAAATTGGGAAAGGATTATGACAAAGCTGTATATTATCACCTTGTTTATTTAAATTATATGCAGAGTACATCATGTGAAATGCTGGGTTGGATGAATCAAAAGCTGGAATCAAGATCTCCAGGAGAAATATCAACAGCCTCATATATGCAAATGATACCAGTCTAATCGCAGAAAGCCAAGAGGAACAAGAGCACCCTGATGAGGGTGAAGAAGGAGAGTGAAAAGATTGGCTTAAAACTCAACATTCAAAACACTAAGATCACAGCATCTGGTCCGAGCACTTCGTGGCAAATAGAAGGGGGAAAAGTGGAAGAAGTGACAGATTTTCTTTTCTAGGGCTCCAAAATCACTGTAGATGATGACTGCAGCTATGAAATTAAAAAAAGCTCGCTTCCTGGAAGGAAAGCTATGACAGACTTAGACAGCATATTAAAAAGTAGAGATATCACTTTGCAAACTAGAGTTGTATTGTCAAAGCTATAGTTTGTTTCCAGTAGTCATATACAGATGTGAGAGTTGGACCGTAACGAAGGTTGAACACTGAAGAATTGATGTTTTCAAACTGTAGTGCTGGTTAAAACTCTTGAGAGTCCCTTGGACTTCAAGGATAGCAAATCAGTCAATCCTAAAGGATATCAACTCTGAATATACATTGGAAGGACTGATACTGAAGATGAAGCTCCAATACTTTGGCCACCTGACGTGAAGAGTCGACTCACTGGAAAAGACCCTGAAAGACTGAGGACATGAAGAGAAGGGGATAGCAGAGGATGAGCTGATTGGATGGCATCGATGGACGTGAGTTTGAGAAAACTCCAGGAGATAGTGAAGGACAGGGAAGCCTGGTGTGCTGCAGTCGATGGGGTGGTAAAGGGTCTGATGTAACTGAGAGACTGAACAACAACAAACTAGAGAAGACTTCTCAAGATGCTCCCCATTCCTCCTTTGGAGTGTTATTTTTTCCTATTGGGAAGATTATTCAAGCCATAGTTCTTGTTCTGGAGGTCTGGGCTCATGAAGGAAAGTAAGAGACTTTCCACAGGGAAACAGGCTTCATGCTTGGGGGTTGTAAATGAGGTCTCCTGGTCTTGGTCTGGCTCACCTTGTAGATGGATGTCATTGCCACTGATTGACTTAGGATGGGCTTGGCTAGATTGCCTTGGCTCTGCTCTGTCATCCTCCAGCAAGCTTGCCTAGACCTGTTCACACAGACATTATAGATAGTAAGAGAAACACCCTCAAATGCAAACACTTTGTGAATCTCTTCTTGCATGAAACTTGTTAACATCCTGTTGGCCAAAATAAGTCACATAATCTAATTGAGCTTAGATTCAGACACGAGGAATGAGTGGAGCCATAATGAAATTAATCTACCACAGAGACCAATTTCCATCCTAGATTCTGAGAAATACAAGACATAAAACAAGCCTGCAGAGAAGATTGATAGGGAACAATCATCCCCAAGGAAGGGCAAATTTCAACAGAGGTATGACCTCTTGGAAGGACAGCTTGTCCTTCAGCCTGGACCCTCATCAGTCTCTCCTTTCTTTTTGATAGCTAGAATATCTAATTGCCTTATATCAATTTTTACAAGGAGAAAGAAGCAACCACAAGCAAGCAGGGTCCTTTGTCTAACATTGTATTTATGGCAGAAAGCAAGATGATTAAGTGACAGATCCATAAAGGAAAAGTATATTTCTTCTCAGGGATAGGAAGAGCTTTGGGGAAAAAAGACAAGTCTCTGATAACTGCTGGTTGGGAAGTGTTGATCTTTGATTTGCATAAGCTGTGGGCATCTCCTTTGAATTTTTGAAAAATTGCAAATTGAGAACGATATATTGAGAGGGAGCAGCTAGATTTCTGAGACACAACAACACGGGACTAAAGAGCCTTGGGATAATAAAAGGTACTCATGATTTCCATATTTTATATTTTGGAACATCCCTTTTATTGTTTAACTGTGTTTGTGTGTGTGCATGTGTGATAGTCACACTAGAGACTTGACATATAATTTTATTTGGGTTGGTGCCACAGTGTTATATTAATGCATGTTTTCTGCATTCACTGCTAGAAAGCAGGGCAGTAAATCTTAGGAGATTCAGACCTAATCTGTGTTGCCATATGAGAATGAAAAGCAGGAATTTCTGCACATATTTTAAGCTGTCTCTTTCCTTAATGCATTGTGTCATGTTCTTAGCAGTTTCTCCCATATAAGATAGGCTTTCAGTGTGCACATCGGCTTGGGGGAAATCTTGCTCCTATGTATTAACTGCTGACTGCTTTAATCCTGTTAGAATTTAATTTCCCTTGATTGAAGGCAGTGTTATCACCAGGTGCTGAGTGGCCCTTTCCTATCAGTACACATAAATCCTGTTAGTCCTCCCCAGACTCCACATGTCCCAGAGTCTTCTGAGGTCAGACTCTTTTGAAGGAGAGATTACTCTCAGGTTCACCCAATGCACAGAGTGAAAGTCAAACTTTTGGACACAAATGTCTTGCTTATTTGTGTTCGGCTGAGTTGTGGAATGGAAGCTTCTCTGCTGACGGGCTGTGAGAGTCCCAGCAATTTTTAATCACTTCTGCATTGAATAGCAAATTCAAGGACTTTTTTTTTTTTTAGAAAGACTTAAATTGAAAGGTGTTATTGATTAGCAAGATACTGACTCAGAAAACTCTATATGGTTTTTAATTCTTCCAATTTTCCTAAATAAAGAATTTCCTTTTTATGTGCGTGATCTGTTTTAACTACTTGTCTCAGGAAACTCACTGGGGTTTATAATGAAATCAATTCAAAATGATCCCAGTGTCTTTGGTTCTCACTGAGAGTCTTCCTGCTCCCAGCTTCTTCTTTCTGCATCTCATCTGTTGTCCATTTTCTGCTAATTATCTTCCTTCACCAGACCAAAATAAAAAAGCCAAGTCTTTTCACAGTCAGTTTTGCTACTTGTTAGCACCTCTAATTATTTTTCTCAAAAGTTTGATTTATGAAAAAATTATTGGATAAATTGAAGTGTCTGAGTATCTGTGGAGTTCAGGCATTAATTAAAATAAATGCACTGTACTGGCAATCATTTGGTATTTATACTATCATTTTTTAAAAGAATCTAATTTAACTATTTCATTGACATTGATTTGGTCATCAAACATCATCTAAATGATGCTGTAGCATAATGTAGCACGCTGTGATCTAAAGATAATTCATAGAAAGTCCTGTCCTCAAAGCAATGAGAGATTATGGTAAGACTTCTTTCAGGATCATAAACTCAAAATAACTGTTACAAAATAACTGGGCCAAGTGGCAATGTACAGGTCCCTGCTGCTGCTGCTGCTGCTAAGTCGCTTCAGTCGTGTCTGACTCTGTGCAACCCCATAGACGGCAACCCACCAGGCTCTGCCATCCATGGGATTTTTCTAGGCAAGAACACTGGAGTGGGTTGCCATTGCCTTCTCCATTGTGTGAAAGTGAAAGTGAAGTCGCTCAGCCGTGTCCGACTCCTAGCGACCCCATGGACTGCAGCCCACCAGCCTCCTCCATCCATGGGATTTTTCTAGGCAAGAGTACTGGAGTGGCTTGCCATTGCCTTCTCCGGTACAGGTCCCAGGCCCCATCTAAAAGGGAGAAACCAGCTGTATTAAGCCATTGTTTTTATATAGGGATGCTGGGGAAGGCAATGGCACCCCACCCCAGTACTTTTGCCGGGAAAATCCCATGGACGGAGGAGCCTGGTAGGCTCCAGTCCGTGGGGTCGCTAAGAGTCGGACACGACTGAGCGACTTCACTTTGACTTTTCACTTTCATGCATTGGAGAAGGAAATGGCAACCCACTCCAGTGTTCTTGCCTGGAGAATCCCAGGGACAGGGGAGCCTGGTGAGCTTCCGTCTATGGGGTCGCACAGAGTCGGACACGACTGAAGCGACTTAGCAGCAGCAGCTGTTCTACCGACATCAGGATTTCTATTTTTTTCAAGAAGAACTAGAATTTTGGATTTTTATGTACTATCTTATAATTTATGTAAATTTTACCCTTCATACCAGCTTCATAAGTGATTAACCCACTACCTTTCCTATATATTTACCTTTCCAATGAGATTTATTCTTTAAAATATGTCCTTATTACTAATTAGTACTCTTTCTTTTCAGCTTGAAGAACTTTGACATTTTTGTAAAGCTGGTTTAGTGGTAATAAACTCCAATAGATTTTGCTTTTCTGGAGAACTCTTTATCTTGCCCTTACTTCTGAATGGTAACTTTACCACGTAGAGCATAC
Organism: Tragelaphus eurycerus; assembly: GCA_935064755.1. Lineage (NCBI taxonomy): Eukaryota > Metazoa > Chordata > Mammalia > Artiodactyla > Bovidae > Tragelaphus > Tragelaphus eurycerus. The sequence goes on from CAKXYN010000244.1 coordinate 67,034, forward strand.
TTGGTCAAACATATTTTTCTTTCAGCACTTTGAATATATCAAATATATTTGAATATATCTAGCCTGCAAAGTTACTCCTGAAAAATCTGCTGCTAGTTTTATGAAAATTTCCTTGTATTAAACGAATTGCTTTCCTCTTACTGCTTTTAATGTTCTCTCTTGTCTTTAACTGTTGGCAGTTTAACTATAGTGTGTCTTGGTGTTGGTCTCTTTAGTTTCTCCTTATTTGAAATTCTCTGGGCTTCCTGGATCTGGATGTCTGTTTCCTTCCCCAGGTTAGGAAAGTTTTCAGCCCTTATTTCTTCAAATAAGTTTCTTTCCCGTTCTTTCTTTCTTCTCCTTCTAGAAGCCCTATGGTGTGAATGTTACTCTGCTTGATATTGTCACACAAGTCCCTTAAGCTATTTTCATTTATTTTCAGTTTTTAAAAATGTTTACTGCTTTGATGTGTTGACTTCAAACGTCTCCAAGTTGACTGATCCTTTCTTCTGTTTCATCCAGTGTGCTGATGAAACTTCCTAATGTATTTTTCAATTGAGCTATTATATTCCTCAGCTCTGTGACTTCTATTTATACTTTCTTATTTTTCCATCTTTGTTGAAATTCTCATCATGTTCATCCATGATTCTCCCTAGTTCAGTGAGCATTTTTATCACAATGACTTTAAGCTCTTTATCAGGTAAATTATTTACCTCTGTTTCATTAGGTTTTATCTTGTTCTTTCATCTGTGACATATTCCTCTTTCCTCTTTCATCTGTGACATATTCCTCTTTCCACATGTTGCTCAAATTTTACATGGATTTTTATACAGTAGATTAAACAATAACCTCTCACAGTCTTGAAGGAGTGACCACATGTAGGAAGTGAATGTTGTCCATCAATGACCCCTCAGCTTCTTGTCTCTTAGACTTCTGTGATCATCCAAGCAGCCTCTTGTATTTTTTAATAACTTTCATAGTTGGCGATCTGATAAGATTGTCAGTGTCCTAAAGGGAGGATCTCAGAACCTAGACTTAGATCAGATCAGATCAGATCAGTCGCTCAGTCGTGTCCGACTCTTTGTGACCCCATGAACCGCAGCACGCCAGGCCTCCCTGTCCATCACCAACTCCCGGAGGTCACTCAGACTCGTATCCATCGAGTCAGTGATGCCATCCAGCCATCTCATACTCTGTCGTCCCCTTCTCCTCCTGCCCTCAATCCCTCCCAGCATCAGAGTCTTCTCCAATGAGTCAACTCTTCGCATGAGGTGGCCAAAATACTGGAGTTTCAGCTTTAGCATCATTCCTTCTAAAGAAATTCCAGGATTGATCTCCTTCAGAATGGACTGGTTGGATCTTCTTGCAGTCCAAGGGACTCTCAAGAGTCTTCTCCAACACCACAGTTCAAAAGCATCAATTCTTCGGCGCTCAGCCTTCCTCACAGTCCAGCTCTCACATCCATACATGACCACAGGAAAGACCATAGCCTTGACTAGGCGAACCTTTGTTGGTAAAGTAATGTCTCTGCTTTTGAATATGCTATCTAGGTTGGTCATAACCTTCCTTCCAAGGAGTAAGCGTCTTTTAATTTCATGACTGCAGTCACCATCTGCAGTGATTTTGGAGCCCAGAAAAACAAAGTCTGACACGGTTTCCACTGTTTCCCCATCTATTTCCCATGCAGTGATGGGACCAGATGCCATGATCTTCGTTTTCTGAATGTTGAGCTTTAAGCCAACCTTTTCACTCTCCACTTTCACTTTCATCAAGAGGCTTTTTAGCCCCTCTTCACTTTCTGCCATAAAAGTCATGTCATCTGCATATCTGAGGTTATTGATATTTCTCCCGGCAATCTTGATTCCAACTTGTGTTTCTTCCAGTCCAGCATTTCTCATGATGTACTCTGCATATAAGTTAAAGAAACATGGTGACAATATGCAGCCTTGACGTACTCCTTTTCCTATTTGGAACCAGTCTGTTGTTCCATGACCAGTTCTAACTGTTGCTTCCTGACCTGCATACAGATTTCTTAAGAGGCAGATCAGGTGGTCTGGTATTCCCATCTCTTTCAGAATTTTCCATAGTTTATTGTGATCCACACAGTCAAAGGCTGTGGCGTAGTCAATAAAGCAGAAATAGATGTTTTTCTGGAACTCTCTTGCTTTTTCCATGATCCAGCGGATGTTGGCAATTTGATCTCTGGTTCCTCTGCCTTTTCTAAATCCACCTTGAACATCAGGAAGTTCACGGTTCACATATTGCTGAAGCCTGGCTTGGAGAATTTTGAGCATTACTTTACTAGCGTGTGCTGCTGCTAAGTCGCTTCAGTCGTGTCCGACTCTGTGCGACCCCATAGACGGAAGCTCACCAGGCTCCCCTGTCCCTGGAATTCTCCAGGCAAGAACACTGGAGTGGGTTGCCATTTCCTTCTCCAATGTATGAAAGTGAAAAGTCAAAGTGAAGTCGCTCAGTCGTGTCCAACTCTCAGTGACCCCATGGACTGAGATTCTCCGTCCATGGGATTCTCCAGGCAAAAGTACTGGGGTGGGGTGCCATTGCCTTCCCCGTACTAGCGTGTGAGATGAGTGCAATTGTGCAGTAGTTTGAGCACTCCTTGGCATTGCCTTTCTTTGGGATTGGGATGAAAACTGACCTTTTCCAGTTCTGTGGCCACTGCTGAGTTTTCCAAATTTGCTGTCATATTGAGTGTAGCACTTTCACAGCATCATCATTCAGGACTTGGAATAGTTCCACTGGAATTTCATCACCTCCACTAGCTTTGTTCGTAGTGATGCTTTCTAAGGCCCATTTGACTTCACATTCCAAGATGTCTGGCTCTAGGTCAGTGATCACATCATTATGATTGTCTAGGTCTTGAAGCTCTTTTTTGTACAGTTCTTCTGTGTATTCTTGCCACCTCTTCTTAATATCTTCTGCTTCTGTTAGGTCCACACCATCTCTGTCCTTTATCGTGCCCATCTTTGCATGAAATGTTCCTTTGGTATCTCCGATTTTCTTGAAGAGATCCCTAGTCTTTCCCATTCTGTTGTTTTCCTCTATTTCTTTGCATTGATCACTGAAGAAGGCTTTCTTATCTCTTCTTGCTATTCTTTGGAACTCTGCATTTAGATGTTTATATCTTTCCTTTTCTCCTTTGCTTTTCGCTTCTCTTCTTTCCACAGCTATTTGTAAGGCCTCCCCAGACAGCCATTTTGCTTTTTTGCATTTCTTTTCCATGGGGATGGTCCTGATCCCTGTCTCCTGTACAATGTCACGAACCTCATTCCATAGTTCATCAGGCACTCTATCTATCAGATCCAGGCCCTTAAATCTATTTCTCACTTCCACTGTATAATCATAAGGGATTTGATTTAGGTCATACCTGAATGGTCTAGTAGTTTTCCCTACTTTCTTCAATTTCAGTCTGAATTTGGCAATAAGGAGTTCATGGTCTGAGCCACAGTCAGCTCCTGTTTTTTTTTTTGCTGTTTTTATATAGTTTTTCCATCTTTGGGTGCAAAAAATATAAATGATTCTGTTTTCGGTGTTGACCTTTTGGTTTTTTCAATTATTGTTTTTTTTTTTTGTTTTTTGGAGGTGGTTTTTTTGATTAATCAATTCTTTTTTCTAGACAAATTTTTTTTTTTCTTTGCCTTCTTTCTTTCTTATTCCAGGGCATATTTTTTTTTTTTGCTGGTTTTTTTTTTCTTTTTCTTTTTTTTGTTTTCTAGTCCAAAATAAAAATGTTTTTTTTTTTTTTGTTTTTTATGTTATATATGTTTTTCTATCTTCTATCATCTTCTTCTTCTTCCTTTTTGCTTGGTGGGGCGTGTTGTATAGCTTCTTCTTTGTATAATATTTTTTGTTGTAGACAAAAATAAAAAACATTCTGTCATTTTGAGATTGCATCCAAGTACTGCATTTCGGACTCTTTTGTTGACCATGATGGCCACTCCATTTCTTCTGAAGGATTCCTGCCCACAGTAGTAGATATAATGGTCATCCGAGTTAAATTCACCCATTCCAGTCCATTTTAGTTCTCTAATTCCTAGAATGTCGACATTCACTCTTGCCATCTCTTGTTTGACCACTTCTAATTTGCCTTGATTCATGGACCTGACATTCCAGGTTCCTATGCAATATTGCTCTTTACAGCATCGGACTTTGCTTCTATCACCAGACACATCCACAGCTGGGTATTCTTTTTGTTTTGGCTCCATCCTTTCATTCTTTCTGGAGTTATTTCTCCACTGATCTCCAATAGCATATTGGGCCCTTACTGACCTGGGGAGTTTCTCTTTCAGTATCCTATCATTTTGTCTTTTCATACTGTTCATGGGGTTCTCAAGGCAAGAATACTGAAGTGGTTTGCCATTCCCTTCTCCAGCGGACCACACCCTGTCATATCTCTCCACCATGACCCGCCCATCCCAGGTTGCCCCTCGGGCATGGCTTAATTTCATTGAGTTAGACAAGGGTGTGGTCCTGGTGTGATTAGATTGACTAGTTTTCTGTGAGAATGGTTTTAGTGTATTTGCCCTCTGATGCCCTCTTTCAAACTTAGACTGACTGGAAATCAAACCTTCAGGCATCAACTTTTAAAAGTATGTGAATATAATGATAAAATGAACTTATCTGGTGTCTCAGTGGTAAAGAATCCACCTCCCAATGCAGGAGACATGGGTTTGATCCCTGGGTCAGGAAAATCCCCTGGAGAAGGAAATGGCAACTCATTCCAGTGTTCTTGCCTAGAAAGTCACGTGGTCAGAGGAGCCTGGCAGGCTACAGTCCATAGGGTCACAAAAGAGTCAGACATGACTTAGCAACTAAACAACAATATATAATAAATACAATAACAAAAGTGTGCAAAAATTTCCAGACAAACAAAGGTGCAGAACCAGACCACTTCAATGGTGAATTTTATAAAGCATTCAAAAAAGAATATAAAATTTAAAATAGAAAGACATTTAGAAGTTATAGACCACATTTAGCCTTCTGCTATACTCTTTTGCAAAGAACATTTCCTGCACTAAGGTTTTATTATGTTCTATGTTCTTTAATAACTTCCCTCTTTTACACAACAAATATATAGGACAAAATGTACATAAGAAAAATGTGAACCAAAAGAAGTCTGGGCTAGTTATATTAAATTGAGTCCAAAAAATCTTTAAGACAAAAATGAAAACTAAAATTAGAAAAGATCTTTGAATTTTAAAATGTAAGTGGAAAAATAGAAAAATTCTAAGTACTAAACTCTAAATTAAAATATGGATTGAAGCTGGAGTCTTTTCATGATCCAGATGATAATGGATCACATATCTGTCAGTTAATGAGAAAAAGAAGGAGATTTAAGATTCAGAGAGATTGACTTTGGTCCCCATTTATTTGTTAATATTTGTTATGATGTGATATATTATAGTTTTATGTTCCTGGTCACACTGATTTACGGATTATATCCTCTGAAAAAATCAAAACTTTATAATAATTATAAAACTTTGAAATGAATGGAATGGTATCAGGTACCCAATAAGAAAGCTTCAAAATATATAAACAAAATTTAGCAGAAGTAGAGAGAATATAGACTAACATATTAATAATATTTTGATACAACTCAGTATATGATAGAACAAGTAAATAAAAATTAGTAAGAATATAGAAAATATAAATACTTTGTTTAATACATCAGACAAATTTTCATGTTTAGAATCCTATATCCAACATGTTAGTTAATTTTATTTCAAGTGCACACAGGACATGTACCAAAATGGATCATAGGCTTAGCTGTAAAACAAATCTAAATAAATGTCATGGTGTTGGAATCACAGTTGTTTGTTCTCTGGTCCAAGTAGAATTCAGTTGGAACTCAAAAACCCAATCAAACAAACAAGGAAATAAACAAGCAAACCAATAAAACAACTGATTCCTTTACTGCTGCTGCTGCTGCTGCGCTAAGTCACTTCAGTCGTGTCCAATTCTGTGCAACCCCATAAAAGGCAGCCCACCAGGCTCCCCCGTCCCTGGGATTCTCCAGGCAAGAACACTGGAGTGGGTTGCCATTTCCTTCTCCAATGCATGAAAGTGAAAAGTGAAATTGAAGTCGCTCAGTCGTGTCCGACTCTTAGAGACCCCATGGACTGCAGCCCACCATGCTCCTCCGTCCATGGGATTTTCCAGGCAAGAGTACTGAAGTGGGGTGCCATTGTCTTCTCCAGTGGAAATTAAATGATGACTCCTAAGTTATGAATGGGTAAATAAAAACCAAAAGATTTTAAAATGAATGATGATAAAAATAAAATAAATCAAAACTTGTGAAAAATACCTCAAACTATGATTTGATGAAACTTTATAGCCATGTACACACAGAAGAGAATAAAAACTTAAAATCTATTATTTAAACATTTATGTCAAGACATTAGAAAACAATAGCAAATTAAATTTGAAAATAAAGGGGAAAGGAATAAAGATTGAAAAAGAAACTACAAAAACAAAAAGTAACTATAGAAAGGACAAACAAACCTGTTTTGGCAAAACAGATCAAGAAACTAAGAAAAGGCACAAAGTACCAACATACAGAGTGAAGACTGAGACACCTACTGCTGCTGCTGCTGAGTTGCTTCAGTGGTGTCCAACTCTGTGCGACCCCAGAGACGGTAGCCCACCAGACTCCCCTGTCCCTGGGATTCTCCGGGCAAGAACACTGGAGTGGGTTGCCATTTCCTTCTCCAGTAAAAGATAATAGAAGAATATTATAAAGAACTTCATGGCAAAATCTTTTTTGCTTTGTTTTATTCTCTTCTTTTTTTTTTTCTTTTTGATTGAGGTGACTTTGCTTTATAACATTATGTGTTTCATGCGTGCAACATAATATTTGACTTCTGTACCCCATGGACAGAGAAGCCTGGCAGGCTACTGGCAGTCCATGGGATCACCAAAGACTCAGAAACAACTTCGTAACTAAACAACAACAATACATTTCTGGGGCTTTCCCCCAGTGGCTCAGCAGTAAAGAATTTGCCTGCAGCACAGGAGATGTGGGTTCCATCCCTGAGTTGGAAAGATCACCTGGAGAAGGAAATCCTATGAACAGTGGAGCCTGGCAACTAAACAACAATATCAAATATACTACAGAGTTCTTACCATGAAAAATTTAGTTTCCATTTCACACCATTAAGTTGATCTCCTTTATCCATTTCACCATACTCCCCTACCTCTTCCCATATGGTAACCACCACTCTGTTCTCTGTATCTATATGGGTTTGTGTGTGTGTGTGTTCTTAATTTTTACAAGTTGCTTTCCACTTACAGTATTATAAAATATTGGCTATATTCCCCATGTTGTACAATACATCCTTAAGTCTATCTTATACCCAATAGCTTGTACCTTCCACTCCTCAGCTCCCCACTGGTAACCACTAGTTTTCTCTCTACATCTGTGAGTCTGCTTTTCTTTTGTTATATTCATTATTTTGTTCTATTTTTTAGATTCCACTTGTAAGTAATAACATACAGTATTTGTCTTTTGCTGTCTGATTTATTTCACTTAGCATAATATCCTCCAAGCCATCCATGTTGCTGCAAATATGTGGAAAACTTTTTGAAAATTTAAACACAATGGATAAACTCCAGGAAACATAAATAAAAAATAAATCTTACCAACACTGAGTCCAATTTTTTTTAAAATTTTATTATGCAATTAAAATTTTTTCAGCATGTGCCCTCTGTGACAGCCCACTCTCATATCTGTGAAATGTGTTTCTCCCAAGGGCACATTTGCCTTCTGAGATGGCCTACATTCTGTCTGTATAGTGTGTCTGTCTCTAATAAATCCACTTTTTACCTAAAAAAAAAAAAAAAAATTTCCACCCAAAACAAGAACAATAACTTTGGACTCCAAATTACTTTTCCTGTGATTTGTATTGTTGTTAGTCACTAAGTCGTGTCCAACTCTTTTGTCACCCCATGGACTGTAGCCGGCCAGGCTCCTCTGTCCATGGGATTTCACAGGCAGTAATACTAGAGTGGGTTACCATTTTCTTCTCCAGGGGATCTTCCCCACCCAGGGATAGAACCCATGTCTCCTGTATTGCAGGTGGATTCGTTACTGCTGAGCCGCCAGGGGAAGCATTCATGTGCGATCATAGTTCCCTGATCAAGGATCAAACCCACATCCTCTGCATTTCAGGGTGGATTCTTAACCACTGGACCACCAGGGAAGTCCCAAAAGTGAAAGTGTTAGTCACTCAGTCGTGTCCTCTTTGTTACCCCATGGACTGTATGAGGCTGACCAGGCTGCTCTGTCCATGGAATTCCCTAGGCTAGAATTCGGGAGTGGGTAGCCTTTCCATTCTCCATGGAATCTTCCAGAACCCAAGACTGAACTCTGGTTTTCCACATTGTGGGGAGATTCTTTACCAATGGAGCCACCAGGGAAACTAAACCAAATGTTTAAAAAAGAAATAAGACCATTATTATACCAATTATTCTGGATAATGGGAAGAAAGGGAAGTCATCTGGCTTCTTTTAATGTAGCCACTATAACATTAATATAAAAATCAAATGAGGATATTATAAGAAAGAAAAATTATAGGACAGTTTCCCTCATGAACACTGATGCAAACCTAATAATAAATATATATATATTAACAATCAAAACCTTCCAAAATATAGCTAGAGTAATAATATATCATGGCAAGGTAGAGGTTGTTCTAAGAATGTGCAGATGGTATACATTCAAAGCTAAATCAATATCATTCACCACATGGAGAGAATAAAGCATAAAGCGTTTGATAAAACTCAATATTCACATACACACAAAAAATCATTGGCAACTGGGGATAGAATTGAAGTTTCTTAATCTGATAAATGGAGTATAAACAAGCCACTTTCCTGTGCTATTGGGAAGGAGATACACATATCTTGTATAGGGGAGCAGGCTTTGCCACCCCAAAATAGGTTTCTCTAGCATACTCATTGTCTTAAACTGGTTATTTCCTAAGAAACAGCAGACATGGCAAAAACTTTGGAAACTGAGTGGAAGTCATTCTTTTAAAAGAAACGTTTGCATTTATAAGAAAAATCTCCATTCGTAATGGTGTCTCTCTGGATGTGCCAGGGAGACGAGTATCATCAAAATCTCCTAAACAGAGAAAGCAGAGACTTTAATCTGCATAACAACCTCAGTGTTGTTTACTGTGCTCTTCCTGCTCACCACCCAGAACTGAATTTTCCCCACCCTCAAAACCCTTTTTTTTTCTTCTTCTTTAACTGATAGATGATATTTACAGTGAACTTTTCTCCGCCATCTCATCCTCTTTCCCTTCTCTCCCATCCCTCCAGCGCGGTCACTCTTCGCGGCATACTGGTTCGCGCATCATCCCTCCAAGAAATTCAGGATTGTCTCCTTCTTTAACTGAAGGTGATATTTAAAGTGAAGGCTTGGGGGCAGTCCCAAGATAGGAGAGAAATAGGAAGAGGAGACTACTTTCTCCCTCCACAAATTCATCAAAATATCATTTGAATGCTGAGAAACTTGCACAAAACAACTTCTGAACACTGGCAGAGGACACCAGGCACCCAAAAGGCAGCCCGTTCTCTTCAAAATGAAGTAGGACAAAATACACAAGACAGAAACAGAGATAAAAGAGTTAGGGATGGAGACCTGTCCTGGGGAGGGAGCTGTGAAGGGGGAGAAGTTTCCAAGCAATAGGAAACCTTCTCACAGGCTGTGGGGAGTTTTGGAATCTCAGAGGGCAACATCACACAGATCAGATCGGCCGCAGGCCCGGAGGCGACCCCACGACGTGCCATCCAGCCATCCACCTCTGCGTCCCCCCCCCGCCCTCACCCCAGATAGAGTCCCAGAGCGGAGGAACTGAGCAGCGAACTCATCCCCAAGAAATCCCAGGGCTGATCCCTCAGAATGGACCGGTGGATCCCTGCAGTCCAAGGGACCCGAGTCCCCAACACCACAGAAAAGCACACCGCGCCAGCCTCCCCCAGCCTCACATCATACAGACCACAGGAAAGACCAAGCCTGACAGGCGAACCTTTGTGGCAACATAACCAGGAAGAAAAACAAAAAAACCCCACAGAATATGCGTCTAACCAGAACTGCCAGCATAGAAGTAGCCCTGATGCTTGTTTCCACCACCAGCGAGTGGGGCTGGACATGGAGGCAGCGAGCCGGGCTGGACAGGGATGTCTGGGTGGCGTAATCGGTGCTTAGGGTAAGGACCAGAGGCCTGAATGCCCTAAGGACAATCTGAGGGAGCTAACATGAGATAGCAACCCAAACTGTGGATCTCCAGAGAGAGAAAAAAAAAGAGAACTTTCCCATGAAAGGCTCTAAGGCTCAGCCTGGCCTGCTCACAGAACAAAGGATTGAGCAAATACCAAAGGAGAGCTAGCTGGCTGCATGCCTGCCCCTCCCCCACAGTGGAAGCAGAGAGGCAGGTGTGTGACAGCCAGAGCTGGAAGGCAAGAGGCTGCTGCAATCTCGGTCCCAGAGACTGGCATCCTCCACCACACTGTGAGCAGGCTCCTAGTTGATAACCACGTCTTCCTGGGATCCTGAACGGTTGACATCCACCAGGAGGGTTGCAGCCTGAGATCATATCAGAGGAGACACACAGCACACCTGAGACGGTGCTCTTGCCAAGCACCTGGTCGCCAGCTGCTCAGACCTGGGAAGGGCACAGAAATGCAGTGCCACTTTGGACAATGCCCCTGCAGAGCACCCTGGAGCCTGAGCAGTGTAGACCCAGGAAGCACAAGACACCTTTAGCTGGGGAAAACACAGTGTGGTCCATACACTGCAAGCACTCCCCACACATGCCAATGATATTTTTTTGCAGTGTTCCTCCCTCCCCACAACACAACTGAACAAATGAGCTTAAATAAGTGACCATCTTCGCCTCCTTGTGTCAGGGCAGAAATTGGACATTGAAGATACTTTCAAACAGAGGAAGCCAAAATAAACAAAGAAGAGGGATCCACTCTGGAAGTGACAGGTACAACAGATTAAAACCCTGTAGTTACCATTGACTAAGCATTGGAGGGGGCCTATACACTGAGAAGAAGTACAAGCTGGAACAAGGAAGTGTCTGAAACTGAACTGACCCCACACTGCCCACAACAGCTCCAGAGAAATTCCTAGATATATTTATACTCATCACTTTTTAATGTTTTTTAAAATATAAGTTCTTTATTACTCCTTTAACTTTCATTTTTATGACCTACTGCTGCTGCTGCTGCTAAGTCGCTTCAGTCATGTCCGACTCTGTGCGACCCCATAGACAGAAGCTCACCAGGCTCCTCTGTCCCTGGGATTCTCCAGGCAAGAACACTGGAGTGGGTTGCCATTTCCTTCTCCAATGCATGAAAGTGAAAAGAGAAAGTGAAGTCGCTCAGTTGTGTCCGACTCTTAGCGACGCCATGGACTGGAGCCTACCAGGATCCTCCATCCATGGGATTTTCCAGGCAAAAGTACTGGGGTGGGGGTGCCGTTGCCTTCCCCGTATGACCTACTATTACCTTGCAAAAAAAAAAAAAAGAGAGAGACTTTATTTTTAAAACAAATTTCATATATATATATAATTTTTCTGATTGGTTTTGTTTTATATTTTTAATATTCTATTTTTGAGTGTCTTACCTCTACTATAAGGTTTTAATCTTTGCTTTTTGGTATTTGTTATCAATTTTGTACCTTTAAGAATCTAATCTTCAGTATCCATTTTCACTTAGGGGTGTGCTTATTGGCTTGATTGCTTTTTCCCATTTTGACTCCCCCTCTTCTCCTGGTCACCTCTATCGCCCTCCTCCCTCTTCTCTTTTCTATGTAACTCTGTGAATCTCTATGGGTATTCTGGGTAGTGGAGAACACTTAGGTAATTGATTACTGCCTAGATTTGTCTCACCCCTTTTGACTCCCCCTCTTTTCCTCCTGGTCACCTCTATCTCCCTCCTCCCTATTCTCTTTTCTGTGTAACTCTGTGAACCTATCTGGGTGTCTCTCTCTGTGGAGAATTGTTTCACCATTAACCTAGATGTTTTATCATCTGTGCTGTATGGGTGGAATACTCGTGAGGCTACTGTAAGAATAAGATGGAAAGCCAGAGGCAGGAGGCTTAACTCCAAAACTTGAGAACATCAGAGAACTCCTGATTCCAGGGAACGTTAATAGACAAGAGCTCACCCAAAAGCCTCCATATCTACACTCAAACCAAGCTCCACCCAAGAGCCAACAAGTTCCAGAGCAAGGCATACCATGCTATTTCTCCAGCAAAGCAGACACAGCCCTGAGCATTAAAAGGCAGACTAACCAAAACCACGCCAAACCCATAGACACCTCTAAATACACTACTGGACACTTCATTGCACTCCAGAGAGAAGAGATCCAGCTCCACGCACCAGCACACAGATGCCAGCTCCACTAACCAGGAAACCTTGACAAGCCACTAGTCTAACCCCACCCACAGGCAGCAGACTCCACAATAAAGAGAAACCATAAACCTCCAGCCTACAGAAAGGGCACCCCAAACACAGCAATCTAAACAAAATGAAAAGACAGAAATATTCAGCAGGTAAAGGAACAAAACATGATAAATGCCCACCAAACAAAACAAAAAAGAGGAGATAGGGAGCCCACCTGAAAAAGAATTCAGAATAATGATAGTAAAGATGATCCAAAGTCTTGAAAACAAAATGGAGTTACAGATAAATAGACTAGAGACAAAGATTGAGAAGATGCAAGAAATGTTTAACAAGGACCTGGAAGAAATAGTCAATCAATAACGAATAATGCAATAACTGAGATCAAAAGCACTCCAGAGAGAACCAACAGTGGAATAACTGATGCAGAAGATTGCATAAGTGAGATAGAAGATAAAATGGTGGAAATAAATGAAGCAGAGAGGAAAAAAGAAAAAAAGAATTAAAAGAAATGAGGACAACCTCAAAGACCTCTGGGACAATGTTAAATGCCCCAACATTCGAATCATAAGAGTCCCAGACAAAGAAGACAAAAAGAAAGGGCATGAGAAAATACTTGAGGACATAATAGTTGAAAACTTCCCTAAAATGGGGAAGGAAATAGCCACCCAAGTCCAAGAAACCTGAAGAGTCCCAAGCAGGATAAACCCAAGGTAAAACACATCAAGTCACATATGAGTCAAACTAATGAAGATCAAACACAAAGAGCAAATATTAAACGCAGCAAGAGAAAAGCAACACATAACACGTAAGGGGATTCCCATGAGGATAACAGCTGATCTTTCAATAGAAACTCCTCAGGCCAGAAGGGAATGGAGGCTGCTGCTGCTGCTCCTAAATTGCTTTAGTCGTGTCTGACTCTGTATGACCCCATAGACGGCAGCCCAACAGGCTCCCCTGTCCCTGGGATTCTCCAGGCAAGAACACTGGAGTGGGTTGCCATTTCCTTATCCAATGTACGAAAGTGAAAAGTGAAAGTGAAGTCGCTCAGTCGTGTCGGACTCTTTGTGACTCCATGGACTGCAACCTACCAGACTCCTCCGTCCATGGGATTTTCCAGGCAAGAGTACTGGAGTGGGGTGCCATCACCTTCTCCAGAAGGGAATGGCAGGACTTACTTAAAGTGATGAAAGAGAAAAACCTACATCTCAGATTAAGATCTCTTTCAAATATGAAAGAGAATTCAAAACGTTTACAGACAAGCAAAAGCTGAGAACACTACCAAACCAAACTTCCAAACACTACCAACACTACCAAACTTCAGTGAACCCTGAAGGATCATTTCTAGACAGGAAATACAGAAAAGGTTTATAAACAAACACAAAACAACAAAGTAAATGTCAACAGGATCATACTTATCAATAATTACCTTAAATGTAAATGGGTTAAATGCCCCAACAAAGACAAAGACTGGCTGAATGGATACAAAAACAAGACTGCTATATATGCTGTCTACAAGAGACCCAGCTGAAACCAAGAGATACATACAGACTGAAAGTGAGGGGCTGGAAAAATATATTTTATGCAAATGGAGACCAAAAGAAAGCAAGAGTAGCAACACTCATTTCGGATAAAATAGACTTTGAAATAAAGACTGTGAAAAGAGACAAAGAAGGACACTACATAATGATCAAAGGATCAACCCAAGAAGAAGATATAACAATTTTAAATATATATGCACCCAACATAGGAGCACCTTAATATGTAAGGCAATTGCTAACAAGTATGAAAGGGGAGATTAACAGTAACACAATAATAGTGGGAGACTTTAATACCCCACTCACACCTATGGATAGATCAACGAAACAGAAAATTAGCAAGGAAACATAAACTTTAAATTATACAATGGAACAGTTAGACCTAATTGATACCTATAGGATATTTCACCTCAAAACAATGAATTTTACCTTTTTCTCAAGTGCACACAGAACATTCTCCAGGATAGAGTACATACTGGGCCGTAAATCTAGCCTTGGTAAATATAAAAAAACTGACATCATTCCAAGCATTTTTTCTGATCACAATGTAGTAAGATTAGACGTCAACTACAGGGGGGAAAAATACTATTAAAAATACTAACATATGGAGGCTAAACAACACGATCCTGAATAACCAACAAATCAAAGAAATAAAAAAAGGAGATTAAAATATGCATAGAAAATGAAAACACGATAACCCAAAACTTATGGGATTCAGTAAAAGCAGTGCTAAGGGGAAAGTTCACGTCAAGAAACAAGATAAAAATCAAATAAATAACCTACCTTTACACATAAAGCAACTATAAAAAGAAGAAATGAAGAACCCCAGGGTTAGTAGAAGGAAAGAAATCATAAAAATTAGAACACAAATAAATGAAAAAGAAACAAAGGAGACTATAGCAAAAATCAACAAAACTAAAAGCTGGTTCTTTGACAAGATAAATAAGATAGACAAACCATTAGCAAGACTCATCAAGGGGAAAATGGAGAAGAATCAAATAGGCAAAATTATAAAAATTAAAAATCACAAAAGACAACACAGAAATACAAAAGATCATAAGAGACTACTATCAGCAACTACATGTCAATAAAATGGACAACTTGGAAGAAATGGAAAAATTCTTAGAAAAGTATAACCTTCCAAAACTGAATCAGGAAGATATAGAAACTTTAACAGACCATCATAAACATGGAATAGAAACTGTAATCAAAAATCTTCCAACAAACAAAAACCTGGGACAAGATGGTGTCACAGGTGAATTCTACCAAAAATTTAGAGAAGAGCTAACACCTACCCTACTCAAAATCTTCCATAAAGTTGAAGGGGAAGCTAAACACCCAAACTCAGTCTATGAGGCTGCCATCACCCTAATACCAGATCAGATCAGATCAGATCAGTCGCTCAGTCGTGTCCGACTCTTTGCGACCCCATGAACCGCAGCACGCCAGGCCACCCTGTCCATCACCAGCTCCCGGAGGTCACTCAGACTAACATCCATCAAGTCATTGATGCCATCCAGCCATCTCATCCTCTGTCGTCCCCTTCTCCTCCTGCCCTCAATCCCTCCCAGCATCAGAGTCTTCTCCAATGAGTCAACTCTTCACATGAGGTGGCCAAAATACTGGAGTTTCAGCTTGAGCATCATTCCTTCCAAAGAAATCCCAGGATCGATCTCCTTCAGAATGGACTGGTTGGATCTTCTTGCAGTCCAAGGGACTCTCAAGAGTCTTCTCCAACACCACAGTTCAAAAGCATCAATTCTTCGGCACTCAGCCTTCTTCACAGTCCAGCTCTCACATCCATACATGACCACAGGAAAGACCATAGCCTTGACTAGGCGAACCTTTGTTGGCAAACTAATGTCTCTGCTTTTGAATATGCTATCTTGGTTGGTCATAATTTTCCTTCCAAGGAGTAAGCGTCTTTTAATTTCATGGCTGCAGTCACCATCTGCAGTGATTTTGGAGCCCGGAAAAACAAAGTCTGACACTGTTTCCACTGTTTCCCCATCTATTTCCCATGGAGTGATGGGACCAGATGCCATGATCTTCGTTTTCTGAATGTTGAGCTTTAAGCCAACCTTTTCACTCTCCACTTTCACTTTCATCAAGAGGCTTTTTAGCCCCTCTTCACTTTCTGCCATAAGAGTGGTGTCATCTGCATATCTGAGGTTATTGATATTTCTCCCAGCAATCTTGATTCCAACTTGTGTTTCTTTCAGTCCAGCATTTCTCATGATGTACTCTGCATATAAGTTAAATAAACATGGTGACAATATGCAGCCTTGACGTACTCCTTTTCCTATTTGGAACCAGTCTGTTGTTCCATGACCAGTTCTAACTATTGCTTCCTGACCTGCATACAGATTTCTCAAGAGGCAGATCAGGTGGTCTGGTAATCCCATCTCTTTCAGAATTTTCCATAGTTTATTGTGATCTACACAGTCAAAGGCTTTGGCATAGTCAATAAAGCAGAAATAGATGTTTTTCTGGAACTCTCTTGCTTTTTCCATGATCCAGTGGATGTTGGCAATTTGATCTCTGTTTCCTCTGCCTTTTCTAAAACCAGCTTGAACATCAGGAAGTTCATGGTTCATATATTGCTGAAGCCTGGCTTGGAGTATTTTGAGCATTACTTTACTAGCGTGTGAGATGAGGGCAATTATTCGGTAGTTTGAGCATTCTTTGGCATTGCCTTTCTTTGGGACTGGGATGAAAACTGACCTTTTCCAGTCTTGTGGCCACTGCTGAGTTTTCCAAATTTGCTGGCATAATGAGTGCAACACTTTCGCAGCATCATCTTTCAGGATTTGGAATAGCTCCACTGGAATTCCATCACCTCCACTACCAATACCAGACAAAGATGCCACAAAAAAAGAAAACTACACACCAACATCACTGATGAACAAAGATGCAAAAATCTTCAACAAAATTCTAGCAAACAGAATTCAACAACATATTAAAAAGATCATACATCATGACCAAGTGGGCTTTATCCCAGGGATGCAAGGATTCTTCAATATCCGCAAATCAATCAATGTGACACACCACATTAACAAACTGAAGAATAAAAACCATATGATTATTTCAATAGATGCAGAGAAAGCCTTTGACAAAATTCAACATCCATTTGTGATAAAAACCCTCCAGAAAGCAGGCATAGAAGGAACATATCTCAATATAATAAAAGCCATGTATGATGGCACAGCAAACATTATCCTCAATGGCAAAAATTTGAAATCAGTCTTCTAAAGTCAGGAACAAGACAAGGGTGCCCTCTCTCACCAGTACTATTAAACATAGTTTTGGAAGTTTTAGCCACAGCAATCAGAGAAGAAAAAGAAATAAAAGGAATTTAGATTGGAAAAGGAGTAAAACTCTCACAGTTTGCAGATGACATGATCCTCTACAGAGAAAACCCTAAAAACACCACCAGGAAATTACTAGAGCTAATCAATGAATATAATAAAGTTGCAGGATATAAAATTAATACACATAAATCCCTTGCATTCCTATACACTTAACAATGAGAAAACAGAAAGAGAAATTAAGAAAACAATCCCATTCACCATTGCAATGAAAAGAATAAAACACTTAGGAATATATCTACCTAAAGAAACAAAAGACCTATATATAGAAAATTATAAAATACTGATGAATAAAATCAAAGATGACACAAAGAGTTGGAGAAATATACCATGTTCATAGACTAGAAGAATCAATATAGTGAAAATGAGTATACTACCCAAAGCAATCTATAGATTCAATGGAATCTCTATCAAGCTACCAACGGTATTTTTCAGACAACTAGAACAAATAATTTCAAAATTTATATGGAAATACAAAAAACCTTGAATAGCCAAAGCAATCTTGAGAAAGAAGAATGGAACTGGATGAATCATCCTGCCTGACCTCAGACTATACTACAAAACTGAATCAGGAAGATATAGAAATTGTAACAGTCATCAAGACAGTATGGTACTGGTACAAAGACAGAAATATTGATCAATAAAACAAAACAGAAAGCCCAGAGATAAATCCACACAGCTATGGACACCTTATCTTTGACAAAGGAGGCAAAAATATACAATGTAGAAAACACAATCTCTTTAACAAGTGGTGCTTGGAAAAGTGGTAACCACCTGTAAAAGAAAGAAACTAGAACACTTTCTAACACCATACACAAAAATAAACTCAAAATGGATTAAAGATCTAAATGTAAGACCAGAAACTATAAAACTCCTAGAGGATAGCATAGGCAAAACACTCTCTGACATAAATCATAGCAAGATCCTCTATGACCCACCTCCCAGCATAATGTAAATTAAGGCAAAAATAAACAAATGGGACCTAATTAAACTGAAAAGCTTTTGCACAATGAAGGAAACTATAAGCAAGGTGAGAAGAAAGCCTTTGGAATGGGAAAAAATAATAGCAAGCAAAGCAACCGATAAAGAATTAATCTCAAAAATATAAAAGCAGCTTATGCAGCTCAATACCAGAAAAATAAATGACCCAATCAAAGAATGGGCAAACAAACACAGGAAAAGATGCTCAACATCACTCATTATCAGAGAAATGCAGATCAAAACCACAATGAGATACCATCTCATGCCAGTCAGAATGGCTGCTATCAAAAAGTTTTCAAACAGTAAATGCTGGAGGGGGTGTGGAGAAAAGGGAACCCTCTTACACAGTTGGTGGGAATGCAAATTAGTACAGCCACTATGGAGAACAGTGTGTAGATTCCTTTAAAAAATGGAAATAGACCTGCCATATGAACCAGCAATCCCATTGCTGAGCATTCACACTGAGAAAACCAGAATTGAAAGAGACATGTGTACCCCAGTGTTTATCATATCACAGTTTACAATAGCCAGGACATGGAAGCAACCTAGATGTCCATTAGCAGACAAATGGAGAAGAAAGTTGTGGTTTATACACAATGTAATATTACTCAGCTATTATAAAGAATACATCTAAATCAGCTCTAATGAAGTAGATGAAACTGAAGTCTATTATACAGAGTAAATAAGTCAGAAAGAAAAATACCAGTGCAGTATATTAACATATATATATGGAATTTAGAATGATGGTAACGATGACCCGATATGCAAGACAGCAAAACAGACACAGATATAAATAACAGACTTTTGGACTCTGTGGGAGAAGGCCAGGGTGGGTTGGTTTGAGAGAATAGCATTGAAACATGCATATTACCATATTTAAAGTAAATCACCAGTCCAAGTTCTATGCATGAAACACAGCCCTCAAAGCTGGTACAATGGAACAACCCAGAGGGATGGGATGGGGAGGGAGGTGCGGGGGGAAGGTTCAGGATAGCAGACACATGTACACCCATGGCTGATTCATGTCAATGTATGGCAAAAACCATCACAATGTTGTAATTAGCCTCCAATTAAAATAAATTAATTAATTTAAAAAATACAGTGAAGGCTTCATAAAAAAATGTCCTACTGCATAGCACAGAAAACTATGTTCAATATTCTATGATAAACAGTAATGGAAAAGAATATTTTAAAAAGAATATATAGATACACATACATTCAGTTATATACACAAAACTGAATCACTTTGCTATACAAAAGTAATTAATTCAACATTGTAAATCAACTATACTCCAATAAAACAACAATAATAAAGTGAAGACTTCAGCCATTTTCACCTGAGGTGAGCTACTCAGTTCTCCTAGGTTACTCCCATGTATACATGTTATTAAAACTTCATTTGACTTTCTTTGCCTGTCTCATGCCAATTTTAATCATAGATCATAGAAGAACCCAGAAGAGTAGAGAACAATTTCTTTCTCTCTGATGCTGTTATTTTTCTGGGCTCCAAAATCACTGCAGATGGTGACTGCAGCCATGAAATTAAAAGACGTTTACTCCTTGGAAGGAAGGTTATGACCAACCTAGATAGCATATTCAAAAGCAGAGACATTACTTTACCAACAAAGGTTTGCCTAGTCAAGGCTATGGTCTTTCCTGTGGTCATGTATGGATGTGAGAGCTGGACTGTGAAGAAGGCTGAGCGCCGAAGAATTGATGCTTTTGAACTGTGGTGTTGGAGAAGACTCTTGAGAGTCCCTTGGACTGCAAGAAGATCCAACCAGTCCATTCTGAAGGAGATCAATCCTGGGATTTCTTTGGAAGGAATGATGCTAAAGCTGAAACTCCAGTATTTTGGCCACTTCATGTGAAGAGTTGACTCATTGGAGAAGACTCTGATGCTGGGAGGGATTGAGGGCAGGAGGAGAAGGGGACGACAGAGGATGAGATGGCTGGATGGCATCACTGACTGGATGGGTGTGGGTCTCTGAGTGACCTCTGGAAGCTGGTGATGGACAGGGAGGCCTGGCGTGCTGCGGTTCATGGGGTTGCAAAGAGTCGGACATGACTGAGCGACTGATCTGATCTGATCTGATCTGATGCTGTTATTATAACTTCTAATCATTATTGTAGTGGAGGCCTAGCTAGTGCAGTAAAGAAAGAATAAAAATAAAAGGTGAAATAATATGATATAAAAAAAGTTGTCATTATATGTAGATGAAGTGATTGTGTATGGATAAAATCCAAAATAAAGGCTATTTGTATTAAAAATAAGAATAACAAGATCACAATGTACAGTATTAATTAGAGGATCATTTAAATCCTATATTCCATCAAGAAACAATTAAAAAGCATTTTTAATTGATATCTTTAACTTAGACATTGAAGATCCTATAGAATTCCTGCTAGATTATCTTCCTCTCTGTGATTCAGATCATAAGGCTGATTCTGTGAGCCGCTGTTCACATTCCTTGATGTATTTAAGGTTTTATTCATGTAGCATATACTATTTTGTTGCTCAAAAGCACAGATATTTTTACTGAAGTGCTAATAAATGCTCAAATTTAATCAGTTAAAAAAGGACACTGCTTTATAAAAGCATTAAAAAGATCAAATACCTAGTAAAATTTAATGAAGGATATTTTTAAACCTCTACAGAGAAAAAGATCCAAATAAATCAAACAAATCCTTCAAAAATTGAAAGACTGACTATTCTCTTATGTTGAAAACTCAACATATTTTAGATGTTAACATTCCTCAAGTTAAACTATCAGTTCAGTTCAGTTCAGTCACTCAGTGGTGTCCGACTCTTTGCAACTCCATGGACTGCAGCACGCCAGGCCTCCCTGTCCATCACCAACTCCCAGAGTTTACTCAAACTCATGTCCATTGAGTTGGTGACGCCATCTAACCATCTCATCCTCTGTCATCGCCTTCTTCTTCTGCCTTCAATCTGTCCCAGTTAACCTATAGGTCCAATGAAATTAAGAAGCTGATACTAAGATTTATATGTGAATAGGGACAAGAGAGTCCAGTAATCTGGAAGATCGAACTCCTGGGAATGAAAACTTGTACTACCTGTTATCATGATAAAATCTCAGTAAATAAGTCAAAGCAGGATTCTCTGAAGGAGATAACTAGATGGAACAGAATTTAGAGTTCAAAACCACACCCTTGCCATTTTTAAATTTTTTTTAATTCAAAGATTATTGCTTTACAAAATGTTATGGTTTTCTGTCATATATCAAAAAGAATCAGCCATAGGTACACCCATGTCCCCTGCCATGGACCTCCCTCCTATCTCCCTCCCCACCCCACCCTTCAGCCTTTCAAAGTCAGACCCTTGCCATTTTGATTGATGACAAAATGGCACACTAGAGTCACAGATAAAGGATTGTTTTTCATTTAGTGGTTCTGGGTCTGTTGAATATTTACATATAGAAAAATACAAAATTTCCTCTATTATAATCTACAGAAAATCAATTCCAGGCTGATCACGATAGTAGAACAAAATATAAATGTTAACTAATAAAGCTACTGATGTAATACAGGAAAATACCTTCATGTGACTAGGATAGGCAAAGATTTCTTAAGCTTTTAGCACTAACTGTGGAAAAAGATATAGGTAAACAGTAGTTAATTATCACTAACCATAAAGAAATAGATGGATAAAATGGGAATTAAATAAAGCTGTAAACTTCTTTTCATCAAAACACACAATTAAGAGAATAAAAAGGCAAGCCAGAGGATGGGTAAAGATTTTCACAAAAATAAGTAACGTGTATCCACAAAGGATCTTACATTTAAAAAATATAAACCTTCTTACAAATCAATTAAACAAACAACCCAATGGAAAAATGGATAAAATTTCAGCATGGTTATTTCTCGAGACTATGCAAAGAGCTGTTAAGCATATGGAAAAGTGCACAACTTCATTAGTCACTATAGAAATACAAATTAAAACCATATAAAAATATTTACTATTACATACACATACCAGATTGCTTAAAATTATTCAGAATGATAATGTCAAGTGTTGGTATATACATGGAACAATTAGATCTTTAACATATATTGCTGGTGGAAATATAAAATGATAAAACCACTTGGGAAACCTGTTTGGTAATTTCTTATAAAATTCAACCTACATTTACCAACCTATATTTACTGTATAACTCAATGATCATACTCCTAGAACTCAATAAAAATGTAGATGTGTATGTCATAAGTTAAAAAATGGTAGCAGCATTGTTTGCAATTATCCCAAATTTGAAGTGAGCCAAAGGCCTATTGATATTAAAATGAGTTAATAATTTGAATTATATCCATTTAGGGCCCCAGTGGCTCAGAAAGAATCGACCTGCCTTGCAGGAGACACAGGTTTGACTCCTAGGTTGGGAAGATCTCTTGGAAGAGGATAATAGCAACCCACTCCAGTATTCTTACCTGAAAAATCCCATGGACAGAGGAGTCTGGTGGGCTACAATCCAAAGAGTCACTAAGAGTTGGACACAACTGAGCAACTAAGCATGTCACGGCATATCCATATAAGCAAGCATTGCCTATCAAAGAAGACAAATGAGCTATCATTTCTTGCAATTAATTGTATGAATCAGATAAATTTAAAGCTGAATGAAAGAAACCACTCACTAGTGAGAATGCGTTGTAATACCTCTATATTAAGGTTGAAAACACTATTAGATACTCACTAGGGAGAGACTGAAGGCGTAGTTACTCAAATGGCCAGAAAAGTAGTGTATAGGAACTGGGATTGTTTGTCTTGCATCCTGGGTAAGTTTACTTTGTGATAATTCAGTGAAGCATAATATAAAATTTGTTCACTTATTGTGGATATGGATAGCATACTTCAAAAAGGATTCAAAGATGTAATTGTATAAATAAAATGATATACAGAATTGAGGTTAAAACTTTATAATTGTGGTATTACAAGTTTTAAGCCAAGGATTTAAAAAATAATAATATTCAATCTCACTGTTACTAGAAATATTTTAATGTGTGCACTATTCATAAATAAAGTAAATAATACAGAATGATAATAATAACAATACATAATAAAAGAACATTGCAAATATAAAATAATGGCTTAAAATATTTATATCATCTTTTTTCAGTTTTTATATGTCTGGTTGGTTTGAGCTTTGTAATGTAGCAGGTCATACATTTAATTTATAAATATGTAAGCTGAAGAATTGATGCTTTTGAACTGTGGTGTTGGAGAAGACTCTTGAGAGTCCCTTGGACTGCAGGGAGATCCAACTAGTCCATTCTGAAGGAGATCAGCCCTGGGATTCCTTTGGAAGGAACGATGCTAAAGCTGAAACTCCAGTCAGATCAGATCAGATCAGTCGCTCAGTCGTGTCCGACTCTTTGTGACCCCATGAACCGCAGCACGCCAGGCCTCCCTGTCCATCACCAGCTCCCGGAGGTCACTCAGACTCGCATCCATCGAGTCAGTGATGCCATCCAGCCATCTCATCCTCTGTCGTCCCCTTCTCCTCCTGCCCCCAATCCCTCCCAGCATCAGAGTCTTCTCCAATGAGTCAACTCTCCGCATGAGGTGGCCAAAATACTGGAGTTTCAGCTTTAGCATCATTCCTTCCAAAGAAATTTCAGGATTGATCTCCTTCAGAATGGACTGGTTGGATCTTCTTGCAGTCCAAGGGACTCTCAAGAGTCTTCTCCAACACCACAGTTCAAAAGCATCAATTCTTCGGCGCTCAGCCTTCTTCACAGTCCAGCTCTCACATCCATACATGACCACAGGAAAGACCATAGCCTTGACTAGGCGAACCTTTGTTGGTAAAGTAATGTCTCTGCTTTTGAATATGCTATCTAGGTTGGTCATAACTTTCCTTCCAAGGAGCAAGCGTCTTTTAATTTCATGGCTGCAGTCACCATCTGCAGTGATTTTGGAGCCCAGAAAAACAAAGTCTGACACTGTTTCCACTGTTTCCCCATCTATTTCCCATGGAGTGATGGGACCACATGCCATGATCTTCGTTTTCTGAATGTTGAGCTTTAAGCCAACCTTTTCACTCTCCACTTTCACTTTCATCAAGAGGCTTTTTAGCCCCTCTTCACTTTCTGCCATAAGAGTGGTGTCATCTGCATATCTGAGGTTATTGATATTTCTCCCAGCAATCTTGATTCCAACTTGTGTTTCTTCCAGTCCAGCATTTCTCATGATGTACTCTGCATATAAGTTAAATAAACATGGTGACAATATGCAGCCTTGACGTACTCCTTTTCCTATTTGGAACCAGTCTGTTGTTCCATGACCAGTTTTAACTGTTGCTTCCTGACCTGCATACAGATTTCTCAAGAGGCAGATCAGGTGGTCTGGTAATCCCATCTCTTTCAGAATTTTCCATAGTTTATTGTGATCTACACAGTCAAAGGCTTTGGCATAGTCAATAAAGCAGAAATAGATGTTTTTCTGGAACTCTTGCATTTTCCATGATCCAGCGGATGTTGGCAATTTGATCTCTGTTTCCTCTGCCTTTTCTAAAACCAGCTTGAACATCAGGAAGTTCACGGTTCACATATTGCTGAAGCCTGGCTTGGAGAATTTTGAGCATTACTTTACTAGCGTGTGAGATGAGTGCAATTGTTCGGTAGTTTGAGCACTCCTTGGCATTGCCTTTCTTTGGGATTGGGATGAAAACTGACCTTTTCCAATCTTGTGGCCACTGCTGAGTTTTCCAAATTTGCTGGCATATTGAGTGTAGCACTTTCACAGCATCATCATTCAGGACTTGGAATAGCTCCACTGAAATTCCATCACCTCCACTAGCTTTGTTCGTAGTGATGCTTTCTAAGGCCCATTTGACTTCACATTTCAAGATGTCTGGCTCTAGGTCAGTGATCACATCACTGAAACTCCAGTACTTTGGCCAACTCATGAGAAGAGTTACTCATTGGAGAAGACTCTGATGCTGGGAGGGATTGGGGGCAGGAGGAGAAGGGGACGACAGAGGATGAGATGGCTGGATGGCATCACTGACTCAATGGATGTGAGTCTGAGTGACCTCCAGAAGTTGGTGATGGACAGAGAGACCTGGAGTGCTGCAATTCATGGGGTCGCAAAGAGTCGGACAGGACTGAGCTACTGATCTGATCTGATCTGAAGTATACTTACAGTATACACATATGAGTTTAAGTATTGGGTGGGCCAAAAGTTCATTTGGGTTTTTTGGTAAGATGTTACAGCTTGAGCCAACCCAATACACAATGACAAAATTTTACTGCTAGGGTTGCATAATTAATAACATAGCTACCAGTCATTTAACTGATTAAAAATGACACAAAGAGTGATACACTAACAGCCAGCTAAGAGTAAGGAAGTCCTTGCATGTCTATCACCTTAAGGAGTTTGTACGAGAGGAGTTTGGAGAAGGCAATGGCACCCCACTCCAGTACTCTTGCCTGGAGAATCCCATGGATGGAGGAGCCTGGTGGGCTGCAGTTCATGGGGTCGCTAGGAGTCGGACACGACTGAGCGACTTCACTTTCACTTTTCACTTTCATGCATTGGAGAAGGAAATGGCAACCCACTCCAGTGTTCTTGCCTGGAGAATCCCAGAGATGGGGCAGCCTGGTGGGCTGCCGTCTCTGGGGTCGCACAGAGTCAGACACGACTGAAGCAACTTAGCAGCAGGAGCAGCAGCAGCAGTAGACCAGTTTAAGACTATTTATAGTCTTATCCAATTAAAACCAGTCATATCCAATTAAAACCTTATTCACTTACTCAACTAGCAAGTGTCCTATTGGTTTCAGAGATAATAAGTATCATGTTATTGAAAGGATCCATAAAGCCAGAAAGACTCAAATTTATTTATTGATTGACCTCATTCAAGTTTTTATTCTCTCTTCTCCTTATATTTTGATCAAGTAAAATATACTGTCAGTTCAGGTCACTTCAGTTGCTCAGTTGTGTCCAACTCTTGGCCACCCCATGAATCACAGGATGCCAGGCCTTCCTGTCCATCACCAACTCGTGGAGTTTACCCAAACTCATGTCCACTGAGTCGGTGGTGCCATCCAACCATCTCATCCTCTGTCATCCCCTTTTCCTCCTGCCTTCAATCTTTCCCAACATGAGGGTCTTTTCAAATGAGTCAGCTCTTAGCATCAGATGGCCAAAATATTGGAGTTTCAACTTCAATATCAGTCCTTCCAAAGAACACCCATGACTGATTTCCTTTAGGATGGACTGCTTGGACCTCCTTGCATTCCAAGGGACTCTCAAGAGTCTTCTCCAATACCACAGTTCAAAAGCATCAATTCTTTGGCACCCAGCTTTCTTTATAGTCCAACTCTCACATCCATACATGACTACTGGAAAAACCACAGCCTTGACTAGATGAACCTTTAATGACAAAGTAATGTCTCTGATCTTAATATCATGTCTAGGTTGGTCGTAACTTTCCTTCCAAGGAGTAAGTGTCTTTTAATTTCATGCCTGCAGTCACCATCTGCAATGATTTTGGAGACCCAAAAATAAAGTCA
Source organism: Tragelaphus eurycerus (assembly GCA_935064755.1). NCBI lineage: Eukaryota > Metazoa > Chordata > Mammalia > Artiodactyla > Bovidae > Tragelaphus > Tragelaphus eurycerus. The sequence goes on from CAKXYN010000244.1 coordinate 93,861, forward strand.
GCCACTGTTTCCACTGTTTCCCTATCTATTTGCCATGAAGTGATGGCACTGGATGCCATGATCTTAGTTTTCTGAAAGTTGACTTTTAAGCCAACTTTTTAACTCTCCTCTTTCACTTTCATCAAGAGGCTCTTTAGTTCTTCTTCACTTTCTGCCATAAGGGTGGTGTCATCTGCATATCTGAGGTTATTGATATTTCTCCCAGCAATCTTGATTCCAGCTTATGCTTCTTCCAGCCCAGTGTTTCTCATGATGTACTCTGCATCTAAGTTAAATAAGCAGGGTGACAATATACAGCCTGATGTACTCCTTTTCCTATTTGGAACCAATCTGTTGTTCCATGTCCAGTTCTAACTGTTGCTTCCTGACTTGCATATAGGTTTCTCAAGAGACAGGTCGGGTGGTCTGGTATTCCCATCTCTTTCAGAATTTTCCACAGTTGATTGTGATCCACACAGTCAAAGGCTTTGGCAGTCACTAAAGCATAAGTAGATGTTTTTCTGGAACTCTCTTGCTTTTTCCATGATCCAGCGAATTTTGGCAATTTGATCTCTGGTTCCTCTGCCTTTTCTAAAACCAGCTTGAACATCTGGATGTTCACAGTTCACATATTGCTGAAGCCTGGCTTGGAGAATTTTGAGCATTACTTTACTTGCATGTGAGATGAATGCAATGGTGTAGTAGTTTGAGCATTCTTTGGCATTTCATTTCTTTGCAATTGGAATGAAAACTGACCTTTTCCAGTCTTGTGGCCACTACTGAGTTTTCCAAATTTGATGGCATATTGAGTGCATCACTTTCACAGCATCGTCTCTGAGGATTTGAAATAGCTGAATTGGAATTCCAATACCTCCACTAGCTTTGTTCATAGTGATACTTCCTAAGGCCTACTTGACTTCACATTCCAGGATGTCTGGCTCTAGGTGAGTGATCACACCATCATGGTTATCTGGGTTATGAAGATCTTTTTTGTACAATTCTTCTGTGTATTCTTGCCACCTCTTCTTAATATCTTCTGCTTGTTAGGTCCATACCATTTTTGTCCTTTATTGTTCCTGTCTTTGTATGAAATTCTCCCTTGGTATTTTTAATTTTCTTGAAGTGATCTCTAGTCTTTCCTATTCTATTTTTTTCCTCTATTTCTTTGCACTGATCACTAAGGAAGGCTTTGTTATCTCTCCTTGCTATTCTTTGGAACTCTGAATTCAGATGCTTATATCTTTCCTTTTCTCCTTTGCTTTTCATTTCTCTTCCTTTCACAGCTATTTTTAAGGCCTCCTCAGACAGCCATATTGCTTTTTTTGCATTTCTTTTTCTTGGGAATGGTCTTGATCCCTGTCTCCTGTACAATGTCATGAACCTCCATCCACAGTTCATCAGGTACTCTGTCTATCAGATCTAGTCCCTTACATCTATTTCTCACTTCCACTGTATAATCGTAAGGGATTTGATTTAGGTCATATCTGAATGGTCTAGTGATTTTCCCCACTATCTTCAATTTCAGTCTGAATTTGGCAATAGGGATTTCATGGTCTGAGCCAGTCAGCTCCTGGTCTTGTTTTTGCTGACTGTTTAGAGCTTCTCCATCTTTGGCTGCAAAGAATATAATCAATCTGATTTTCAGTGTTGCTGTGACTATCTCTAATTATTAATATTGGGAAAAGTAAATTAAATATTATACCTGAAAGTTCTTTGCACATGTTTGCTATAATAGTTGATCAATAAATTTTAATTCTTTTATCTAACCTTTCCCTTGTTATTCTGAATTCCTGTCACCTAGGTTGATAAGGAATGCTTGCATGAATTCTGGAAAGGTTAGTGAAGTGAACTGGAAGTGTTAGTTGCTCAGTCATGTTAGGCACTTTGCAACCCCATGGACTATAGCCAGCCAGGCTCTTCTGTCCACAGAAATCTCCAGACAAGAATACTGGAATGGGTTGCCTTTTCCTTCTCCAGGAGATCTTCCTGATCCAAGGATCGAATCAGATCTACTGCATTGCAGGTGGATTCTTTACAATCTGAGCCACACCCAAGTTGAGAAAGCATGCTTGCATAAACTGTTCCAAGGGTGGGTCAGTCAGTTCAGTTCAGTTGCTCAGTCATGTCTGACTCTTTGCAACCCCATGGACTGCAGCACTCCAGGCCTCCTTGTCCATCATCAACTCCTGGAGTTTACTCAAACTCATGTCCATTGAGTCAGTGATGTCATCCAACCATCTCATCCTCTGTCATTCCCTTCTCCTCCCGCTTTCAATCTTTCCCAGCATCAGGGTTTTTCCAATGAATTATTTCTTCTCATCTGGTGGCCAAAGTATTGGAGTTTCACTTTCAGCAGCAGTCCTTCCAAAGGATATTCAGGACTAAATTCCTTTAGGATGGACTAGTTGGATCTCCTTGCAGTCCAAGGGACTTTCAAGAGTCTTCTTCAGTACCACAGTTCAAAAGCATCAATTCTTTCATGCTCAGCTTTCTTTATAGTCCAACTCTCACATCTATACATGACTAATGGAAAAACCATAGCTTTGACAGATAGACCTTTGTTGGCAAAGTAATGTCTCTGCTTTTTAATATGCTATCTAGGTTGGTCATAACTTTTCTTCCAAGGAGTAAGGGTGGCTATGGGAGTATAATTCTCACATCCAGAGCATGCAATGAATTTCCAGATTATCACCCCCTCCAAACACAAACAACATTCCCTGGCTATTTACAAAAATGACACACATTGGCTTGTATATTTTTTTATATAAATATCAATTTTATTTTATTTTTAAAAGTTTTTTTGATGTAGACATTTTATAAATCGTTATTGCATTTATTACTACATTGCCAGTGTTTTATGTTTTGGTTTTTTGGCCACAAGGCACGTGGAATCTCAGTTCCCTGATCAGGAATCGAATGTACACCCGCCCCCTGCATTGGAAGAAGAAGTTTTAACCACTGGACTATCAGGGAAGTCCCTGTAAGTACCAGTTTTAGGATTCTTATACTCTTTGGTTAATTCAGCAACATAGATTTACAGTACACAATATATTTTCAAATTTCCTCCTATTTACCATATAAATAGCATTCATGGGATCTGTGACTGAATTGCTGTTTCCTAACTGCTATTGACATTTTGGAGAAGGGTAATATTGGCATATTCTATTGCCAACTTGCATCACTTTTTCTTCCATTATGACATGTAAACATAAAAAATAACTTCATGGTGTTAGTTCAACAAAAGACCCCATTGTCTTATGCTTTGCATCTGCTTCCTCCCCATTTCCTGTCTGTTGCATTTAATCTGCCTGCAAACTTCACGCCTGGAAGAAGCCAATACATCTTGCCAAATTATTTGCCAGGGTCAATTCTGTATTCAACCTGCCTTTTCACCCACCTTAAATTTTACAAAAAGAGTGGCTTCTTTCTGTTTCAATTTCCCTAAAGCATTACCACTCAGCTTTTGCATTTGACAATCCTGGATTAATAACAACACGAGATGCCTGTATTCTCCAAGCCTACCAGTCTCAATTGTAAAATTATATATTTTTTCCAAAATGGATGTGTATAGTTGATCCAGTGACACATAACAAATTACATAGATAAATGAAAAATTAAGGTACATTATTTCAAAAAATAAGCTGCCTTTCCCTGATAATAGTAACAGTTTTATGTATTCAACATATTTTAGCTGAACTGAAGGTGAAATGTGCATTGCATGGAAATCATCCTCTGTCCCCAGTCAGCAATATTTCTTTGGCATACTTCACGAATTGTAACTCATTGGCTTATGAGTAAGGCCATGAGGACTATTATAGCCTGAGCCCATTCACCTCCTGGGATGTTTTGGGGAAGAGACTCTTCTCACTTCAAAAGGTGCCCTGGCTACTTCTGGGAGTTTTTCATGGCACTGTGAGATGGGCACTCAAAGCCTTTATGTTCCTGCTCCTCACCTTTCTCATGTACCATCTAGTGGTTTTCTCTTTTCCTAGAAATCCTTTTAGAATAACCTACTCTAATATCAGCCCCCACTGCTGGTTGAGGCTACCCCTGGAAGTCTGAGAAAGAGTCACTCCCATATCTGTTTGGCCCATGTATGGGCACAGGCCCTACTCTGATTCCTTGCAACTCACCAGAGGCCAAGCTTAACTTTTAACAAGATGTCCCTGAAGCCTGTGCATGCCTGCAGTGAACTGACGGCAGCAACACAAGCACAGCTCCAAAACCTCAGTGCCACAGGCTTCTTACAGTCTATGCCCACCAAGCCCATTTCAAGATTCTCTAAGTTTCAAAGTCACAGCCACACAAGTGAAGTTTTATGTTTAGAGCAAGGAAGATTTTCTCATATCCTTCTTTAAAATCTGTGTGATAAGCTGAATGGTGATCCCCCAAAAGGGAGGTCTATGTGCTAATTCCCTAGAACCTGTTTATAAGGCAGAAGATGTGACTATACTTAGGCTCTTGAGAGCGAGAGCTTATCTTTCATTACCTGGGTGAACTCTGAATGTAATCACATGTATTCCCATAAGAGAGGGAAGGGGGAGCTGGAGACAGACACACAAAGGAGAAAACACAAAAGAGGAGGCAGTGTGACCACAGAGGCAGAGACTGGAGTGATGTGGCCTCAAACCAAGGAAAGCTGACAGCACTAGAAATTAAAAACAGAAATCTCTCCTAGAAGCCCTGCAGGGACACAGCCCAGCCAACACCTTGACCTCATACTTCTGGCCTTCAGAGCTGTGAAAGAATACACTTCTGTAGCTCTAAGCCACCAAGTTTATGGTCATTTGTTATAGTGGTCCTCAGAAATAAATAACAATCCATTTCCCTAAGTTTTCATTCTTTCTCCAACACTAACCTCTGGTTCAGGTACAGAGTTCAAAAACTATAGAAAGGGACTGGGCAATTCCTTATGAACTGAAGTTATTTAACTAGACCCTGAATTGGTGTAGTTAGGTTATGAAAGTCTTTTGTAATAGTAAAAAGTTAATAATAAAGTTTCCTTTGTTTAGAAAATGATAAAATAAGGTTCTGTGTAGGCAGTTAGGGGAGTTCCTCTGTCTCAGCCGTGGGCAAAACCTATGTGCTGGGCCATCACTGCATGTCTGACCCCTGCAGAGAAGCCAAAGGCCAATTTCCCTGAGAAGGCGGGAGGCCTGGGAGCTTCCTAAAGCTTCATATGCCCCTCCATCTCTCAAGGAGCCAGGGTTGGTATTGTCCTAAATGAACCTGAACTCTCCTCCCATTCTCTCCATGATTTCATGCTTCCCAGCATCACTCAGACTGTCCCAACCTTTCTGTCAGAGGAAGACCAGAGAAATGAATGTTACTCAAAATAAAATGATCCACTTCCCTATAGAAAAGAAAAAAGTTTACACAAAGGAAAAATAAAAGGCCTCGGTGTCCATTAATCCTTTCAGGAACTTATGATTAAAAGAGAATATGCTCTTATTTCTTACAGATTTGACACACCTTAGAAAGGGAGAATAAAAGGCTTTACATGGGTGATTGATTGCCAGGATAATTGATTAAGGAAATGTCAATTCCCTTCCAGAGAAACCCAATCCCAAGGCTCTAACAAGAGACTCAGAAAGTATCTCCCCTTTGGCATATTTCCTGAAATCTTGGTTTCATAGGCCTATGTGTTGCCCTTTATTGAATAACACTGTTGTTAGAGCCTAGACAGAATTTCTCAACTCATTTCCTCCAGGTCTAAGGTGTTTTACTTTGAAAATCTGAAATGGAGCATCATGATGTGCTAGAAATGGGTTGGGATGAGGCAGACATGAGTTCAAGGTTAGATTTAATCACTTCTTAGACTAAAGAAGGGCTTCCCTGATAGCTCAGTTGATAAAGACTCTGCCTGCAATGCCGAAGGCCTGGGTTCAATCCCTGGGTTGGGAAGATTCCTTGAAGAAGGGAAAGGCTACCCACTCCAGTATTCTGACCTGGAGAATTCAATGGAGTCCCAAAGAGTCGGACACGACTGAACAACTTTCACTAGGCAGAAGAGCTTAAGAAAGTTATTAGCTATTTACCTTTTCTAATACACATTTGTTTAATATGCTAAGATAGGAAACTGACATTTACATCACAGAATTGCTGTCAGAAATACAAAGAAAGATATTGATGAGGCCATTTTCGTCCCATGTAAGTAAGTGCCTGCAACACAGTGTGAGCATAATACACTGCATTTTACTATCTATGAACAATAAAAAATATAAAAGGTGGTAATTATGAGTGATTCTTCTTATAGACAGAGCTCAGCAAAATTTTAAAATAAAAGACCAGAGTAACTATTTTAGGTCTTCCCAGGTGACTTGGTGGTAAAGAATCTACCTGCCAATGCAGGGAATGCAGGTTCAATCCCTGGATCGGGAAGATCCCCTGCAGGAGGCAAGTAGCAACCCACTCTGGTATTCTTGCCTGGAGAAGCTCATGGACAGAGCTGAGTGGTGAGCTATAGTCCATAGGGTCTCAAAGAGTTGTACATGACTGAGTATACACGCATGCACGGACAAGTGGGGTCTCAGTCCCTTTGGGCCACCATAATGAAATATCAACTGAACGAAATATCAACTGAACGAAATATCACAGACTGAATAGCTTACAAATAACAGACAAATGTTCCTTATAGTTCTGGAGGCTGAAAGTGTTCCAACCTCCCACAACTTGATCTGGGAATGGTGGTTGCAAAAATGCATGCATGTGTATAAATCAATTGAGACTTAAGATCATCACAGTTTTGGCAAGAGTTTTCCAGTTTTAGCAAGAGTTTTCCAGTTTTGCCCTTGAACCACTGCAGCTTGTGAATAGATAACTTTCTAAGCAATTTGTGCATATTAAATTTTTTATCATCTTAAAGTGAAGTATTTATAACAAAACCTGAATGTAAAAATTTTTAAAGCAAAGGAACTGCAGCTGGAAGGCAGGAATTTAATGGCAAATTTTTATGAAAAATGAGAAAAATATTCAGAGAGATAAAAAAATAAAAATATTTCTCACAGTTCTGCAGGCTGTAAGTCTGAGATCAAGGTGCCAGCATGGTTGTATCTGCCTTCCTGGTTCCTAGCTATGTACACGTGTGATGGAGGGGACAACTGCTCTCTCTGGAGATTTGTTTATTAAAGCACTAACCTAATTCATGAGGTCTCTGCTTGATGACCTCATTGCCTCCCAAAGATCCATCTCAATCATTACTTTTGAGGGTTAGGATTCAATGAAAGAATTGGGGATGGACAGAAATGCATCCTGAGTCTGGTCTTTAGGACATAGTTGGCTGGCCCTTTGTATAGACTCCCTCTGATCATGGCAAAAGGGAATATTTAGCTGGAAAACATAAGTGTCCTATATGGTGTCAACCTCAAACATTAAGCAATAATTCCCGAATCCCAAATTCTCCTTCATGATCCTCTATGAAGATGAACTTACTCATCATTTTAGCTCTTATATATTTCTTGCTACTATCTAAATATAACCAATTTGGATTTTATCATTTAATACATTCTTTTATTTCTTACTAAAACTGTATTTTTCAACTTTCAAAGCAGCTTGCTTGATTTTAGCACCATTACTAACTACACACATAATAGTCGTTTGACATTATCTTTCTAAACAACAATCTTTTTAAAAGCACACAGTGTGGGACTTATCTGGTGGTCCAGTGGCTAAGACTCCATCCTCCAAATGCAGGGGACCTGGGTTCCATCCCTGGTAGAGGAACTAGATCCCACATGCTGTAATGAAATCCCTAACATGCCACAACCAAAAAAGGTCCCATGTGTAGGAACAAAGATCAAAGACCACATATGCCAAAATTAAGACCAATGAGGTCAAATAAATGAATAATTTTTAAAACACACAAAATGTGGTAGGTACCCTGTGAATATTCAAATACATTTCCAGAATCAACACACCTCATTGTCTTGAACTCATCCCTTTAAAAAAAATGTTTCTTTGAGAATAATAGGCAGAGTAAAGATCTTATGTCTCAATTGATTTACACTCATGTATGCAACTTCATAACCACCATCCCGACATCAAGATCTGTAATATTTCCAGCATTCCAGGCAAACACCTCCCTCATTCCTTCCTAGGCCACACCATCTAAAGGGTAACTGCTATCTTTTTGTAGGTTTCAAAAAATGCCAAGAAAATCCTATTAGCAAATTCTTTCATGCTCTTTTATTTTCTAAAAATAGTAGATCAATTGATGAGGTATAGTTTTCTCTAATTAAAAAAAAAAATTGGTCTCATGCCAAATGTTCTGTTCAATTAAACATTTGATGAAGCAACCTTTTTGCACAAAACCCACCAGCTTACCAGGTGTGCAAACAAGGTTCGTTCTCTGTGGTTGCCAAGGTCATTCTCCTTGGAAAGGATTTTCATGGATGGAAGACATGTTGGCAGGACCCCAGTTCATGATCCAGCATATACCATCAACCCAGTGATTTCACATTTTTGCCAAGCAATTTTCAATTTTGCCCTTGAACTACTACAGCTTCTGAACAGATATATTTCTGAGCAATTTGTGCACATTAAATTTTATATCTTTCTAAAGCAAAGTATTTATAACAAAACCAGAATGTAAAAAATTTTAAAGCAAAGAAACTGCAGCCGGAAGGCAGAAGTTAATGGAAAATTTTTATGAAAAATGAGAAAAATTTAAAGGAACTCTTTAGCTATCACTATCCTCATATATCAAATTTATTTTTAGGCAAACTGCACCTATAAGGTAGATGGTAAAAAAAAATTAAAAAACATGTTCAGAATCCTTACACATCACTTTAAAAGGGCATTAGTTTGTGTTAGAGAAAGCACTTAAAATTTTATTCAAGGTGGTGAAAATTCATCACTATATTAAAGATTTGGAATTAAACCAAAATCGTGTGGCTATGCTATACTAATTACCTGGACAGAGGCTCTTAATGACTAAAGTTGATTGGAATCCAGTAATGCAAAAATCTATTTATAAATACACTGTATCACTTAGCCATTGATGTATAATGAACCACTTCAAAATATTGTTGTTCAGTCACTCAGTCATGTCTCACTCCTTGCACCCCATGGACTGTGGCACACCAGGCTTCGCTGTCCTTAATTATTTCCCAGAGCTTGCTCAAACTTATGCTGGTGAGTTTGAGTCAGTGATGGCATCCAACCATCTCATCCTCTGACATCCCCTTTTCCTCTTGCCTTGAAGCTTTCTCAACATTAGAGTCTTTTCTAAGGAGTCAGTTCTTCATATCAGGTGGCCAAAGTATTGGAGCTTCAGCTTCAGCATGAGTCCTTCCAGTGAATATTCAGGACTGATTTCTTTTAGGATGGACTGGTTGGATCTCTTTGCAATCCAAGGGATTCTCAAAACTCTTCTCCAACACTACAGTTCAAAAGCATCAGTTCTTTAGCATTCAGCCATTTTTATGGTCCAACTCTCACATCCATACATAACTTTTATGGTCCAATTCTCATATCCATACATAACCATAGCTTTGACTAGACGGACCATTGTTGGTAAAGTAATGTCTCTGCTTTCTAATATGCTGTCTAGGTTGGTCATAGCTTTTTTTCCAAGGATCAAGCATCTTTTAATTTCATGACTGCAGTCACCATCTGCAGCAAATTTGGAGCCCAAGAAAAAAAAAGTCTGTCACTGTTTGCACTGTTTCCCCATCTATATGCCATGAAGTGATGGGACTGGATGCCATATCTTTGGTCTTTGAATGTTGAGTTTTAAGCCAGCTTTTACACTCTCCTCTTTCACTTTCATCAAGAGGCTCTTTAGTTCCTCTTTGCTTTCTGCCATAAGGGGTATGTTATTTGCATGACTGAGGTTATTGATATTTCTCCCGGCAATCTTGATTCCAGCTTGTGCTTCATCCAGTCCAGTATTTGCATGATGTAGTCTGCATATAAGTTAAATAAGAAGGGTGAAAATATATAGCCTTGAAATACTCCTTTTCCAATTTTGAACCAGTCCATTGTTCCATGTCTGGTTTTAATTCCAAAATATAGTAGCTTAAATAGTTATCATCAATTAGCTCACAGTCTCTGGGTCAGTCAGTCTCTAGGTATTTCTGCTGATTTTGCAGGGGTTCGTTGATCACATGGGGTCACTCATGCACGTACACTTAGTTAGAGTCTGAGGACCCCCTGGTCTAGCCAGCCTCAGCCTCATGGCTGATTTCTGCTTCACATGGTCTCTGACCTTCCACCAAGCCAATCAGGCCTCTCGCTCATGCAGGGTTCCTGGAGAGAGCAGAATCATGCAAGGTCTCTCAAAGCCAAGGTGCAGAATTTGCTTCATTGTCCCTGTGCCACATTCTATTGTCCAAACAAATAAGAAATCTGACTCTAATCCAAAAAGTGGGGACATAGACTCCTGCTGGTTGTAGGAGCTATAAAGTCATCTTGTAAATGAGTGGAAGGGTAAAGAATTGTAGGTTCTCTGTTAATGATTCTCCCAAACATGTCCATATGCATGCATATATGTGTTGTATGTTGAAATATTTATATAAATATTTTAAATAATAAAAGTTTTTCACACATGGTGCCACCTTCTATAATCATTCTCTCCAATGAGAAGGTTTCAAAGACAGAAATTTCACTATCTCACAAGTTGAAGTTAGGGCCGCATATCCAAAACTGGCTTCCCTGAAAGGAAATTAAAACTAAATGATTTTTACTTCCATTGCTAGCCAAGACAGAGTAATGAGAACAAGATTTATGCTACCACATGAAACCACCAGAAAACAGACAAAATATATGAAACATATGTCAAGAGCGTGAGTATTAGGAAATAAAGAATGGGGATCCACAAAAAATGAACTTCCCTAGTGGCTCAGCAGGTAAAGAATCCACCTGCAATGCAGGAGACCTGGGTTTGATCCCTGGGTTGGGAAGATCTCCTGGAGAAAGGAACGGCTACCCACTCCAGTATTCTGGCCTGGCTCCTAGAGGAGCCTGGCGTGGGGTCACAAAGAGTTGAACATGGCTAAGAAATTTTCACTTTCTTTCACTTTCCACAAAAAGTAGGAAACAAATGTGTCCAGCCCTACAATTTTCCTAGATAGCTACCTGGAGAATTCCCACTCCATGCTGTATGGAGGGGGTATACAGGATGAGATCAGTAGACTCTCTGAGTTGTGATAGCAGAGATGGGAGCCTTGGGCAACAAGTGTAATTAAATTTCATTGGACAGAGAACCAGAGAGGAGAGAACTGAATATAGAGAGAACTCAAGAAATAAGTAGAAGGTTGAGTTTTTAGCTGAGTCTGGTCAATGCATATGTGTGAAGAAACATCTAGGGATGAAAGCTACAATTTTTCAGGAGAAGATTGATTCCATTGGATGGAAGTAAAGGCAAATCAGATATGTAGAACAAAATTAGTAAACTTAAACATGTAGACATAGAAGTGATGCAAAATGAAACAGAGAATAAAAGAGAACAGTAATAAAGCAGACCATCAAGGAATGAGCCATAGGACATCTTCAAATGGCCTAATACACATGCAAGGAACGTGCCCAGAGAGAGGAGAGAGGAAGAGACAGAAAGAAATAGTTAAGCAGGAATAGCTGAAAATTGTCCAAATTTAATGAAAGCCTACAGATGCAAGTAGTTTAAAGAACCCAAGCCCAATAAACAAGACGTAAATGACATTAAAGTATATTATAATCAAAGTACACAAAATCAGTGATAAAAAGAAAATGTTTAAAGCATCTAGAAAAAAAAAGATTTATTATGTATAGTGGAACAAAGATAAAGATGATATGAATACACAAAAAGGACAATACATCATAACATGTCAAAACATCAAATTTCAGTATGTGTGGTTTATTGCATGTCAATCATACCTCAATAAAGCTATTTTTTAAAAAAGGAAATGATGTCCTCTTGACATAACTTCCATCTTCTCTTTGGGAATTTTGCCTTTAGACACATTGCCAAACAATGTGTATATGAATGAATGATTATACTATGAATGGCAAAATATTGACCAAAATCTTTAATATTTTTATAATTCTGGGATGTACCAATGGTAATTTTCTATAAGGGAAATAATTGCTTGAGCATACTAAATGAAAAAGTCTTATTCTCTCATTGTGATTCCTAAGATGACTTTTCCTAAGATAACCTATGCAGAGTCATCCAATTCTACAGGTGTAGTATGTTCCCTAAAATGTTCATGTCCCTACATCCAGCTACAGAGGGTGGGAACTGACCCAACATGGACTTATACTCTGGGTGATGCTTGAGTTTGGAGTAGGTCAACCATAGACCTAGCATTTTATGAGACTGAATAAAAATGCGAATTTTAAAATACAGATTCAAAGTGTCAGAGAACTGGATGTGTCCTCCAAGTCAATAGTTTTCTACTTACTTCTCTAAATATCTGAGAACCTGTAGAGGCATTTCTGGGCTTCCCAATTTTCTACTTCAAATCCTCCTTTTTAAATATTTGAATTCATTTTAAAATGGTTAAAGAAAACCACATATATTAAAATACACTAAATATACTAAGGATTATTGATATTATAATGTATGCTTATGGCAATACATTTTTATGCAAGACTCCAAAGAAAAGCCCTCCTGTTGTCTCAGTTTAATTAAAGTGCAGCCTGAGTATGCAAAGGGTCCCTATATATTTGGATTTGGTATAGAAGTGTTATGGATCTGAAAGCTTGCTGTTCTGCACTGACCTTTTGTAACTTCAGGCCTGTTGATGTCCATTTACCTAAAACTGAACAAGTAAGTTCAAATTCACAGAACACGGACACCAGCTCCATTAAATACAAGTAAGACCCAGGGATGTCAGTCTAGCATAATGTGATCCAACAGAGTAGAAATATATTATGCAGAATTTCCTATTCATTATGTATTTAATGTAGTTCTTGCTGTGTTGTGTGTTCTTAGTCACTCAATCATGTCCGACTCTTTGTGACTGTAGCCTGCCAGGCCCCTTTGTCCATGGGGATTCTCCAGGCAAAAATACTGGAGAGGGTGCCATGCCCTTTTTTAGGGGATCTTCCCAACCCAGGGATCAAAACCAGGTCTCCCACATAGCAAGCAGATTCTTTTCCATCCCAGCCACCAGGGAAGCGCAATGTGGTTCTTACCTATTTTATTTTTAATACATTTTTTGTTGATGGGATTAAACAATTACTATTTAAGCCATAAAGGGATCAATGATGAAAAACAAAATTTGAAATGAAAATTTGATGATGCAAGTGGCAAGATAAAAAATGCTTAAGATGCAGGTACAAATCATGCTCTATTAGCACCAGGTGGATTCTTGAGCTGGCGCTAATCACACTGAAAACAGTATATAAAAGCAAATGTGCAGGGAAAAAAAAAAAACAAAAACCCTACTCAGTCACTTTTAACTAAAAAAAAAATAATAATAATTGAAATTATAATTAAAGAGTATGAATTCACTGTTATTTTTAAAAATTACATTGAATCTGACTGTGAGCTGTGTTGGTGAGTTTCACCATATTTCCTATAGCTTCCTCAGATTTGCTCTATTGCCTCAGTGCTGGTCTCCATCCTGCCTAGGCATTCATGCCAAAGAGGAGAAGGGCTGTGTCCAGGCTCATCTGTATACAGCCTTGACCATGGAGGACTCCTGGATTCTGCCCCCCAGAGAGGGAGGCTTGGCAGTAATGGTCCAAGCACATTCATGGCAGTCTGAGAAGGCTCCAGCCTCAACCATCTGGCTCCTCTACCCTGGAATGTCTCATCTTTTAAGACAGTCTAGCTCTATGATCTACAAGTGCCAAACTTCCCCAAACAGAGACTGTCCTTTCTCCTCTGGAGCCAGAGGAACTCAGACAACAGGAATCAAGGTCATCCTCGCTACTTCCAGAGTCTATGTCCTCGTGTTCTCCGTGTGAAATGTGGGCTTGGTCAGAGGGACTGGTGGGCAGTGGTGGTGGCAGGGGGCCTCCAGTGACCCGGATGCAAAAGGGGACTCTCTGGACCCCCCTGCTCCCCGCAAAGAGAGGGACTTTGCAGACATGCCTGTGGAAACCTGGCAAGTTTTCCTTCAGGTGTGAGAAGTTATTTCCTACTGTAAAATGACCTTATTATAGGCATTTTTGCAAACTAATTCTATAGTCCTATGAAGTAACAGTGCAATTTTTAATCAAAATAAGTCCAGCCTAAAAGTATTTCAGCTTCATTTTTTTCATAAATCAAACCAGTGTGCTGTGCCATGCCAAGTTGCAAAGTTGTGCCCTATTCTTCCACCCCATTGACTGTGGCCCACCAGGCTCCTCTGTCCATGGGATTCTCTGGGCAAGAATACTGGAGTGGGTTGCTGTGCCCTCCTCCTCTGCATCTGGATCTTCCTGACCCAGGGATTGAATCTGTGTCTCTTATCTCTCCTGCATTGGCAGACAGGTTCTTTACCAGTAGTACCACCTGGGGAAGCCCAATCAAACCAATAAATGATGTTAAAAATTTTATGAAAAAAAGTAAAATTAGATTCAGTCAGTGTAAGTTAATGCTTTCAATTCTCATACATTTATGTATTTTAAAATATGTACAAATATTTTTAATATGTTAAAATAGAAAGGCAGTAACTTATATATGTATACAATTTGCTTTGTTGCCTAGTGAATCTAAGTGTAAGACTGGTGTTTTCTTCACAAATCGTACCTTTTGCCTATTGCATACTATCTCTTTTTGTTCTCTTTCACCCCTTTGTCTCTTATTTTATTTGTTAGTAATGTTTCTGCTCCCAGTTTTTAATATCCTACAAATAAAGACTATATTTTTTAAATAAGTTTGATCATCTGTGTTTCAAAGAATTCACCCCATTATCACCTAAGGTAACAACTGAAAGACTAATTTTATTCTGTTCATCTTTCTTTATATACATATATTTTTATTTATTTAAACAATTTATTGAAATATTTAAAAAGACACATGCACCCCAATGTTCATTGTACCACTAGATATAATAGGCAGGACATGGAAGCAACCTAAATGTCCATTGACAGATTAATGGATAAAGAAGATATAGTATATATATATATGTGTGTATGTATATGTATATATATATATATATATATATAATAGAATATTAGTCATAAAAACGAGTGAAATTGGGTCATTTCTAGGGATGTGGATGAACCTATAGTCTGTCATACAGAGTAAAGTAAGTCAGAAAGAGAAAAACAAATATCATATATTAATACATATATATGGAATCTAGAAAAATGGTAGAAATGAACCTATGTGCTAGGCAGGAATAGAGAACCAGAAGTAGAGAACATACTTGTTAAACTTTCTTTATTCTTGCCAATTTTTTTTTTTTTTTTTGCTTTCTCATTTTTTTGTCATGTTTCTTTGGAAGAGACTACATTAAAGCATAGTTTCTGATTCCTATGATGATTATCTTAAAAATGCAGCACTCATTATTAAACACTAATTTCTCTAATATATGAAGGCAAGTTGCCATTTATTTCCCCTCATAAAGAAATTCTCTTCCCCTACAAGTCACATTTCAATAAAATGAGAGCTTTAGATATTTTCAGTTATTTTAAAATTTATATTATTAAGGAACGATTCATATATAGCAAAAGACAAATCCTAAGCAATTACAGGAATTTGACTTGTGCGTGCAACCTGGTAAGCACCACTCAGGTTGAGATACAGAATATTTCCAGCAGCTATGAAAGTTTCCTAAGGCCTTTGCTTATTCAACATCCTCCACACTCCAACATAGTCACTGTCTTGATTATTCTTAAACTTTTAATAAGAGGAATTATATATTATATGTTCCTCTGTGCCTGCCTTCTTTTATTCAGCATTATGTTCCTGAGATTCATAAAAATACGTCAGTAAATTATTCCTTTTACTATGACTGTATTTTATTACATAAGTAAACCCCAATTGACTTATTCATCTCCCACTGATAGACATTTGGGTTGTTTTAGGTTTGGAGCTGTTATTAATCTCCCTGTCACGACCATTTGTGTATAAAGTTTAGACACATACCCTTATTTTTCTTGGGCATAAATCTAGGAGTAGAATTCCTAGATCAATAAGTAAGTGCATGTTTTACTTTAATTAAAATTTTTAAATGATTGTCCAAAGTAGTTTTCTCGATTTGCATTCTGATTAGAGATATATGAGAATTTCTGTGGTTCTTAATCTGTTCCAAAACTTTATGTTGGTGGTCTTTTTAATTTTAGGCATCCTCACAGGTTTATATCTATCTCTGTGTACCTTAACTTCTCTGATGACTAATGATGATGAACATCTTTTCATGCTCTTATTAGCCTTTTGTACAGGTGCTTTTGTGATATATATATTATTTTTTCATTTTAAAAAGTTATGTTTTTTCCTTCTTAGGATTTTAGAAGAAGAAAATATTAATTGTATATATATCTCTAAGAATTAGTAAAGCAGATACATAAAGAGCTCATTTAAAATCAATAATAAAAATTATGTGAAAAATAAAGGCAAAATATTTGAACACATAATTTATACAAGTAGAAACCTGAATAACCTCTAAACACTGAAAGATATTCCATAGTATTAGAAAATTTAGAAAATGCAAATTAAAACATTAATGGGCCATCAATAAATTTAATCATTTATGCAAAAAAAAAAAAAAGTGTGACAAAAAAAAGTGTGACAAAACTGAAGGTCGGTGAGGATGAGTGAAATTGAGAGCTTTTATCAACTCCAGATGGTTTTCCAAACTGGAACTACTGCCTCAAAGACCCATTTGACAATATCTAGAAAATTCAAAAGTGCACGTTGCTAATGTTTAACCATTTTGCTTCTCAGTGTATTTATACTAGGAGATATGTAGAAGAGTGTTCACTGCAGTCTTACTTAAAGTAGCACACATTTGGGAAAACAGGCATAACCAACAAAAGAGAAATGGATACACAATCATTCTAATTAATATAAATGAAGTGTGCATATAGATATAGATATAAGTCATCTGGGAATCATGCAAACCATGGGAACACTATTTTGAATTAAAACAAGTGATAGTGTTACATAAAATATTTTTAAAGTAAGAATTAATATATATGAGTGGTTCTTAAAATATGGTACCTGGAACAGCAACATCAGCATTTCCTGGGAACTTATTAGAAATACAATTTCTTGGATTCCATTTCAGATCTACTGAATCAGAATCTCTTGAGGGTAGTATCCAGCAAGCCCTAAAGTGGATTATGATGCTTGTTAAAGCTTGATAACTATGCATTGTAGTTCTGCATATTACATAGATGTGTTATTTACTGAAAATACAGTATAGATAACTGCAACAATACAAAGAAATTGACTGACAGTGGTTGCTTTTGGAGTTGGAGCTCAACAAAAGACTTCAAATATCTGTCATGCTGTGTGTATAAGTATTAAGACAGATCTTAAGAAAGAAAGATGAAATTTTAATATGTGTTAATTCACAATGATGGATATGACAGTCTTTTATATTGCTCACTGCATCCTTCTAAATATTTTAAACTTTCCAAAACTGAAAAAAAAAAAAAATAGAGCTTCAGAGAGTAGTTGAAGAGTGTAGGCATTTAATGTGGTACCCAAAACAACTTCCTCAAATCTCCAAGTTCAATTAAGAATATCTCAAGGTTGCAAGACAAGGTCTTAGAAAACAAAATAACAGAGCCTATGATTTTGTAATTATTTGCAATGGTTAAATTTACTGAATTAAGCTCTTCATGATTTCGTATCACAAAAAATATAGAGAAACAAATCAGAGAGCAGAGTTCATGTCAAACCATAACTGACATCTATAATCTCAATTCTAGCTGTTTAATTTGATCAGAATGCTGATATCATTGCTAGTAAGAGAAGTTAAAATTAGAAAATATACTTATTGAACAAAATGTTACTTGTAATCACTTATATATTGGGATTGTGTAATTAAACAAAAGAGCTCACTGTTTTACAAATGATTTGCTCTGTAAGGGAATGTTTTACTTCACTCCCTTCTTGGAATGGCTTTCCTTTAACCCGCAGATAGAGATATTATTTTGAGCAACTTCAGATTTCCCAGCTATTCTTAATATGGATGTATTAAGTCTCACAATTCAAATCTTAGGACATCTTTCCTGATATTGCTTTCTGCCACATGACAGCTCTGAAAAGACAATAGCCATTTCCTGTCACTCAGAAAATATTCCCCTCAAATAACTAAGCTCAGGATGAAGTCTCCTTCATTTTGCATGGTGTACTCTGCACATAATTTAAATAAGCAGGGTGACAATATACAGCCTTGACGTTCTCCTTTCCCAATTTGGAACTAGTCTGATTTTCCATATCTGGTTCTAGCTGTTGTTTCTTGAACTGCACACAGATTTCTCAGGAGGCAAGCCAGGTGCTCAGGGATTCCCATCTCTTCAGGAATTTTCCACAGTTTGTTGTGATTCACACAGTCAAAGGCTTTGGTGTAATCAACAAAGCAGAAGTAGATGCTTTTCTGAAATTCTCTTGCTTTTTCAAAGATCCAACAGATGTTGCCAATTTGATCTCTGGTTCCTCTGCCTTTTCTAAATCCAGCTTGAACATCTGGAAGTTCAGAGTTCACATACTGTGGAAGCCTAGCTTGGAGAATTTTGAGCATTACATTGCTAGCATGTGATTTGAGTGCAATTGTGTAGTAGTTTGAACATTCTTTAGCATTGCCTTTCTTTGGGATTGTGATGAACATTGACCTTTTCCAGTCCTGTGGCCACTGCTGAGTTGTCCAGATTTGCTGGCATATTGAGTGCAGCACTTTCACAGCATCATCTTTTAGGATTTGAAATAGCTCAACCAGAATTCCATCACCTCCACTACCTTTGGACATAGTGATGCTTCCTAAGGCCCACTTGACTTTGGATTCCAGGATGTCTAGCTCTAGGTGAGTTATCACACTATCATGGTTATCTGGGTCATGAAGGTCTTTTTTGTATAGTTCTTCTGTGTATTCTTGCCACCTCTTCTTAATATCTTCTGTTTCTGTTAGGTTCATACCATTTCTGTCCTGGATGAAGCAAAAGCTGGAATTAAGATTGAGGGGAGAAATATCAATAACCTCAGATATGCAGATGACACCTTCTTTATGGCAGAAAACAAAGAAGAACTAAAGGGTCTCTTGATAAAAGTCAAAGAGGAGAGTGAAAAAGCTGGTTTAACACTCAACATTCAGAAAACTAAGATCATGGCATATGGTCCCATCATTTCATGGCCTATAGATGGGAAAACAATGGAAACAGTGACAGACTTTATTTTCTTGGGCTCCAAAATCACTGCAGATGGTGACTGCAGCCATGAAATTAAAAGATGCTTGCTCCTTGGAAGAAAAATTATGACAACCTATACAGCATATTAAAAAGCAGGGTCATTACTTTTCCAAAAAGGTCCAGCCAGTCGAGGCTATGGTTTTTCCAGTGGTCATGTATGGATGTGAGAGTTGGACTATAAAGAAAACTGAACACCAAAGAATTGATACTTTTGAACTGTGATGTTTGAGAAGACTCTTGTGAGTCTCTTGGACTGCAAGGAGATCCAACCAGTCAATCCTAAAGGAAATCAATCCTGAATATTCATTGGAAGGACTGATGCTGAAGCTGAAACTCCAATACTTTGACCACCTGATGCAAAGAACTGACTCCTTAGACTAGACTCTGATGCTAGGAAAGATTGAAGGCAGGAGGAGAAGGGGATGACAGAGGATGAGACGGTTGGATGGCATCACTGACTTGATGGCCGTGAGTTTGAGTAAGCTCCAGAGTTGATGATGGACAGGGAAGCCTGGTGTGCTGCAGCCCATGGGGTCACAAAGAGTTGGACATGACTGAGTGACTGAACTAAAGTGACTGAGACTAAATGAAGTCTCCTTGTCAATCAGTCAGTTCAGTCAGTTTAGTTGCTCAGTCATGTCCGACTCTTTGCAACCCCATGAATCGCAGCACGCCAGGCCTCCCTGTCCATCACCAACTCCCAGAGTTCACTCAAACTCACATCCATCACGTTGGTGATGCCATCCAGCCATCTCATCCTCTGTCGTCCCCTTCTCCTCCTGCCCCCAATCCCTCCCAGCATCAGAGTCTTCTCCAATGAGTCAACTCTTCACATGAGGTGGCCAAAGTACTGGAGTTTCAGCTTTAGCATCATTCCTTCCAAAGAAATCCCAGGGCTGATCTCCTTTAGAATGGACTGGTTGGATCTCCTTGCAGTCAAAGGGACTTTCAAGAGTCTTCTCCAACACCAAAGTTCAAAAGCATCAATTCTTAGGCACTCAGCTTTCTTCACAGTCCAACTCTCACATCCATACATGACTACTGGAAAAACCATAGCCTTGACTAGATGGACCTTTGTTGGCAAAGTAATGTCTCTGCTTTTCAATATGTTATCTAGGTTGGTCACAAATTTCCTTCCAAGGAGTAAGTGTCTTTTAATTTCATGGCTGCAGTCACCATCTGCAGTGATTTTGGAGCCCAGAAAAATAAAGTCTGACACTGTTTCCACTGTTTCCCCATCTATTTGCCATGAAGTGATGGGACCAGATGCCATGATCTTAGTTTTCTGAATGTGAGCTTTAAGCCAACTTTTTCACTCTCCTCTTTCACTTTTATCAAGAGGCTTTTGAGTTCCTCTTCACTTTCTGCCATAAGGGTGGTGTCATCTGCATATCTGAGGTTATTGATATTTCTCCTGGCAATCTTGATTCCAGCTTGTGCTTCTTCCATTCCAGCGTTTATCATGATGTACTCTGCATAGAAGTTAAATAAGCAGGGTGACCATATACAGCCTTGACATACTCCTTTTCCTATTTGGAACCAGTCTGTTGTTCCATGTCCAGTTCTGACTGTTGCTTTCTGACCTGCAAACAGATTTCTCAAGAGGCAGGTCAGGTGGTCTGGTATTCCCATCTCTTTCAGAATTTTGTCAGTAGTAGATGCTAATCCCATACAGCCAGTCTACCCTTGACTTTCTCCCATTCAACAATGACCCTCTATGTATACCTTGAAAGTACTATAAAAATAGCCCTTGACCACAATAGGAAAACCTGGAGATTTTCATGCTGCTGAAATATTTCCAGAATTTACCCAAATATGATAATTGGACCATTCCTAATATATAAGCAACTTGATATTTTTTTCTAACTCAGAATCATATTTCTGATTAACCTTTTTTATTTTGAGGTAATTACAGATTCATGTACAATTGTAAGAAATAATCCCATGGACATTTTACTCAATTCACCCCAATTTTGCAATGAATTTGCAAAATTTTAGCCAAGTATCACAACCAGGACATTGACATTTGTACAGACAAGCTGTAGAATGTTTCCATCACAAGGATTCTTTATGCTGTTCTTTTACAGCCACACGTACCTTCCTCCTGTCCCAGGAGGGGACCCACTCCTATTTCCAGGCAACCACTAACCTGTTCACCATTTCTATACCTTGTCATTTCAAGAATGTTATGTATGTGAAATCATACAGTGTGTAACATTTGACATTCTCCTTTTTCCCATGAGTGTAACTCTTAAGAAAATCATCCAGTTTTTTGCTTTGTTCGTGTGTATTGCTGAGTAAGGATCCATGGTAATAATGTAGCACAGTTTGGTTTAACCCTTCACTTGCTGAAGGACATTTGGGTTGTTTTCAGTTTGGGGCTATCATAAATAAAGCTACTGAGAACATCTCTGTTCATGTTTTTGTGTGAACATAACACTTTCATTGCTCTGAGATAAATGTCCCCAAGAGTGCTATTTCTGGGTCAGATGACAGTTATATATTTATTTTTATGAGAAACTGCCAAACTATTTTACAGAGTGGCTGTACCATTTTACATGTTCATCAACAGTGTATGAGTGATCCAGTTTCTCCTCATCCTCACCAACATTTTTAATTTAATTTTATTTTAGTGGATTTTTTAAGTCATTCTGATTGGTATGTCATGTTATCTCATTATGGTTTTAATGAATCATGTTATTTTTAATCTTTACCAACTTAATATGAGTTAATGCTTTTTAACTTAATACAAAAATGCTTTTTCATTTTAATTTGTTCTGATTTTCATCTTCTCAATCTTTTGACATCTGTGTTTCTGCTATAAATTATAACTCATGTGGTTTACTGATTTCTTATAAATATTATGGTCCTTTTTAAATATCATATGTCTCATATATTTATTGGAGAAGGCAGTAGCACCCCACTCCAGTACTCTTGCCTGGAAAATCCCATGGATGGAGGAGCCTGGTAGGCTGCAGTCCATGGGGTTGCTAGAGTTGGACACAACTGAGTGACTTCACTTTCATGCATTGCAGAAGGAAATGGCAACCCACTCCAGTGTTCTTGCCTGGAGAATCCCAGGGACGGGGGAGCCTGGTGGACTGATGTCCCTGGGGTCGCACAGAGTCGGACACAGCTGAAGTGACTTAGCAGCATATATTTATACATTAATCCTCTACTTTTTAATTTCTTTCTTTTCTTGATTTCATTGGAATTATTTGAGCAAGTAAATGTTTTCCGTTTCTTCGAAGGCTTTGTTCTCAAATCTTGAATGGCCACTACACTCTAATAGATGATTTTGATGTCTATTTCAACTCTTCATCAGGTTTTTTGGTTGAATTGAACTGCACTAAAGGCTCTTAAAGTTCTGAATAGAATCTTCCCCTGCTTCGTACATAAACTACTCTATTTCTATTACGATTGCACGTGGTTCATTATTCATCTGTAGTACCAGGTTATTTGCTACCGTGGGTTATCAGTTCTCTTTGAAACCAGATACTGTTTTTTTCCTGGTTAGTATTTTGTGATCTTCAGCCTATTTCACAGTTCTGGTATGCAAGTACTTTACCTGCAAATACAGGCATTTAAATCCATAGCATATGTATAGATTTGTGTAGAAAATAAAGATTACATATGTAGTCAAAGGACTGACAGCTTCAGAATTTTGCACCTGGGAATCTCATTCAAACTCAGCCATGAACTACTCTGTCACCTCAGGAAAATGATTCAGGCTTTTGCTCTTCCCATTTTTTCTGTCGTAATCAGAGATCAATCCTTTTCTGTCCCCTTGGCCTGATTCAAGAACTTCACTGATGAGATGAAAGCCGTGAAAAGTTTATGACTTTTAGCGGAGAACAGATTCATTTTAATTATCCACCCAGGGAATATTTGTGTTTGCAGTAACCCCTACTATGGATTATCAGATGGGGATGGGGGCATATTGATGTCTGCAGCAGAAAGCTCGGGGAGAGGGGGCGTTGGTGTTTCACATTGCTCGCCCAAGGATGTCCACACTAGCAGCCAATCACAGTAACTTAAAACTCCATGGATGTCAGCCTCAGAAAGTCTTAACTAAGCCAAAGATTATTCATAAGGGTTGCTGTCCACAGGCACAAGCAGCCTGCTCTCTAGATGAAACCAGATGAAAGGAGTCAAAGCAACATACAAGGGTAGAGCCATCTGAGCTATGAATGAGGGCTGTGGGCTGAACCTACTGCCTGAAGTCTGGGAAAAGCAACCCTTGTCAGAAGAGGTCCTAATTCCTGAAGGAAGAAGCAACCACTTCCAGCATGGTGACGCTCAGCAAAACCTCCCTCTGTCTGTGAGACACATGTACCTCCGGAAGACACAGATTTACCTGCGGAAGGCAAGCCCTTTTCTCCTGGCTGGAGGAAGCCACCTGCAGAGAATTCCGAGCAGGGCCAGAGTCCTCATGCCCTAGACTCCTGACATTCTGAGGCTCATCTAGGCCGGAGATTGGCAAACTAGGAGTCCCACGCCAAAGCAGCCTCCACCATGTTGCTGTCTGTGGGCTGAGAATGATTTTCACATTTTTAAATTATAGAAAAAGGAAAATTAAAAAATGAACAATATTTCATGATACCTGAAAATTGTATGAAATTCAAATTTTGTTGTTCATAAATAATGTTTTAGTGCAATGCAAGCAGTGTTTATTCATTTGTGGATGGTCTATGGCTGCGGTAGAGATAACAGCAGAGCTAAGTAGCTGTGACAGGGACTGTATGGCCCCAAAGCCTAAAATACATACTCTCTGGCCCTTTACAGAAAAGATCCAACAGATCCCTGACCTAGGCCATGCTTCCAAGCATCATATTGCTTTGTGCCTCATTACTGTCCTGGAAGGGAGTTTATCTAGTCCATTCCTCACTGAAAACTCACCCCTCAGTGTCATTCAGGAGAGTCAGCATGTGCAAGAGCTGGGAACCACAGAGACCCACTGCATCCTACCAAACATGTTCATGGGTGTGACTGGTGATGGGGCCAAAGCTGTAGTCCTGGAGGAGCTACATGTGGTCGTATGAATAAATGAGCAAATCAACAAACAGAACGTTATCCCAATAGGAGTGAGAAAAGTAGGTCCCTTTCAACTGAGAAAAGTGTTTTCTCTATTTTTATATTGCCAAATGCTATTGAGATTTCATCAGTTACAAATCTGTCCTTTGTATTGGCTGGTTCTAAGTAGACATAGCATCTGGCATTTGGGGACTGAAGGGACATTTTCAGGGTTCTGATAAGTGTATCTAAGATCTAAGTATGTAATAAATAAATACATCACAAATCTAGAAACCCTTAAGGGAAAATCTTTGTCTTTCTGTAAAGCCAGACAAATACATCATATCTAATGCATAATACTTTCATCTAAGATACCTATTTGGAGCTAAAAGAATAAAAAAACACATTCATGGGGCTTTCAAATCAAGATCTAAGTATATAAGCCCTGACCTCACCTCCTGAATCTCGAGTCTTTTTCTTAACAGCCATCTTAAGTGAAATGGAAATGGACTCTGCATGTTAATATAATAGACACTTTTGCCCTTGCACATGTAATTGCTTGAATTTTGGTTTAATTCCCATCTCTCTTCCTGTAATTATGAGAACAATTAAGTCCAGAGTTCAGAGCTTCTCAATTTTAAGAAAAAAGGGACAGCTAAATGAACTCCCTTTTCTGGTCTTGAAATTCCAATTGCTAAGAGAGCTACAACTAACATTTCAGTGCCTTGCAACTGATAACATACATTCACTTGGAAAGCTCCATTTAGAGGTCACGTCAGACAACAGAGAAGGAAATGGCACCCCACTCCAGTATTCGTGCCTGGAGAATCCCATGGATGGAGAAGCCTGGTAGGCTACAGTTCATGGAATTGCAAAGAGTTGGACACGACTGAGCAACTTCACTTTTACTTTTCACTTCACTTTCAGACAATATGGAAATGGTATTAAGAGCTATTAAACAAGAAACAGAGAATTGCATGGACATTTTCCAATCAATCAGCAAAACATCATCTAGATCCAGTTGAGTCCACTGACACCAAAGAAAACTGGAACCCTCTCTGCCCCTCAAAAAAACCTCTCATTCTGACTTTTTTGGAATCCTGATTATGACTGCCATGATTCTCCAAGAGAAACTGAAAGTGTCCTGAGCTTGGGGGAAGGGAAAAAAGTTAAAGGTATGAACCAGGACTTGAATTTACCAAACATTGGTTAAAAGATGATGACTCAAATTTGAGTGAGCTGGAGTCCACTCACTGGGTGAATGTCTCCTTCTAATTTGTTGTGAAATTTCCTGTAATCCAGATTCTTGGTTCTTTGTGACTCCAGGAGTCACATCTGAGTGTGTATGGAAAGCAAACAGACCAGTCATTCCCATGGGCTCCAGAACACATATGCATTGAATCCTCAATAGGTTTGTGCTTTAGGAAACCAACTCTCACTCAAGGCTGCAGGGAATATTAGCACAAACCCAAACTAGAAACCAAATATGAAAGTTCAAAAAGGACAAATGGTCACTACAATAGAAGGGGGAAGAAGCAGGAAAAATCAAGAGTAGATACAAAGCATGGAATTCAAGTCAGAGAGTGAAGTGTGTCTATGAGAAATGGTTGGGCATTACCTAGGGCAGACAGTATTTTCTGCAACTGTCTCTTGGACCAGGCAGAATGTAGGCAAGCTGGCTGAGCTTAAAAGATCAGAAGGGGGATGGACCGAAGAGATGTGAACAGAAGAGGGGTATAGAAGGGGATAAGATACACTTATTTTCCAAAGGTACAAAGGAGAAGTGAGATGCATTCACAGGAAATAAAAAGACAAGCAGAAAATGACT
Source organism: Tragelaphus eurycerus (assembly GCA_935064755.1). NCBI lineage: Eukaryota > Metazoa > Chordata > Mammalia > Artiodactyla > Bovidae > Tragelaphus > Tragelaphus eurycerus. The sequence goes on from CAKXYN010000244.1 coordinate 119,950, forward strand.
TGCTAAAGAAACAAATAAAGGGCTGAAGGACTACAGGAGAAAGAGACATTGCTTTTGATTCAGGAAATCTTGGAAAGCCTCATGGAGGAAGCAGCATTTTAACTGGATCTTCATAGACAGCATTGCAATAAGCAGAGATGGTGAGGATAAAATGTTCTGAGTGGAAGAAATGCAAGTTCAAAAGCAAGAAAGGTGAGACTATACAGAGAGTCTTAGCAGGCACTTCTGAAATATATGAATATAGAGAGGGCAACTGGTGCCCGGTCAACCAGTGGGCCTGGAAAGAAAATGGAATACCAACTTAGACCAGGGTAACCTGTGTCGTGAATGTCATCGAGAGTGGAGAAGGGGAGGTGGGGAGGCCAACGCATCAGTGGAAAGAACATGTCAGGGAGCACTTGTGAAGTTCTTGACTGGCAGTGTTGAGGGGGCTGTAGAAGCTAGAAATTCTGCAACCAGAGGATGACATCTCATTAGAGGCAGGTCAGAGGGGAAAGAATCAAAGATGACTTTGAGACTACCAATCAGTATTTCTGGGAGATGTTGATGCTGGTTAAAATAGTATATTATTGCTAGGATACTGTGAGATGGTTTTAATTTTTTTTCCATTTTTTCAAATGATTTAGGTCAAATATATACATATCTGTCTACTTTCAAAATCATCTACATATGAGATGATTTATAACTCAAAATGGTCCCCATATTAATTTGGTTGGGTTATTTAGGTCAAGTTGCCCAGATGCAGTGTCTGGGACAGGAATTTGCATCCTAGGACATGTGATTTATTGAGAGTTGTTTTGAGAGAGAAGGAAGCAGATGTGAAAAGAGAACTTCCTGAGCAAGACCATGAGCTCCTCTAGAGTCCAGCCCCACCCAGTTCCACAGGCCTCTTTGGAACAGGAATTGTACCATAGAGTTGGTCCCAATTTAGCACAGATGGATCAGCCTTCTGTACCCCTGAATCCATCAGTCATTGGCTTCAGACTGTCCTGAGTTCAAGGAGGTGAGCCTCAGGTCCTGGACATGGAAGCTCCCACTGACTTAAGGCATTTTCTAGAGAAGGGAGCAGCTGTGAGCCTTTGGTTTCCAAAACTCATGGCAGCTGGACGTACCATCCTAGTGCAAGGGATTGAGGTGAGACTTCAACAGTGCCCACTGCCTACAAGTTTGGATGTTTGTCTTCCATAACCATATCCTGTGCTAAGTTGCTTCAGTCATATCTGACTACGGACTGTAGCCAGGCTCCTCTCTCCATGGGATTCTCCAGGGAAGAATACTGGAGCGAATTGCCATGCCCTCCTCCAGGGGATCTTCCCAACCCAGGGATTGAACCTACATTTCTTACATCTCCCTGCATTGGCAAGCAGGTTCTTTACCACTACCACCACCTGGAAAGCCCCATCCATATCCTAGTGTTTTGCAAATAAAAGGTATTTTGGTGACTCATAATTTCTTTAACTGTTTCTCATTTCCTCTATGGAGGATGAGGTAGAGCATATGTTCCAACTCATCTCTAAGAGGACACTTAGAACCAAGATCTTAGAGAAAACAAGAGACTTCCAGGCACTCTGAAAGTTCTTTCACTTCTAGCCCCAGCTTCTCTTTTCCCCAAAGAGCATCATCAGATCAGATCAGATCAGATCAGTAGCTCAGTCGTGTCCGACTCTTTGCGACCCCATGAACCGCAGCACGCCAGGCCTCCCTGTCCATCACCAGCTCCCGGAGGTCACTCAGACTCGCATCCATCGAGTCAGTGATGCCATCCAGCCATCTCATCCTCTGTCGTCCCCTTCTCCTCCTGCCCTCAATCCCTCCCAGCATCAGAGTCTTCTCCAATGAGTCAACTCTTCGCATGAGGTGGCCAAAATACTGGAGTTTCAGCTTTAGCATCATAGTCAGGATATATTCTTATCTGAGTTTGTGAGTCATGCTCTCTGTTGCCTGGTAACATTTCAGCTTAATCATCCATTGATCTCAAATCAACAGAAAGACAGGGCCCAGACATAGAGCAAGCACTGCATACAAATCCAAACAGTCTGGCCAAAGTGGCCAGACATTGGTGCTAAAATTCCAAATCAACCAAGGCCATTCCTAAAGTGAAGGACTTTTAAATAAGCTCCGTATGATTGAGAAGCTAAAGTGAATAATTTTCAGGAAAAATCAGGATCATAATTTAGTTGCTGCAACAAAGAATTCATGAAGGCAGTAGATCTGGATATGATCCCTTAATAAGCATGCACGTTTCTGAAATATGGTTATAGAAAATAGTCTATCCAAGGATTGTTAGTTAAAGCTGGCACGTTTTTAACTATTCAAAAGAAAAAAAAAAACACTTTGGGGTTATATCATAAAGACACAGGAGTAATTTGAAGGAGCATCAGAATATTTAAGGAAGGTAATCCCTGAGTCCATACCAAAAATAGCTAGGCAAAACAAGAAATAAACAGGCGAGAAGGAAGGCTCTTGCTTAAACGTGTGATCATTGGCTGGAAGATGCAGCTGATGAACTGGAGTTGGGAAATCATTATTTTGCAGCCATTATAGCAAAGATAGAATCAGCCAAGAGTCATCAAAGGGTGTTAAATTCATGGAGAAATTTTGATGAGGGGCAATACATAGTCTTAAATGTCTTTGGCAAACTGTGAAGCATATTAACTATACTGTAAAGAAACTGGACAACCCCTAGAAGGAAAACTTTGGATGATACTTTGGGTGATTGAAATCATCATCACCAGCGAGCAGCCAGTGGATATACTATGGCTCTGATATGAATCTTGACAAGGGTGCAACATTCACCATGTGATATCCCAGCTAAGAATACAGAACTCAATCTGGGCATGAGGAACTCTGGGAAATTCCCAAACGAGGAACATTCAACTAAAAACAGGAAGTTGTACTATTCAATGTCACACTTGAAAGACAGGCTGAGAAAGAGTTCCAGATGAAAAAAAAAAAAAAAACTAAAGAGATATGACAATTAAGTGAAATGTGTGGTCCTAGACTGGATCTTGCAACTAGAAGGAAAATAGTGCCATACATATCCTGAGATTTACAGGTGACTGTGATTATTTAAAAACTATCCTATCCTTAGGAAATATACACTGAAGAATCTCAGGGTGAAAATCCATAATGTATGCTGTGTGCATGCTCAGTCGTGTCTGACTCTTTGAGACACCATAGACTGTAGCCTGCCAGGCTCCTCTGTCCGTGGGATATCCCAGGCAAGAATACAGGAGTGGTTTGTCATTTCTTTCTCCAGGGAATTTTCCTGACCCAGAGACTGAATCCCCTTTCCTGCTTGGCAGGTGGATTCTTTACCACTGAGTCGCTTGGGAAGCCCAATAATGTATGCTACCTACTCCTTAATGGTTTACAAAAAATATATTTATGTATATGTGTATGTATGTATGTGTATATTTAGAGAGAGAAAATACAAATAAATAATTCAAATGTTAAGAATAGATAAATCTGGGTGTTAGTTGCACTATTGTTGCAGCTTTTTTATAAGTTTACAAATAAAAAGTTATTAAAAACTATGATGTTAAAAAAAGTAGGGGTTATTTTCTCATATCATCCCACCCTTGCCTTCTCCCCCATAGTCCAAAAGTCTGTTTTTTACATCTCTTTTGCTGTCTTGCATATAGGGTCGTCATTATCTTTCTATAGTGTTGAAACACGTATATTACCATATGTAAAATAGATGACCAGTGACAATTCGATGCATGAAGCAGGACACCCACAGCTGGTGCTCTGGGGCAGTCCAGAGGGATGGGGTTGGGGAGTGGGGTTCAGGATGGTGGGACACATGTATACCCATGACTCATGTTAATGTATGGCAAAACCCATCACAATATTATACAGTAATTAGCTTCCAATTAAAATAGATAAATTAATTTTTTAAGTAGGAACAATTCAGAACAAATATATTAATAGCATTATCCAGAAATTATTCCTAGTCAGCTGAATAAAATGGGATCCATTCTTCCTACCTTGACTCCTACATATAACAAGTGACCTGGCACCTAGACCAATGCTGATGCTTCTGAAGTGGCTTCTCCAACCACTTGGCCCACCACACATAAAATGAGTTATTCTACTGAAGGAAGCACAGTTAGGGTGCTGTCTCTCTTCTACAAAAAATCTTTTAAGGCCCCAAGTCAACTACCAAATATTGATCAAACATATTTTCTTGACTTTCAAAATCCTCCAAATGTGACCCCAAATTGAAAATCCTTCTCTACCCTCTATTGATATCCTCAACAAAAGATTATGTAATAAAACACAAACTTCGGAATCAGAAAGACTTTGAGTGCCCACCCAACTCCAAAATACATTGTGTGAGGTTTACTATGTTCCTCCCCTTCTCTGAAATGTAATTTTTTCACTTATCAAAAAGGAAATTATAGCACAGAATAAAATAAGATGATGACAAGGCTGATTATATTATTATACTTTATCAGCTCCCCTGGGTCTGAAATAATTGCATTCCCTAATTTTCTACAAAAGTTTCTTCTGATTGGAATTCCCTTATCCTTGCTTTTTCTTTCTCTGTGAGGGCATCCTTTGATCTAACCTCAATATCACTTCTTCTGTAGAAAGTCTTCCATCTTCTGCACACATCTGTAATTCTCCCCATTTTACATTTACATTTATTAAAATATTTGTTTATATCTCTATTACAAACATATTTTATTCCCTTAGGACCAGATGAAACGAGATTTCAGTGTGGACACAATGCATGTGGGTGTTCCTGTCACGAAGCACTGGGTGCCCTGATAAGTGAGCACTTGTAGAGTCTTAGCACCCATTTCAGATTACACACTTGTTTAGGGCAGTCACCTTGTCTTACATTCACTTGAATTCCCCACGAGATACTCAGCAGGGTGCAGTGGGCTTCCTGAGCCCTCAGTGTTGGTGAAACAATAACAATGACAATAATAGCTACCACTTACTGAGTCCTTACTAAACTCTTGGTCCTCTTCTAGGTACTTTATACATGTTAAAACATTTAATCTTCACAGTGATTTTATGAGGAAGACATTATTACTAGTCCATTTCTCAGATAAGAAAACTGAGACATAAAGAGGCCAAATAACTCTCCAAAGTCAGCAGAGTGGCAGAGCCAAGAACAGAGCCCAGAGAGCTGGGCTCCAAAATCCACCCTCTTAGCCATCACACTGCATCCTTAGACCACATTAGGCGTATGAAGAACTGCACAGTTCACCACTGTGACGGCCAGTGAGGGTCTGCAAACATGGAAGGCGTGTCAGCTGATGAGCCAGTGCCACAGGGCAGCCACCCACCTGGTCGCTCTCAGGGCCCACGTTCTGTCTGTCATTGTCTGGGTTCCCTCCAGTGAGGACCCATCCCTTCCCCCAAGCCAGTAACTACACCTTTTCTACCAGTTATCTGTGCAGACTCTGGACGCTAGAGGTCTCACCACCCAGTCTATCCTTTTATAAGACTGTCACTGTGAAAATGCTGTGTAACAACAATCCCCCCAGCATCTCAGTGGCTTAAAACAACAGATGCTTATTTCTCTTCTCTAAAGATTAGCTGTTGTTTGGTGAATCTTGATTGGGCTTACCTGATTCAAGTGGGCTAGATTGGACCCTTAGATTCAGATCACATTCAAGTCTGTTGCATGTGTTTTCATTATTTTGAGACCAGATAACCATCAGAGACAAGTTCTTCATAAAACAAACAGTGATGCAAAAGCAGCTAAACTAACTGCAAAGAATATTAAGTCTTCCGCACATGGTATGTCTACTAATGTTTTATTGACCAAAGCAAATCCTATGAACCCAAAATGAACAAGACAGGGTTACTTTCTGCCTGTTCTACTGGGAGAGAAAATCACATGGCAAGAGAGCATGGAAATATAACTGTATTTTAAGAAGGACTGAAAACCTGAGAATGGTAATCCAGCTTACAGACCTCTCCCATGCCTCAGAGACAGCAATGCAGTGGGGTCCCAACACAAACAGGGACAAGAACAGCATAAGGCGTGTTTTGCCCGTGACCTCTGATGTGGACTTAGTCACGTCATTTGGAAATGGATGGATAGGACCACACCATCACAGATGGCCTGAGAGCATTTCATATATAACACACAAGCCTCAGAAATGTCACACTGCCCAATTTGAAGAGCCGAGGTATTGTTATGCAACCAACCAACAAAAGCTATCGTACACCTCAACCCCAACATCAACTTAGTATTATTGAGTCTGAAAGAGAAACGGTGTGTCAAGGACCAATTGACCTCCCAGGAAGATGTGACTAACACACGTGGCAATACCGATTGAACAAGCCAGCATGTGATTAAGTTCTCAGCCACACAGAGGAGCTCCTAGAGAAAAGGATGGTGTTTTACAGTGTGGTAATTGCACAGCACAGAGCGGATACAGAGAAAGCCTTGGGGAGCAGAGAGCTTTGAAAGAGGACCTTGAATGTCCTATAGATAGAAAAAGCAGATAGAAAGTGTTAGATATGCCTTTCCAGAGAGGATAACCAGATGAGTCAGGAGAGACAGGGGACAATAATAGTGTAGGATATTATAGGATTGTCACTTAATAGAGTTTTAGAAAATGATATTCCAGGACCAAGGGGGAGATAAAGGAAAATAGCCTGGGCTGACAAACACCATGGCTGCCCTGATCTGGGAGAAATTCCTAACCTGTCTTTTTGAGTTAAAGTTTCATTTTCTGAGGTTTTTTTTTTTCCCTCTTACTGCTTCAAACCCGTAGACTTTCTGACTAAACTGTAGAGACAGAAAAATTTTTTAAATGATTAAACATATGTCAACCAGAACCACTGGGCCCTGCCGTTCTTTTTTAAAGACAAGCCCCATGAGAGTTCTATTTTTGCTTTGAGCAGATTTCCATTTCAACCAGGGGTACTGGGATGATACGTTCTCCCCTCTCTCCTATTCAGCGTGGGAGCCAGTTGGGATTTTTTCAAAGGACTGCTGAGCCTCTGAGTGTTCTGGAAGGATGCGCTGCTGCAGTAGCTGCAGCTGAACTAATAAATCAGGACCTGGAAGCACCAGCCATTGTGGCCTCCTGTTTGTTATAAACAAAAGGAAATGCAATACTTTCTCTTTCTTCCTTTGTGGCAGTGTAGCACCCAAAGGGTGGCTTAAGATGAGGAAAAGAAATGAAAAGCTGAAAGGGGAGATGGCTTTCTACCTTGAAAGCCATCATGACACTACTTTCTAGCTCTCACCCAAATCTGGCTCTAGGAGCTTGGGAAGATGAAACATCCCTACCTTTTAGCCATGGGATGGAGGTTTTGGACTGGTTCCAGCCAATGGACAAAGATGTGAGAGAAGCAGTGAACAGTTTGAGCATGTTTTTCTTCTTCTGTCTGTTGAACAAGGAGGCTGCTTATTCTTGATGTTGTGGCTGAAAGTAGCACCCACATCTGCCTGCAGCACCAAGTTACTGTCTGGAGGACAGTTGTCCTGGGAGGTTTTATGGACACTCAGTGGATGTTATCAAAGCAAGAAATACACTTTCCTTGGGTTCAGGTACTGAGATTCCAGGACCTTTTGTTAATCATAGTTTTAGGTTACCTACCACGACTAATATATATTCTAACCAGTGTTTATAAGGGACGGATGCTTCCCTGGTGGCTCAGACAGTAAAGAATCTGCCTGCAATGGAAGAGACTCAGGTTCAATCTCTGGGCCGGGAAGCTCCCCTGGAGAAGGAAATGGAAACCCACTCCTGTAGTCTTGCCTGGAGAATGCCATGGACAGAGGAGCCTGTAGGGCTACAGACCAGGGAATCACAAAGAGTCGGACACAATTTGGCATAACTTATATTTAGTCTAGAATAATTGTGACTAGACAAAGTAGAACCTGAATAGCAGAGAGCTTGAGCAGCATGAATTGATCCTCCAAGCTCCTCTGTGGGTTATACTCAGAGATGAATCCTCCAGAATATTATTTAGAAGCTAATTGTTCTCACTTTAAATACAATTCAAATAGGGTTTCTTATTTCTAGATTAAGGCAGAAAACTGGAAGGTAGGTGTTCAGAGGCACCTGTGCAGCAAGATAGAGAGACAGCTGACAACAACTTATCCACTTGCCTGTTTTGCCTGAATTCTTGGTCCTGAATTAGGTGAATTAGCAAGTTCTTTGTAATGTCTGATTTTCTGAAATGTTGTTTTGAGTGCATCTTGATAATGATTGTTCAATGTCTCCTCCTCTGTAACCTAAATCACCATGTAATATCAAGCATTTCCTAGAAAGGATACAGTTTAAAGACTATCAGCAGCATGGTGTAATTGACAGAAAGAGAGTGTGAATGCATTAGCTTGAATATATGCCATAGCTTCTTACCACTGGCCCACAGCATGGCTCTGAGTGGAGAAATCAAATGCTCAAGGGGTGTAAGGAATGAGCATCTTATTACCAAAGAACAGTGTGGTTTACAGTAGAAGTTTCATTATACACATGCAGACATACAGTAGCCCTGTCTACAGCTGCAAGATTCACCTGCATGGTCACAATCTCTTGGGGACTTTTTTCTGAGGCCATGTCCACCTGCAAATCAGGAATCCCGGTAAACAGAAGGATAGATCTTTGATTGTCATTTTCTCCTGCACACTTGACTACTGTTCATAGAGAACAAAAGGGACAGTTGGTGCCAGAGGAAAATTTGATAGATACACGCTAGCAAAGTAATGCAAAAATTCTCCAAGCCAGGCTTCAACAGTACATGAACTGTGAACTTCCAGATGTTCAAGCCAGATTTAGAAAACCCAGAGGAACCAGAGATTAAATTGCCAAATTCACTGGATCATCAAAAAAGCAAGAGAATACCAGAAAAACATCTACTTCTGCTTTATTGACTATGCCAAAGCCTTTGACAATGTGGATCACAACAAACTGTGGAAAATTCTTGAAGAGATGGGAATACCAGACCACCTTACATGCCTCCTGAGAAATCTGTGTGCAGGTCAAGAAGCAAGAGTTAGAACTGGATATGGAACAATGGGCCGGTTCCAAGTTGGGAAAAGAGTATGTCAAAACTGTATATTGTCGCCCTACTTATTTAACTTATATGCAGAGTACGTCATGAGAAATGTCGAGTTGGATGAAACACAAGCTGGAATCAAGATTGCTGGGAGAAACATTGATAACCTCAGATATGCAGATAACACCACCCTTATGGCAGAAAACGAAGAACTAAAGAGCCTCTTGATAAAAATGAAAGAGGAGAGTGAAAGAGTTGGATTAAAGCTTAAGATTCAGAAAACTAAGATCATAGCATCTGGTCCCATCACTTCATGGCAAATAGATGGAGAAATAAGGAAAACAGTGACTTTATTTTGGAGGGGGGTGGGGGGAGCTCCAAAAGCACTGCAGATGGTGACTGCAGCCATGAAATTAAAAGATGCTTGTTCCTTGAATGACAAGCTATGGCCAGCCTAGACAACATATTAAAAGGCAGAGACATTACTTTGCCAAAAAAGGTCTGACTAGTCAAAGCTATGGTTTTTCCAGTAGTCATGTATGGATATGAGAGTTGGACTATAAAGAAAGCTGAGTGCCAAAGAATTGATGCTTTTGCACTGCGGTGTTGGAGAAGACTCTTGAGAGTCCCTTGGACTGCAAGGAGATCCAACCAGTCCATCCTAAAGGAAATCAGTCCTGAATATTCATTGGAAGGACTGATGCTGAAGCTGAAACTCCAATACTTTGGCTGCCAGATGCGAAGAATTGACTCATTTGAAAAGATCCTGATGATGGGAAAGATTGAGGGCAGGAGGAGAAGGGGACAACAGAGAATGAGATGGTTGGATGGCATCACCAACTCAATGGGCATGGGTTTGGGTGGACTCTGGGAGTTGGTGATGGACAGGGAAGCCTGGCATGCTGCAGTCCATGGGGTTGCAAAGAGTCAGACATGACTGAGTGATTGAACTGAACTGAACAGATCACATTGTGCTAGAATCATTAGATTCTATCCCACCTCAAGGTTTTCATAACCCAGCTTTACAAGCTAATCAAATCTTAGGGCTTTCTAAGCATTATCCATCACTTCTCCATATTGGAAGTCAAGAAAGGAGGGAGTGATCTATAGAAAATTATGGTGAATTTAATTTCTAGCCAGGTAACCCCCCAGTGGATGTCTTGACTTTCTTTTGAAAAGTGCACTGGTACCCTGGTGGCTCAGATGGGAAAGCATCTGCCTGCAATGTGGGAGAGCTGGGTTCAATCCCTGGGTCAGGAAAATCTCCTGGAGAAGGAAATGTGAACCCACTCCAGTATTCTTGCCTGAAGAATTCCATGGACAGAGGAGCCTGGCAGGCTAAAGTCCATGGGGTCACAAAACGTTGGATACAACTGAGTGACTACACTTTCACTTTGGAATTTAAAGATGGATAGCCTGTTTTCTGGGCCAGCCTATCTTCCAGAATGGCCTCCAGAAAGTCTTTGCCTGTGAGACCTGGCTTTTCTGCATTACAACAAGGAGTTTGGAGTGATGTTGAAACAAGGATGAATAAGGCTGAGTCGTTCCAGGTAACTAAGTACAACCTCCAGGAGGTTCCTGTATCTCTAGGACACATAATTATGTATCTCTGGTAAAGAGTCCATATTGAATTGGGAAACTTTTACAAAGAAAGTATTCAGTGGTGACTAATTCTTTCACAGATTGGAGGTAGTCAAGGGCCCCTCATTCTACCCTTCATAGCCACAGGAATAATCAGGCCTCTGCAGTTGTCAGTTATTAAGTGGGGAGTCAGACACCATCATTTGTAAGCACAGTTAAGAATAATAAATTTATGGTCAGGGCTCTGACCTTCTCTATCACTTAGAGTAAATGGTCAATCTGAAATAAGGGATTAAATTGTAAGAAGACTTTAAAGTGGACCTGTGGGTGCCACTAGTAACTATGCTCTGATTTTCAAGAGCACGATTCATCTGGGTTAAGAACAAATATGCTATAATTCAGGGCTAGTCTTGATTGAGACTCAAACAGTGACTTGTAAAAAATGTTTTTAAAAAAAATTCAGTTAAGTGATCCTGTCTGATCTAACATGGAGCTAAAATAAGACAAGTTTCTACTATAATAATTGCGATCACAATCCTCTATGTCTTGCAAACTCAAGAATGCATATATTAGATTGAGGAATTAGTATTTGCTCACTTTTGAAGAACTTCTGCCTAATATGTAATAGTTAACAAACTATTCAAAGTAACCACTTTAGTTTCACGTGGCAGAGATTTTGCATATTTCTGAGGGGTCATGAAATGAAGGATTGAATCATTGTCTTTTTGCTCTCTCAAACTGTTAAATGTAGATAAATATCATATTCTAATGCATATATATGGAATCTATAAAAATGGTACTAAAGAATTTACATACAGGGCTAGCAATTGAGAAACAGACATAGTGAACAGACTTATGGACAAGGGGAGAGGGGGAGGATAAGGTGAGATGTATGAAAAGAGTAACATGGAAACTTGCATTACCATATGTAAATTAGATAGTGAATGGGAATTTGTTGTATGTCTCCGGAAACTCAAACAGGGGCTCTGCATCAACCTAGAGGGGTGGGAAGGAGAGGGACATGGGAGGAAGTTTCAAAAGGGAGGGGATATATGTATACCTATGAGAAATGCTGGACTGGAAGAAACACAAGCTGGAATCAAGATTGCCGGGAGAAATATCAATAACCTCAGATATGCAGATGACACCACCCTTATGGCAGAAAGTGAAGAGGAACTAAAAAGCCTCTTGATGAAAGTGAAAGTGGAGAGTGCAAAGGTTGGCTTAAAGCTCAACATTCAGAAAACGAAGATCATGGCATCTGGTCCCATCACTACATGGGAAATAGATGGAGAAACAGTGGAAACAGTGTCAGACTTTATTTTTCTGGGCTCCAAAATCACTGCACATGGTGACTGCAGCCATGAAATTAAAAGACACTTACTCCTTGGAAGGAAAGTTATGACCAACCTAGATAGCATATTCAAAAGCAGAGACATCACTTTGCCAACAAAGGTTCGCCTAGTCAAGGCTATGGTCTTTCCTGTGGCCATGTATGGATGTGAGAGTTGGACTGTGAAGAAGGCTGAGCGCCGAAGAATTGATGCTTTTGAACTGTGGTGTTGGAGAAGACTCTTGAGAGTCCCTTGGACTGCAAGGAGATCCAACCAGTCCATTCTGAAGGAGATCAGCCCTGGGATTTCTTTGGAAGGAATGATGCTAAAGCTGAAGCTCCAGTATTTTGGCCACCTCATGCGAAGAGTTGACTCATTGGAGAAGACTCTGATGCTGAGAGGGATTGGGGGCAGGAGGAGAAGGGGACGACAGAGGATGAGATGGCTGGATGGCATCACTGACTGGATGGATGTGAGTCTGAGTGACCTCCGGGAGTTGGTGATGGACAGGGAGGCCTGGCGTGCTGCAGTTCATGGGGTCGCAAAGAGTCGGACACGACTGAGCGACTGTTCTGATCTGATCTGATCTGATGTATGCTCACATATGGCATGCACCTATACCCCCACACACACTCATATGTGCATGTATAAAGGAGGGGGATGGCAGGGTTGGGATACTTCCCCCAAATCATTCTGTATAACTATATAGAGCTTTTAACTTAAAACTCATCCTTTAACTCACACCTGGAGATATAACCTTTTCCAAAAGTAACACTATAACAGAGTATTTTAGTGTTTCCACCTGTCTCAATATGTCCATTTAAAGCATGTTTGCTCCCCAAAACTAACATTTTATAGTAATTAGAGACACAGACCATGGTTCTCCATGACTTAATGTCCCCAGTCATACTGGAGATCTGATTTTGAACTCCTCTAAGAAGAACTGAGGAGAAGGCGACGACAGAGGATGAGATGGTTGGATGGAATCATCGACTCAATGGACATGAGTTTGAGTAAATTCTGGGAGTTGGTGATGGATAGGGAGGCCTGGCGTGCTGTGGTCCATGGGGTTGTGAAGAGTAGGATACGACTGAGCAACTGAACTGAACTGAAGAAGAACTGATGCTTTTGAACTGTGGGGTTGGAGAAGACTCTTGAGAGTCCCTTGGACTGCAAGGAGTTCCAACCAGTCCATTCTAAAGAAAATCAGTCCTGAATATTCATTGGAAGGCCTAATGCTGAAACTGAAACTCCAGTTCTTTGGCCACCTGATGGAAAGAACTGACTCATTTGAAAAGACCCTAATGCTGAGAAAGATTGAAAATGGGAGGAGAAGGGGACAACAGAAAGAGATAGTTGGATGGCATCACTGACTCAATGGACATGAGTCTGAGTAAACTCCAGGAGTTGGTGATGGACAGGAAGGCCTGCAGTCCATGGTGTCGCAGAGTCGGACATGATGGAGGCACTGGGAAGAACATCTGCAGTGCATATCCAACTCAACAGTACATGCTCTCCTTCCACCCTCCCAGCATCTCTAAGGAGAGTGTAGGCAAAGCTCATCATGGTCCCTTTCTACATCTCCCTCCTGTTTCTTCTATTCCCTTCACTTTCTCCTCCCCAGGAAGCATCCTTGGTTCTCTATGAAGCACATCCAGTGCCCTCTGTTGAACAAACCCCCTCATGGGTGTTAATTACAGAATGCATTAGTTCTCCCAGCACTATTTTACATTATATTTAAAAAATAAACAAACAAAAAAGTCAGAGAATGTATACCGAAGGACTAAATCTGATAGAATTTACAGCACTGTGGTCTTTAGACTGAAATGACTTCAAGGTTTCTTTGAGCACCTTTTTGCTCTCACCCGTGAGTGACAATACTATGCTCCTTACAGATGTGACTGATTCTAAACAAACCATTTTTTTAAACTGCAGCAAGCTACCGAAAGGACACAGTGCTAGTTCACCCGGAGAAAAATAATCAGCCCAACTTGTTAAGAGAGCAACAAAGTGAAGTGAAGTGAAAGTTGCCCAGTCATGTCCGACTCTTTGCAACCACATGGACTGTAGCTTGCCAGGCTCCTCTGTCCATGGAATTTTCCAGGCAAGAATACTGGACTGGGTTGCCATTTCCTTCTGCAAAGAGAGCAACAGTGTTTGTTGAATTTCACATTAATTTGTAGTCTGATTACATAGTCTTATCTCTAAACAGCATAATTATGTCTCTTTCATAACCTTAGCCCACACAGGAATCCATATTGGTGCCTTCTCTACAAAAAAGAAAAAGTAGGATACAGTCAGAATTGCTTATGCTGCTTTTCCTAAATCACTGAAGAGCATCTTACAGGAGAAAGTGCAGGCAGGGGAGTGGTGGGCACTTTCTTAGCTTGCGCTGCACTCCTCTGGCCCAGAGCGGTCTTTAGAGTCTGGGTCAGCACATGTACGGATGTCACCTTCTCTTGAAAAGGACAGCATAGCCAATTATCTGTTGATGGTTCTAAGAAACATGTCTGTGTCTAATGAAAATGCTTAAATAAGTCTGGAAAGGGACTATTTGATTTTTATTGGAATATGATTGCTTTACAATGTGATAATTTTGTTTAAGTGAATCAGCCATATGTGCACATATATCCCCTCCCTCTTGGACCTCTCCCCTCCCCCCAGATCATTACAGAGCACCAAGCTGAGCTCCCTGTGCTGGACAGCAGGTTCCCACTAGCTATCTATTTTACAGGTGACGGTGTATATATGTTGGTTCTACTCTCTCAGTTCATCCTGCTCTCCTCTTCCCCCACCATGCCTGTGTCTCCATGTTCATTCTCTATGTCTGCATCTCTATTCCTGCCTTGGAAATGGCTTCATCTGTACCATTTTTCTACATTCCACATATAGGCATTAACATGTGATATTTGCTTTTCTCTCTCTGACTTACTTACTCTGTAAGACAGACTCTAGGTCCACCTACATCTCTATAAATGATGAAAGAGGGGCCATTTCAGATCATGCTTGCAGTTCCTACGGGTTTCCACTGACACTCCCCAAACCTAACCATCTTTCACTTTTGCCCCCCACTGTTGAGCAATGATGGGTATATTTCTTTCTGTTCCATTATCATTAATGGGAATTGGGAGCACTTAAGAGGAGGCAAGCCTTTCCCTAGAGATGCAATTTCATGCATTAAGATATCAGAACATAAGAGGACACACATTGCTACGGTGGATTCACGTGATTGCCCCCATTAACACTAATGGGAAAGAGGTCCCATCTCCTCCCTGCGCTGACGGGGCAAACAGAAAAGCCCTAGAGCCTCAGGAGGCCCTGGCTGGCTGACTGACCTCACCCACGTGTGTATTTTCCTTTGTTTTCAAATCCAGCTGGATAAATATAGCAGAGCAGCCCCTGATTGAATATAGATATCGGGTTTTCACCCTGCCAGTTGGTAGTCTGTGAGGGGTGGCTTTAAATGAATGCATGAGAGTGAGCCCATAAGTCACATATAAACATCAGTCTAATCAATATATGGTCACACATTTCAAAAACTAGAGAAAGCAAATTAGGAATATTAGCATTCCCAGAAAGGAGATGAAAACCCTGAAACTCAGATTTCTGTATGCTGCAGACTCACACTGTGCACGCTACCCAGGGGACAAGCCATGCCCTGACGGGCCTGCCGTCCACATCATTCCATCCCAGGCCTCTCCTGCCCTCCCTCTGTCAGGGTAAAATGTGTACATAACTGCCTTTCCTTTGATGTCTTTTCTCTATTGCACTTTCTGATATTCTCTTTCCTCTGAATGTTTTCACATATTTCATAAATACTGAATTACAAAATCTCAGCCCCTTCAAGCATAAAATTAAGAGGGAGGTATAGAACTCAGGAGTTGGTGATGGACAGGGAGGCCTGATGTGCTGTGATTCATGGGGTTGCAAAGAGTCGGACACGACTGAGCAACTGAAATGAACTGAACTGAACTGAACTGATAGGAGGATAGGACTTCCTAGGTGGCACAGTGGTAAAGAATCCACCTGCCAATTCAGGAGATGCAATAGATGAGGGTTTGATCCCTGGATCAGGAAGAGCCCCTGGTGGAGGATATGGCAACCCACTCCACTATTCTTGCCTGGGAAATCTCATCAACAAAGGAGCCTGGTGGGCTACAATCCTTTGGGCGGCAGAGTCGGACATGACTGAGCACCCACACACATACATAGCTTTATCAGGAAAAAGACACATGGTCAAATAATTCACCAAGAGTCATTAGTCAGCAAGTAATACAGATCAAGGATCCAGAGAAAAGAAAGAGCAACATGTAGCAATTAAAGCTATGGAGTTGGATATTCCTGGGTTCCATCAAATGTTTAATATGTGATCATGATCAAGTCATTTAACCTGTCCTGTTTCCACATTCATTAAAATTAAACAATCAAGTCCCCTGGATCATTGAAAAAGCAAGAGAGTTCCATAAGAACATCTACTTCTGCTTTATTGACTATGCCAAAGCCTTTGACTGTGTGGATCACAACAAACTCTGGAAAATTCTTAAAGAGATGGGAATACCAGACCAACCTGCCTCCTGAGAAATCGGTACACAAGTCAAGAAACAACAGTTAGAACTGGATATGGAACAACAGAATGGTTTCAAACAGGGAAAGGAGTATGTCAAGGCTGTACATTGTCACCCTGCTTATTTAACTTATATGCAGAGTACACCATGGGAAATGCTGGGCTGGATGAAGCACAAGCTGGAATCAAGATTGCCGGGAGAAATACCAGTAACGTCAGATATGCAGATGACACCACCCTTATGGCAGAAAGTGAAGGAAGAAGAGCCTCTTGATGAAAGTGAAAGAGGAGAGTTAAAAAGTTGGCTTAAAAGTCAACATTCAGAAACCTAAGATCATGGCATCTGGTCCCATCACTTCATGGGAAATAGATGGGGAAACAATGGAAATAGTGACAGACTTTATTTGGGGGGGGGGCTCCAAAATCACTGCATATTTTGTCATGAAATTAAAAGATAATTGCTCCTTGGAAGAAAAGCTATGACCAACTTAGACAGCATATTAAGAAGCAGAGACATTACTTTGCCAACAAAGGTCCATCTAGTCAAAGCTATGGTTTTTCCAGTAGTCATATATGGATGTGAGAGTTGGACTATAAAGAAAGCTAAGTGCTGAAGAATTGATGCTTTTGAACTGTGGTGTTGGAGAAGACTCTTAAGAGTCCCTTGAACTGCAAGGAGATCCAACCAGTCAATCCTAAAGGAAATCAGTCCTGAATATTCATTGGAAGGACTGATGCCGAAGCTGAAACTCCAATATTTTGGCCTGATGCTATGAATTGACTCTTTGGAAAAGACCCTGAGGCTGGGAAAGATTGAAGGCAGGAGGAGAAGGGAATGACAAAGGTTGAGATGGTTGGATGACATTGCAGACTCATTGGACATGAGTTTGAGCAAGCTTCGGGAGTTGGTGATGGACAGGGAAGCCTGCCGTGCTGCAGTCCATGGGGCCACAAAGAATCAGACATGACTGAGTGACTGAACTGAACTGAACTGAAACCTCAGTGACTTAAAACAATAAACAGGTATTTCTGCTTGTGAATCTGGAGATTGGCTGGGTGGATCTGAAGATCTGGAATGGCTGATGTCAGCCAGCTTACTTATCCATCTTTAACAGTTGGTAAGTCAGGTCTGGCTGGTCTAGGATGGCCCCAGTAAGATGGCTCATCAAGGCTCCATGTGGCCTCTCCTTATCCTCCTATGCCCTCCCCCTCCCCCCAACCAACTGTTCTCCTAGGAGCGGAGGTCTGAGAGAGAGAGAGAGGGTGGACACAGGGACCCTAAGGATTGGAGAGATTACCTAATCACTTATATTGCACTGAATCTGTTAAACAAGCCACAAAGCCAAATTCGAAGTTGAAAGCTGTGGAAATACACTCTTTTTCATGACAGACAAGCATTGCAACAGGGTCATACTGCAAAGAGTGTATCAAGGGTGGGGCAGGGCCTTTTTTTGTTGGCAAATTATTGTTTTATTAGATTTTTACATCTTATTGAGTTGGGTACATTATCTGCAATTTACAAATGAGGAAACTGAGGATCAGAGAAATAGAATAATTTACCCAAGGTCTTACAGCTAGTAAGTGGAATTAGTAGAATTTAAACCAAAACTGTCTCCCACAAAGCCAAATAAATCATTTGTTAAAGGGCTTATTAGGGCCCAGCCCATAGCAAATTGCGTGATAGAATACATCAATTGTTAAAACCATGACAAGCATAATGTCAATCCTACTTATCAATTATGAATTATATGAATTGTATCTGGCACATGTTATGTGTTTCTTTAGATTCCCCTAGTGTTGACCTCTCTCAGATTCCTAGGCACTTGCTCTGTCTTGATTTATTGTACAAATGATTGACTCTGCTCAGACCTCTGTAGTCTGATCATAAGTCACTTTGCCCAGGAATGTCAGGCCCTTCATCCTGCTGAGCTTTCGGGTTGTCCATGACCTCTGGACTGATGAGGAAGTCCACATTGTGAAGTGTGAGGTCTTGTCAACCTGAGGGTCTGAAAAGCCATTGAATAAATAAGCCTGGACATATGTAGGGAAGTCAATCTGCTAAGGAGTCACCTTTGACAAGTAGAAAATAGGGCAAAAAGGAGCAGGCCAGTAAATGTCCTCTCCATAATCCCTTCCATGGTCTGTTCCATGACATTGCCTAGGGCTGAGCAAGCATGCCGGCCAGACAACATACCGTGTCTGTTCATCAGGAAGCAGTGCCTAGTATAGTGCTTCATACAGTTTGTCATCTGTTCTCCTTCTTTTCCCCCCTCACTTTCTTTTGTCTTCAGCTTTATGCCCTTGGTTTATGTCTCTCAATTAAAACTTTGGAACTTAATCCTTGCCTCAGGCTCTGCTTATAGGCAACTCTGGCTAAGAAAAATATGGTTTTTTTCCAAAATTATGTATCTAAGTTATATATGAATCTATTTAAGATTAAAATGTGCCAATGTTCTTCTAATCACTGGAGTTTATGGCTGTAACATCTGCACAATTTATATGTGGTTTCAGTGCACTGATGAGGCAAATTCATATCCTTTTTATGATGAAGTGATAAGACTGTTTCTGGAACAGCTTGGAAAGTGTGCATGGAGGCAGACAGTGGGATGAAAAAGCAATCTCAGTTATTGCTAGCTTCAAGTTGAATCTGGGTCTTGGTGACAAGAACACACAGAACTGTACTAAAAAAAAATGTCTTAATAACCTGGATAATCATGATGGTATGGTCACTCACATGGAGCCAGACATCTGGAGGGCAAAGTCAAGTGGGCCTGAGGAAGCATTATTATGAACAAAGCTAGTGAAGATCATAGAATTCCAGTTGAGCTATTTCAAATCATAAAAGATGATATTGTTAAAGTGCTGCACTCAATAAGCCAGCAAATTTGGAAAACTCAGCAGTGGCCACAGGAATGGAAAAGGTCAGTTTCAATTCCAATCCCAAAGAAAGGCAATGCCAAAGAATGTTCAAACTACCACACAATTGCAATCATTTCACATGCTAGCAAGGTAATGCTCAAAATCCCTCAAGCTAGGCTTCAACAGTATGTGAACTGAGAACTTTCAGTTGTACAAAATGGATTCAGAAAAGGCAGAGGAACCAGAAATCAAATTGTCAACATCCATTGAATTATAGAAAAAGCAAAGGAATTCCAGAAAAAAACATTTTTTTCAGTTTCATTCACTACATAAAGCCTTTGCCTGTATGGATCACAACAAACTTGGAAAACTCTTAAAGAGATGGGAATACCAGACACCTTATCTGCCTCTTGAGAAACCTGTATGTAGGTAAAGAAGCACCAGCTAGAACCAGACATGGAACAATGGACTGACTCAAAACTGGGAAAGGAAAACATCAAGGCTGCATATTGTCACCCTGCTTATTTAACTTATATGCAGAGTACATGATAAGAAAATGATGGGCTGGATAAAGCACAAGCTGGAATCAAGATTTCAGGAAGAAATATCAATAACCTCAGATATGCAGATGACACCACTCTAATGGCAGAAAGCAAAGAGGAACTAAAAATCTTCTTGATGAAGGTAAAAGAGGAGAGTGAAAAAGCTGGCTTAAAACTCAACATTCAGAAAACTAAGATCATGTCATCTGGTCCCATCACTTCATGGCAAATACTTGGGGGGAAAATGGAAACAGTGAGAGACTTTATTTTCTTGGGTGACAAAATCACTACAGATAGTGATTGGAGCAATAAAATTAAAAGATATTTGCTCCTTGGAAGAAAAGTTATGACAAACTTAGCATATTAAAAAGCAGAGACCTTACTTTGCTGACAAAGGTCCATATTGTCAAAGCTATGGTTTTTCCAGTAGGCATGTAGGGATGTGAGAGTTGGACCATAAATAAAGTTGAGCACTGAAGAATTGATGCTTTTGAACTATGATGCTGGAGGAGAATTTTCAGAGTCTGTTGGACAGCAAGGAGATCAAACCAGTCAATCCTAAAGAAAATCAATCCTGAATATTCATGGAAGGACTGTTGCTGAAGCTGAAGCTCCAATATTTTGGCCACCTCATGTGAAGAGCCGACTCATTAGATAAGTCAGCTTATAGATAAAGAGCAGACCTTTATCATTAGATAAAGAGCCAACTCTGACACTGAGAAAGACTGAGGGCAGGAGGAGAAGGGGGCAACAGAGGATGAGATGGTTGGACGGCATCACTGATTCAACGGACACGATTTTGAGCAAACGCTGGGAGATGGTGAAGGACGGGAAAGCCTGGCCTGCCTCAGTCTGTAGGGTCGCAAACAGTCAGACAGGATTAGTGACTGAACAATAACAAAAACACACACTTGGAGATGTTTCAAAGAGCTGGTTGAATGGGTGCAGGGGCTTCCTTCCTTGTTCTCCAATGTAGACAAGCTGATACAAACTCTAAAGGCGGCTCTGGGTTGGCGGAGTGCAGTGTGAGCCTAGAAAATGCCCCCCACCCCACTGCCTGCACTTTCTTCTGGAAGATACTCGTCCACATTTTTGGAAAAGTAAGTTAAGCAATTCTGGCTGCAATCTCTCCTTTCCTCTTTGTCAAGAGGACACTGATATAGACTCCTGTATGGTCTGAGTTGAGAGATATAATTACACAATTTAGAGATAAGGATGTGAGATCAGAATAAAAATTAATGTGAGATCAGCCAACCCTTATTTGCTCTCTCAACATTTGTCTGATTTTTCTTCTGTTGTAGCAGACTTGTGTCCTTTTGGCAACTTCCCTTTAGTTTAAAAAAAAAAATTGTTTGCCTAGAATTAGCCACAAGTATAAGCAATGTAGTATTGTCACTTACAAAAGGTGCTGGGAGGGACCCTGAAGTTTTTTCAATCTAAAACCTACAGCATCTGAAATTCTCTGAGATTTATTTCTTTGGCATAAAATCACATTCTTTCTTTTTAGTGCAAGGTAAGCCTGGCCACACTGTGTACATCCTGTAGACAAAGTGCAGAGTGCAAGGAACTAAAGGTTTTATCTCACAGAGTCCACATTTCCCGAGTAGAACACAACTGTTCTCCAATACCTGCCTTTAATAGTTCTCCTTCTATATCCCTTTCTCCCCTACATTGCGACACAATATTTAAAGCATTTCCCTAAATGTATAAATAAAAATTAAGAAAACAAGACTGAGATACCATAAATGGACTAACAGCGGAGGAAGCTTTACTCCCTCCTGCCATGATCCGCAGATCCTGCTGACTCTTAAAAGATGTTCCGAGAGCCTCAATATCTTAAATATCTGATAACAGTTGTTCTGGAGTTGAAGGCAGTGGGGGCGGGGTGGGCATTATCAGAGTCATGATACAGTAACGTTATCTGTCAAGTTATACCTCAGTTGCTGTGAAAGGACTTTGAAAAGGAGCCAGACTTGAGCTAATATGTGAGTTGTCACTCTAACGAAACTTGTGACCTTGAATAAGTTGTATCATCACCTTCCCTGGATCTTACAGTTGGTAATTATATCCTCTTGGGCTAATGTCTTAGGTCATCTCCTCCTAAGATAAGCTTTCATGTGCAAGTAATTTACTGATACCAAGCAGGACCCTGTGGGGCTCCTAAACATGAAGCTTTTCTGTGTCCCACATTTCTTTGATTATAGGAAACAGCCTTTGTCCAGCCTCCATGACCTTCCCTGAGTTTCAGTGAGCAGATTCGAGCAGTTGTTAATTAGGAAAAGGTGGGGATGCAAGGGGCTTCCCCAAGGCTCAGTGGGTAAAGAATCCACCTGCAATGCCGGATACACAGGAGATGTAGGTTTGATCCCTGGATCAGGAAGATCTCTTGGAGGAGAAAATGGCAATCCACCCCTGTATTTTTGCCTAAAAATCCCATGGACAGAGGAGCCTGTGGGCTACAAAGGTTACAAACAGTTGAAAAACTGAGCCACTAAACTTGCATTCACAGAGCTGCAAGACCAGGGAGAAACAAACAGTCAAAAGCAGACTTGAGGCAAGGTCCAGTTTCTGCATCAGCGGATACACACAGCAATTATCTATGAGCTATTCGGCAGTTACTGAAACCCCCTCCAGGTGGTTAGAAGTTAACAATTAATGATTGTATGCGGCCCACAAGCATGTAGACCCCAGACCAGATGGACTTGAAGTTTGATGCCGACTCCTGCTTCCCACCACCAAACCATAAGAAGAATGTCCATGAGCTGATGACAACCTCTTTGAACAGTTATTATAAAACTTCTCACAATCTTCTCCAAACTGGGACATGGGTTTTTTGAGGTCATCAGCCCACTGTGTACCCCTCAGCCTGGCAAAGTAATAAAGCCTATTTTTTTATACTTCTTCTAAAACTCTGTCTCTGAGGGACTTCCATGGTGGTCCAGTGGTTAAGACTCTACCCTCCTAATGGAGGGGACCCGGGTTCAATTCTTGATCAGGGAACTAAATCCCATCTGCCACAACAAAGACACCATATGCCACCCAGCAGAGCCAAATAAATAAAGTAAAAATAAAAACTCTGTCTCCCTGGTGTCCAGAGGATCTGAGGTTCTGGTGTCATACTAGAGAATCATGCTCGGGAAAAGGTGGTGAATGAGGAAAGCTAGTCTGGTCGAAGGAAAGAAGCCAAGCGAAGAAGAAGAATGTTCAGGTAAATTGCCAACATCAGCCTGGTCCCAAGAGGAGCTGTGGAGTAAGACTTACACTCCACAGAGTCTGTGGTGCCTCGAAGCAAATGAGCTGAGCTTTCACATGTCAATAACCATTAGCAAGACTTGCCTCATCTATAAAATAAGAATCAAATCTCCATTACCAGGCTATTTGAATTCCACACTCTAAGTGGGTAAAACACTTGGTAAAGTGCCTGGCACCAGGTAAGATTATGACATGTGCTGGGTCATTTATAATAATAAGTGGCATTATTATTGAAAAAATTGAACAAGTTACTTAGGAGTCACATGTCTTACTGGAGCAGAGACTTAAAAGAGGACCTTCACTTGATTCTTTCCCTTCAGGCTCCCTAAAGTATCACAGAAATTCAAGGCTAGGGGTTTATACTCGGGGTCACTGGGGACTCAAGTGTCTTCTTCTAGGTGGTTTTAATTCTAAAATAAATTAGAATTCACATGAAGAGTAAAAATGAAAATGATATGTCATGTGTTTGTCAGAGTTGTTCTGAAAATCTGAATATAAAAAATTCAGACAATTCAAAAGGTCTTCATCCATGTGGGTACATTCATATGGAAGCAAAGTTGAATTGGAAGTATTTCACATTGACCAGTGTCATATTTTTGTTTGAAAGCAGAGTTCAGTCAAGGGCTTCTCTGGTGGCTCTGCAGTAAAAAATCTGCATGCCAATGCAGAAGATGTGGGTTTGATCCTTTCATCAGCAACATTCCCCTGGCGGAGTATATGGCAACGCACTCCAGTGATCTTTCCAGGAAAATCCCATAGACAGAGGAGCCAGGCAGGCTATAGTCCACAGGGTAGCAAAAGAGTCGGACACAACAGAGCAACTAAACAACAACAAAATCTATTCACAGTCACACAGCATGCTGTGCTCTGCTCAGTCACTTCAGTCTCGCCCAACTCTGTGCAACCCTATGGACCATAGCCCACCAGGCTCCTCTGTCCATGGAATTCATCAGGCAAGAATACTGGAGTGGGTTGCCATGCTCTCCTCCAGGGGATCTTCCCAATCCAGGGATCGAATCCACATCTCCTGTGTATTCTGCTTTGCAGGCAGATTCTTTACCACTGAGCCACCAGGAAAGCCCAGTCACACAGCTAATTGGTGACTAAGCACACTTTGATTCAAAATGTTTAATTTAAAAAAAAAAGAAAAACAACCTAGATTCTTAACTAGCCACCACCTTTGAACCCTTGAACTTGAAATTAAGAAAGTGTGAAAGGAGATCCTTTAGTTGTTATTCCAAGAGGTATCCATTTCAATCTCTGAATTAATAGTCCAAGGGAATTCTGTCTTTGATTTCAGATCCCCTCCTAGGTCAGTTTTGTGAATGTGTCTGGACTTTGCATCATATTCCATGGAGAGACATGTGGACAACACTCCTCTTGCACTTTCATACCCTGTGGTTTAGATCTTCCTGGAGACCCCATTGAGTTCCAATGCTAGCTGCCAGAGATTCTCCACCAAGGAGTGGGGTTTAGAATTATCACCAACAATAAAGGCTCATCCTCCAGAAATGTAATATGCCTGAAACCTAACCTTCTTAAAGTTTAAAAGACTGTTATCACTAAATTGAAAGGAAATCCTTCTGTGTAGGGTTGATCTTATCAGCTACAATGAGGACTAGAGTTTCAATCTGCCTCCCAAGTGTGTTGTAATGAGGAAGGAAAGAGAGACAAACAAGATAGTGCAGATGAGGCTAGCTCCGTGAAATCAGTACCACAAACCAACTGCACTGTCTTCTGCATTTATTCACTTTGTTACGCTAGGGCAGCACCCCCGCCATCTTTTTTTTTTCAACTTTCCCATAATTCCTATGACAACATTCAGCACAACACCGACACTTCCGAATGATTCTAAGGCTAATACTCCCTCAGTGTTTATCCATCACTCATAAAATCTATGTGGAACTCACAAAGCTAATGGTCATAATAAATAATGAACACAGATGTATCACCAAAGAGAAAAGAGCCATAGATGTGGAATCTTTCATTGTTTTCTTCTTCTTTCCCTCCCACTATGTATTAACATAAAGAATGATAATATCATTCTTTTGGCCACACCTCTCAGCATGCAGGATCTTAATCCCCAACCAAGGATCAAACCTGAGCCTCCCCACTGGAGAACAATAGATAGTAAATCATGAGATGCATACATTTCTGAATAGATCCTCACACATACTGAACCACATAAAGGTATCATACTAGCTTGCAAGCATGCTTTCCTAAAGGAAACCTACAGTCTAGATAGGCAGTAAGACGTTTAGACTGATGAATAAAACCTGAGGCAAGTAGATTCTGTTTTTGGTTCTATGGGTCTAGAGGTTGAAGAAATCATTTAAAGCCAGGTTTGTCAAGGAAAGCATTGTGAAGGAGGTTGATTTTGAGCAATAGCCTGCTGTAGGCAGGCTGAGAAAACTAGACTAGGCATCTGCTGAGGTCCAGCCCTGGTGGATCCAGGGAATTCGAAGGGGAGACGGCATAGGCGATCAGGAAACAACAGCTTATTGAAATATTAATTAAGGATATAAAGAGTGGTTAAATAAGGATAGCTCAGTAAGAAAATTTAGTGGAGAAAAGAGGCTGAATAATTCAGCCAGAAGGTAAGAGAAAGAACGACATGGGGAGACCAAGTTTCGGTGAATAAGGCCCGCACTTTATTTTCCAAAGTAGTTTTTATACCTTAAGTTATGCATAGAGGATAATGGGGGAAGGGGTAGAGTCATGCAGTAAGCCAGGTTTTCTTCCTGCAAACTTATCATATGCAAAAGTTTAGGTGATTTGCATCATCTTCTGGCCCGGAGGCCTGTTAACATTTTAAGACTCTTTCTTCAGAAAACTTATTTTTGTCTAAAGGTGATTAGTCAGGCGCTAGCCTCCAAAAGCATTAGATAAAGTTGCATTCCTATAGGGCAAAGGTGTGGTGGGCTATAACAAGAAAAAGAATTAACTCAAGGGTCCAAGGGTACAAACATTGAGGCTACTACTTACATTTCTATACACCAATTATATCAATCAATACACTGCCAAGGACACAGTAGGTAAGGGATATGGAGACTTAGCAGCAAACATTGGCCCAACAAGTGAAAAACCCTTCACCAATACAATTTCTAATCAATTTTTTAACTGCTCAAAGGAATCTGTATTTAGACAGTTTAGAACATCTCATGCCTCTCACAGTTGGGAGGCTCTGAACATGTGGCCGGAAAAACCTATTCAGGCAGGCTAGAGGATTTCCAAAAGAGTTTGTAGGTTGAAACACTGTCACACCCAGGAATTATTAACTGGAGCTGTGAGTTAACTCTTTTTTCAGAGAGAGGTAGTGGGGGACAGCTCTCTGTAAAGTCAGAGGTGTAGGTGAGAGCACAAAGCAGAAAGTAGACAGACTCTGGTTTTGGGAATAGATGCTCGAGAATTTCCAGGGGGCTCCTGAGGCTAGATCACATCTTTGCATATGCCGAGCATCCTTCCTCATGACCTTTGTCATGGGTGGAGCTCACTCCCAGCAGGCATCCTGTGCTCAGGGTTCATATATAAGCAAGGGTGTCACAGGAGGAAATTTATAAGACATTATCTGACTAGCTGATGCACGACGGTCCTAGTGCAACAAAGAGTTTATAACAAAACTTTGAGATATTTTAACTAAGGTTACATAGCCTTTTGA
Source organism: Tragelaphus eurycerus (assembly GCA_935064755.1). Lineage (NCBI taxonomy): Eukaryota > Metazoa > Chordata > Mammalia > Artiodactyla > Bovidae > Tragelaphus > Tragelaphus eurycerus. The sequence goes on from CAKXYN010000244.1 coordinate 146,722, forward strand.
ATATATTTGAAATGTTAAATTCTTCCCTTATTAAATACTCACTGGCTGTTGACGAAAGAATTATATAACAAGCCTGTCTTTGCATAACAAACCACTGTAAATTTAGTGACTTAAGATGACCACCATTTTATTTACTCAAAGCAATTATGGACAAGCAACTTATATGCAGAGTACATCATGAGAAACGCTGGGCTGGATGAAGCACAAGCTGGAATCAAGATTGCCAGATAAATATCAATAACCTCAGATATGCAGATGACACCACCCTTATGGCAGAAAGTGAAGAGGAACTAAAAAGCCTCTTGATGAAAGTGAAAGAGGAGAGTGAAAAAGTTGGCTTATATCTCAACATTCAGAAAACTAAGATCATAGTATCTGGTCCCATCATTTCATGGCAAATAGATGGGGAAACAATGGAAATAGTGTCGGATTTATTTTGGGGGGTTCCAAAATCAAATGCAGATGGTGATTGCAGCCATGAAATTAAAAGATGCTTACTCCTTGGAAGGAAAGTTATGACCAACCTAGATAGCATATTCAAAAGCAGAGACATTACTTTGCCAACAAAGGTCCGTCTAGTCAAGGCTATCGTTTTTCCAGTGGTCATGTATGGATGTGAGAGTTGGACTGTGAAGAAAGCTGAGTGCTAGAGAATTGATGCTTTTGAACTGTGGTGTTGGAGAAGACTCTTGAGAGTCCCTTGGACTGCAAGGAGATCCAACCAGTCCGTTGTAAAGGAGATCAGTCCTGGGTGTTCTTTGGAAGGAATGATGCTAAAGCTGAAACTCCAATACTTTGGCCACCTCATGCAAAGAGTTGACTCATTGGCAAAGACTCTGATGCTGGGAGGGATTGGGGGCAGGAGGAGAAGGGGACGACAGAGGATGAGATGGCTGGATGACATCACTGACTCTATGAACATGAGTTTGAGTGAACTCCGGGAGCTGGTGATGGACAGGGAGGACTGGCGTGCTGCAGTTCATGGGGTCACAAAGAGTCATACATGACTGAGTGACTGGACTGAACTGAACTGAACTGAATGTGGGTTGAGCTCAAATGAATAGTTTATCTGCTGATGTATTCTGGGGTCATTCACACAACTCAGAGGGGGGCTGGGTAGTTTTAATAGCCTTGATTATATGCTCCTATTGGTGGTATCTTCTCCACCCACCTCACTCTGTCCCTGTCCCCAGAATCTTCCATCCCTTCTATTCTGTACTAGTGGAATCTGGATCATGGACTCTGCCCTTCCAGCAGTAATCTGGTGAAGACTGATAAATGATATTCAGACAGATAAGAGTAATGGATCTAAAGCCAAAACATTTATCATTCTATAATTAGAGAAGGAACCCTAAACAAGTTTTCAAATTTGGAGATAAATCTATGCTATTTATCCTACTTAAAAAATATCACCTACTACCATGAATATTCTGGAATGGTTAGATTTAGAGGTGGTCAGTCTATCTTGTTCAGTGCCCTACAGTCCCTGGTCTCAAGGAATCCACGGTCTCAGAAGAACATAGCTGTGATAAGCTCAAGCAGGAGTGGTGATATTGTTTGCTCTGTGGGGAGAAAATAAATCTGTATGCTCCTGAATGTCTGCATGCCCTGACATAGATATGAAAAGAACATCTTTCTGCCTTTGGGGATAGAAATGAGATACATAGCATACCAGCAACTCCTTTTTCCTTAACACCTACAAAGGGATTTGTCAATACCTGAAGCATATTTATTTCCATTTACTTTTAGTATTAAAAATCTAGCTTCTTAACCTCCTGATATTTGAGAAAAATATCATTTGGTGGCCTGAAACAGAATGCAACTCAATAGTGCCCAAATGGGTCCAGAATTTTCATTTCTTTTCTAAAAGAACCTAAGACAGCCTTTTTTTTTTTTTTTTGACAAGGGAATACCTGTGCTGAAATACTCTGTCTGCCTACATCTGCTTTCCCAAAGGGTAGGGAGTTTTCAAAGTATTTCAGAAATGTTCATACAGTCATACAGTTATTCCTCAAATTTCCTTAATTAATGTATAAAGAACAGGAATTTACCACTATTAAATAAAAGAGCCATATTAGCATCTGTCCATATGCCCTTTGGTCCTAACCCTGTAGTGCTCATTGACCTAAAATCTGAATGTCACCACTTGCATCTCGTTGCCTGGGGGCTTCTGTTGTCCCTGCACATCTCTGCCCTTACACACAGCAGGTTGAAAGAATAGAGAATGAACCATCCTCAGGGGCAGCTGTCAAGTCACGGTTTAGTCGCTAAGTCATGTCCGACTCTTGGTGACCCCATGGACTGTAGCCTGCCAGGCTTCTTTGACCATGGGATTTTCAAGTAATGACTCTCAAGTAATGACTGACAGAAACTGAAAATCCTTAGACAGCACCCTTCCCCTGTAGCAACTCATGCACTCTGGTGGGATAATTCTGAGGTCCTTGTTCTACACCAGCTCCCTGATTCCCTAGCAGGAGTGAGACCAGTTACCCTCAGTGACATTAAACTTGAGATTATACCCTGAATCACCTACCTTGCTGCCCTGATGCTTCCTCCTAAATAAATCCCTGTCTCTTGAATCTGCATCTCATATTCTGCTTCTGGGGAAACAAAACTAATGCAAACAGGGATGCATAAAGAGTGCTTTTCATTAAACCAGATTTAATCTGAGGTTTCAGACCCAGAGCTTCTTCCATAGACCATTCTCTTCTTTCTATATTTTGAATTGTGGGATTTAAAATTAGAAAACACCATGGAGAGTTTAATTTCAAATTCTTTATTCTATAGGTAAGGAGGCTGAGAGTCAGAGAGGTGGAGAACTTGCTTCTTAGAGGTAAAGCAGAGCAGCTTTTGTTACCCAAACTGTACTGTCCACACTAAGCCACAACATATCCATTGCACTGAGAGCATCTTTATGTCTTTTCTTATTGAATATCATGCAATGAAAATAATATACCACAATAAGGGAAAGAGACAAACTTGCAGATAACAAGAAAAATAGACTAGAGAAAGAGATGGGGAAGAATGGAGGATGAAAGAAATGGGTTAGCCAACAGGGAAACTGTATCCAGTGGTTCTCAATTTTAGACATGTTGGAATCACTTGAGGAGCTTTCAAAAGTACTGAAGCCTGGCTCCATTCCCCAGGGATCCTGATCTAATTGACTTGCTGTACAACCTTGGCACTGGGACTTAAAACAAACAAACAAACAAAAACAAACCTTCAGTTGACTTTAATGTGTAGCCAAGACTGAGAACCACTGGTTTGGTGTACCCAACTGTGCAATTCTTCCATTACTGAGATAAAAAATCATATTGCTTCAAGTAAGGCCTCTCATAAGTCAAAAGAGGCTCCAAGGTTATTTAAAAAAATGAAGAACTATCGGAAGTTGTTAAAAAGGTATATTTTTAGAAGTTTGGAAAAGTGAAATTGTTAGTCGGTCAATTACGCCTGACTCTTTGCAATCCCATGGACTGTATACTGCCAGACTCCTCTGTCCATGGGATTCTCCAGGCAAGAATACTGGAGTGAGTTGCCATTTCCTCCCCCAGAGGATCATCTTGACCCAGGGATCGAACCTGTGTCTCCCGCGTTGCAGGCAGATTCTTTATGGTCTGAACCACCTTACATTTAAACATTTAACATTTATAGAGCACACTATGTGATATAATTACACATTCAATCACAGTGCTTCTTATAGGTCAAATAATGGCCCCATGATGTATTAATCCCCAGAACCTGTGAATAGGATACCCTTTCACATATGTTTAAGCTAAGGATCCGGAAATGGAGAGACTCTCCTGGAAGTTCTGCATGGATTCAATGTAATCACAAAGGTCATGATGGTCAGAGACTAAGAGAGGCCAGCAGAGGCTGAGTGGTGTCATTGCTGGAAGGAGCCCAAGTGCCAGAGCAGGCAGCCTCTGGCAGCTGGAAAAGACAAGAGACGGATTCTCCCATAAAGCTTCCATAAGGGAGGCAGCCCTGCTCACAAGTTGATTTTAGCCTCCGCGACACATTTTCAGACTCCTGACCTCCACAAATGTAAGCTCATAAGTCTGTGTTTTCTTTTTAAAAATTTTTCTATTATACTGGATTCTCATTGATTAGCGAAGCTTGTGTTTTCTTAAGCCACGGAGTCTACTATGAACAGTTACAGTGGCAGTAAGAAACTAAGGCAGGACTAGCAGTGTGGTCTATTCAAGAGATACAGCTTTAACGGTGTTTGACAGATGCTTCCTTTCACTTCTGCACCCCCGCCTATCCTGATGGATAATGTAACTTGAAGATACTGGAAACTTGGAATTAAAACCCTTTGTGACTATGTGTGTGTGCTCGTTCATGTCTGACTCTTTGCAACCCCTGATTGCAGCCCACCAGGCTCCTCTGTCCATGGGACTCTCCAGGCAAGAATAGGAGTGGGTTGCCAGTTTCTCCTCCAGTAGGTTTTTTTTTTTTTTCCACTCAAGGATCGAAATCTCACCTCCCACGTCTCCTGCATTGCAAGCAGATTCTTTATCACTGTACCACCTGGAAAGCACTTGTCAACTGTGCAGCCCAGGCCAAATGATTCCAACTCCTGGTGATAAGCTCTGAATCCAAGCTCATGTGGCAGTGTTGCAGGAGATATGAAATAGAATAATGCCAAAATAATGCATCTGCCTAAATGCAATGGCCAGAACACAATCAGAGATTCTAAATAATCATGTGTATGTTAAGAGCTTCCTTAAATAATCATGTATTCATTTATTTATCCATTCTTCTATTCATCCATTTGTTTATCCTAGCTTTCGCCATGTGAAATTGAAGTGAAGTTGTTCAGGCATGTCTGACTCTTTGTGATACCATGGACTGTAGCCTACCAGGTTCCTCCGTCCATGGAATTTTCCAGGCAAGAGTACTGGAGTGGGTTACCATTTCCTTCTCCAGGGGATCTTCCCAACCAAGGGATCAAACCCAGGTCTCCTGCATTGCAGGCAGATGCTTTACCCTCTGAGCCACAAAGGAAGCCCAAATAATCATGTATTCATCTATTTATCCATTCTTCTATTAATCCATTTATTTATCCATTAGACCAACATCTTGGAGAAGGCAATGGCACCCCACTTCAGTACTCTTGCCTGGAAAATCCCATGGGCAGAGGAGCCTGGTAGGTTGCAGTCCATGGGGTCGCTAAGAGTTGGACACGATTGAGTGACTTCACTTTCCCTTTTCACTTTCATGCATTGGAGAAGGAAATGGCAACCCACTCCAGTGTTCTTGCCTGGAGAATCCCAGGGACGGGGGATCTTGGTGGGCTGCCGTCTCTGGGGTGGCACAGAGTAGGACATGACTGAAGTGACTTAGCAGCTTAGCAGACCAACATCTTTTGGTTCCTGTTTTTGTATTGGGTGGGCTTCCCAGGTGGCACTAGTGGTAAAGACCCTGCCTACCAATATGGGAGACACAAGAGTAGTGGGTTCGATCCCTGGGTCAGGAAGATCCCCTGGAAGAGGGCATGGCAACCCACTCTAGTACTCTTGCCTGGAGAATCCCATGAACAGAGGAGCCTGGCATGCTATGGTCCATAGGATAGCAGAGTCAGACATGACTGAAACGACTTAGCACACATGCATGTACTTGTGTTGGGCAGGGAGTATATTATAGTACAGTTAGAATTGCCAGATAAAATACAGTATGCCCAGCTACATTTGAATTTCAGACAAACAGAAAATGATTATTTTAATATAAATGTGTCCCAAATACTGCATCATGTTAATACTATAGTATTGTCTGGTGTTCTTTGAAATTCAAGTATAACTGAGCACTCTATTTATTTTTTGCTTAATCTAGCAACTCTAAATATACTGGTTTTCTGTCAGATTTCCTGGATACACTACTGTGTTATTGGTAATTGGTTGCTATGTTTTGTTAATGAGCTATGCTTATAAAACTTTAAACCTGTTTCTCTCACAGAATTTACTCCGATATATAATCTGGTGTGAAAGAAGAGTGGACTTTTGGTCAGAGTAAAAAGAAAAAGGCTGTGCCTACAACACTTGGGCACTCCCTGCGGGATTGCAGATGCAATGCTTTATTGAAACATAGGGAAAAAGGGAGAGTCTGATGCAGATTTCAAAGGTTTACAGATCATCTTTTGAATGTTGGCCCTGACATTCACTAGGTGTGTAACTTAGGCAAGTTATATATTGTCTAAACTTCTAGAGGGGGTTTCTGTAAAATTGGGCTATGCTGTGCTGTGCTTAGTCACTCACTCATGACCGACTCTTTGCACTCCCATAGACTGTAACCCACCAGGCCCCTCTGTCCATGGGTATTCTCCAGGCAAGAATACTGGAGTAGGTTGCCATAGATCCCGCTCCTCCAGGGGATATTCCAGCTCCAGGGATCAAACTCAGGTCTCCTGCACTGCAGGAAGATTCTTTCCCATCTGATCCACCAGGGAAGCCCAAGAATATTGGAGCGGGTGGCCTATCCCCTCTCCAGGGTATCTTCCGACTAAGGGATTAAACTGGGGTTGCATTTGAGGCAGATTCTTTACCAGCTGAGCTATCAGAGAAGCACCTATAAAATCATAACTTTACCTAATTTATACATCATTCAATTAATCAACTAATGTTTATTGTGTACCTCTTCAGTGCCAAGCATCTTTCCAGCTACTAGACATACTTGGTTGAAGAAGCCAAAGTCCTTATTCTCAGGGAGCTTATGTTTCTTTGGTAGGGTGATGATTAGAGGGATTATCTCAGTGCTGGATAGTAAGTGTTCAATAAATGTTATGGAATGACTGCTCTGAATACTTATGATTTAAGACTCTCCCCTCAAGGATCCCATCCTCAAGTGAGCAGGTTTGTCTTGCCTACCTTGTTCTGTTTTAGGCCTAGGATATTCTCTTTAAGGAGAAATCAGTTTAATCTTGAGTAACATAGGGTACAATTTTCCTCTGGGTCTAGGAGGAGCTAACAAAAGAGAGAACTGACCTAATTAGATTCTGTGTTTCCTCATTGATGGACTTACAGATGTTCAAGCTGAATTTAGAAAAGGCAGAGAACCAGAGATCAAATTACCAACATCTGCTGGATCATCAAAAAAGCAAGAGAGTTCTAGAAAAACATCTATTTCTGCTTTATTGACTGTGCCAAAGCCTTTGAATGTGTGGATCACAATAAACTGTGGAAAATTCTGAAAGAGATGGGAATACCAGACCACCTGACCTGCCTCTTGAGAAACCTAGATGCAGATCAGGAAGCAACAGTTAGAACTGGTCATGGAACAACAGACTGGTTCCAAATAGGAAAAGGAGTACAGCAAGGTTATATATTGTCACCCTGTTTATTTATCTTATATGCAGAGTACATCATGAGAAAGTCTGGGCTTGAAGAAGCACAGGCTGGAATCAAGATTGCTGGGAGAATATCAATAACCTCAGATATCCAGAAGACACCACCCTTATGGCAGAAAGTGAAGAAGAACTAAAGAGCTTCTTGATGAAAGTGAAAGAGGAGAGTGAAAAGTTGGCTTAAAGCTCAACATTCAGAAAACTAAGATCATGGCATCTGGTCCCATCACTTCATGGCAAATAGATGGGGAAACAGTGGCTGACTTTAATTTTGGGGGCTCCAAAATCACAGCAGATAGTGATTGCAGCCATGAAATTAAAAGACGCTTACTCCTAGGAAGGAAAGTTATGACCAACCTAGACAGCATATTAAAAAACAGAGACATTACTTTGTCAACAAAGGTCTGTCTAGTCAAGGCTGTGGTTTTTCCAGTGGTCATGTATGGATGGGAGAGTTGGACTGTGAAGAAAGCTGAGCACCGAAGAATTGATGCTTTTGAACTGTGGTGTTGGAGAAGACTCTTAAGAGTCCCTTGGACTGCAAGTAGATCCAACCTGTCCATCCTAAAGGAGATCAGCCCTGATGTTCATTGGAAGGACTGATGTTGAAGCTGAAACTCCAATACTTTGGCCATCTGATGTGAAGAGCTGACTCATTGGAAAAGACCCTGATGCTGGGAAAGATTGAGGGACGGAAGAGAAGGGGATGACAGAGGATAAGATGGTTAGATGGCATCACCGACTCAATGGACATGAGTTTGGGTAAATTCTGTGAGATGGTAATGGACAGGGAGGCCTTGCGTGCTGCAGTTCATGGGGTCACAAAGAGTCAGACATGACTGAGCGACTGAACTGAACTTCCTCATTGAGGCAAGTTTCCATGAAGTAGTCCTTGGTGAGAGTATAGTGGATTTTGTAATGTGTTTGTTTGCCTGTAAGTCAGAGGGCCCCTCATGGGATGTTATATATTTTCAGCTTTGGTAAGCCATATGGAAGTGACTATTAGTCCTGACATTCAGGAGTCCTAGACATTTAAGTATTTACTTTCATAGTTTCACTTATTCAAGTAAAATTTATTAAAATACCTTCCATGCATGCATGATGGAGGTAAACTTCAGTTTTCACAGCTGATGGCATTTCACATTGTTAATGTGCAAAAAATCTGTCAGTAGCAATGTACTCTGAGATTATAGAGGAAAGAAATGTTTGTGATGGAATCCATAATATTCTCCTCATGTGGTTACATGGTATAACTTCTTTAATCTATGTGCATGCCTAGGAAAGTATATGTAAGAAAGACATTTATCCACAGAATAAATAAAAAAGCATCCATTTATTCGACAACTATCCACTAGATGCCCTTTATTAAGCACACTGTTGTGTGCTAGGGAGAAAGAGAAGAAAAGTCATTGAAGACTTTGCTAGTCAAAGTGTGATCAATCCATGACAATTAGTGTCATTCTCTTCTAAAAGATCTGCAAAAACTCAGACTCTCATGTTCCACCCCAGACCTAATGACTCTGAATCTGTATTTCAACAAAATCCCCAGGTGCTGATAGTTTGAGAAGCCCTGATATGTGATACAGTCATGGTTATTTGGATCACTCTACAGAGATTCTCTTGATGTGGCTGAAAGAGGAGAGTGAACAAGATGGTTTGAAACTCAATATTAAAAAAAAAAAAAAAAAAAACCCTAAGATCATGGCATCCAGTCCCATCACTTCATGGCAAATAGAAGGGGGAAAAGTGGAAGTAGTGACAGATTTTGTTTTCTGGGGCTCCAAAACCACTGCAGATGGTGAATGCAGCCATGAAATTAAAAGACACATGCTCCTTGGAAGGAACACTATGACAAACTAGACAGTGTATTAAAAAGCAGAGATATCACTTGCCTACAAAAGTCCATAGAGTCAAAGCTGTGGTTTTTCCAGTACTCATGTGTGAATGGGGCTTCCCAAGTGGCTCAGTGGTAAAGAATCAGTCTGCCAATGCAGGAGACACAGGAGATGTGGGTTCAATCCCTAGGTTGGGAAGATCCCTTGGAGTTCACTTCAATTCAGTTCAGTCACTCAGTCGAGTCCGACTCTTTGCCACTCCACGGACTAAAGCACAACAGGCTTCCCTTTGTATCACCAGCTCCCAGACTTTACCCAGACTCATCTCCACTGAGTCGGTGATGCCATTCAACCATCTCATCCTCTGTAATCCCCTTCTCCTCCTGCCTTCAATCTTATCTAGCATCAGGATCTTTTCCAATGAGTCAGCTCTTCACATCAGGTGGCCAAAGTATTGGAGTTTTAGCTTCAACATCAGTCCTTCCAATGAACACTCAGGACTGATCTCTTTTAGGATGGACTGGTTGGATCTCCTTGCAGTTCAAGGGACTCTTAAGAGTCTTCTCCAACACCACAGTTCAAAAGCATCAATTCTTCAGTGCTCAGCTTTCTTTATAGTCCAACTCTCACATTCATACATGATTATTGGAAAAACTGTAGCCTTGACTAGACAGACCTTTGTTAACAAAGTAATGTCTCTGCTTTTGAATATGCTATCTAGGTTGGTCATAGCTTTTCTTCCAAGGAGTAAATGTCTTTTAATTTCATGGCTGCAGTCACCATCTGGTGACTGCAGTGATTTTGGAGCCCCCCAAAATAAAGTCTATCTCTGTTTCCACTGTTTCCCCATCTATTTGCCATGAAGTGACGGGACCAGATGCCATGATCTCAGTTTTCTGAATGTTGGACTTTAAGCCAACTTTTTCACTCTTCTCTTTCACTTTCATCAAGAGGCTTTTTAGTTCCTCTTCACTTTCTGCCATAGGGTGGTGTTATCTGCATATCTGAGATTATTGATATTTCTCCCAGCAATCTTCATTCCAGCTTGTGCTTCATCCAGCCCAGCGTTTCTCATGATGTACTCTGCATATAAGTTAAATAAGCAGGAAGACAATATATACCCTTGACATACTTCTTTTCCTATTTGGAATGAGTATGTGGCTGCATGGGCACAGGAGGGCCTAGAGGAGCTATCCCACGTTGAAGGTCAGGAAGGGCGGCAGTGAGGATATACCCCTCGTCCAAGGTAAGGAGCAGTGGCTGTGCTTTGCTGGAGCAGTCGTGAAGAGATACCATCATGCTCAAGGTAAGAGAAACCCAAGTAAGATGGTAGGTGTTGCAAGAGGGCATCAGAGGGCAGACACACTGAAACCATACTCACAGGAAACTAGTCAGTCTAATCACACTAGGACCAAAGCCTTATCTAACTCACTGAAACTTAGCCATGCCCATGGGGCAAAGCAAGATGGGCGGGTCATGGTGGAGAGATCTGACAGAATGTGGTCCACTGGAGAAGGGAATGGCAAACCACTTCGGTATTCTTGCCTTGAGAACCCCATGAACAGTATGAAAAGGCAAAATGATAGGATACTGAAAGAGGAACTCCTGAGGTCAGTAGGTGCCCAATATGCTACTGGAGATCAGTGGGGAAATAACTCCAGAAAGAAGGAAAGGATGGAGCCAAAGCAAAAAGAATACCCAGCTGTGGATGTGACTGGTGATAGAAGCAAGGTCTGATGCTATAAAGAGCAATATTGCATAGGAACTTGGAATGTCAGGTCCATGAATCAAGGCAAATTGGAAGTGGTCAAATAAGAGATGACATGAGTGAATGTCGACATTCTAGGAATCAGCAAACTCGAATGGACTGGAAAGGGTGAATTTAACTCAGATGACCATTATATCTACTACTGCGGGCAGGAATCCCTCAGAAGAAATGGAGTGGCCATCATGGTCAACAAAAGAGTCCGAAATGCAGTACTTGGATGCAATCTCAAAAACGATAGAATGATCTCTGTTCGTTTCCAAGGCAAACCACTCAATATCACAGTAATCCAAGTCTATGCCCCAACCAGTTATGCTGAAGAAGCTGAAGTTGAATGGTTCTATGAAGACCTACAAGACCTTTTAGAACTAACACCCAAAAAAGATGACCTTTTCATTATAGGGGACTGGAATGCAAAAGTAGGAAGTCAAGAAACACCTGGAGTAACAGGCAAATTTGGCCTTGGAATACGGAATGAAGCAGGGCAAAGACTAATAGAGTTTTGCCCAAAAAAATGCACTGGTCATAGCAAACACCCTCTTCCAATGATACAAGAGAAGACTCTACACATGGACATCACCAGATGGTCAACACCGAAATCAGATTGATTATATTCTTTGCAGCGAAAGATGGAAAAACTCTATACAGCCAACAAAAACATAAACAGGAGCTGACTGTGGCTCAGATCATGAACTCCTTATTGCCAAATTCAGACTTAAATTACAGAAAGTGGTATGACCTAAATCAAATCCCTTATGATTATACAGTGGAAGTGAGAAATAGATGTAAGGACTAGATCTGATAGATAGAGTGCCTGATGAACTATGGATGGAGGTTCATGACATTGTACAAGAGACAGGGATCAAGACCATCCCCATGGAAAAGAAATGCAAAAAAGCCAAATGGCTGTCTGGCAGGTCTTACAAATACCTGTGAAAAGAAGAGAAATGAAAAGCAAAGGAGAAAAGGAAAGATATAAGCATCTGAATTCAGAGTTCCAAAGAATAGCAAGAAAAGACAAGAAAGCCTTCAGCAATGAATGCAAAGAAATAGAGGAAAACAACAGAATGGGAAAGACTAGAGATCTCTTCAAGAAAATTAGAGATACCAAGGGAATATTTCATGCAAAGATGGGCTCGATAAAGGACAGAAATGGTATGGACCTAACAGAAGCAGAAGATATTAAGAAGAGGTGGCAAGAATACACAGAAGAACTGTACAAAAAAGAGCTTCACGACCCAGATAATCACGATGGTGTGATCACTGACCTAGAGCCAGACATCCTGGAATGTGAAGACAAATGGGCCTTAGAAAGCATCACTATGAACAAAGCTAGTGGAGGTGATGGAATTCCAGTTGAGCTATTTCAAATCCTGAAAGATGATGCTGTGAAAGTGCTGCACTCAATATGCTAGCAGTGTCCATAGGACGGGAAAAGGTCAGTTTTCATTCCAATCCCAAAGAAAGGCAATGCCAAAGAATGCTCAAACTACCACACAATTGTACTCATCTCACATGCTAGTAAAGTAATGCTCAAAATTCTCCAAGCCAGGCTTCAGCAATATGTGAACCATGAACTTCCAGATGTTCAAGCTGGTTTTAGAAAAGGCAGAGGAACCAGAGATCAAATTACCAACATACGCTGGATCATGGATAAAGCAAGAGAGATCCAGAAAAACAGATATTTCTGCTTTATTGACTATGCCAAAGCCTTTGACTGTGTGGATCACAATAAACTGTGGAAAATTCTGAAAGAGATGGGAATACCAGACCACTTGACCTGCCTCTTGAGAAATCTGTATGCAGGTCAGGAAGTAACAGTTAGAACTGGACATGGAACAACAGACTGGTTCCAAATAGGAAAAGGAGTACATCAAGGCTGTATATTGTCACCCTTTTAATTTAACTTATATGCAGAGTATATCATGAGAAATGCTGGGCTGGAAGAAGCAAAAGCTGGAATCAAGATTGCTGGGAGAAATATCAATAACCTCAGATATGCAGATGACACCACCCTTATGGCAGAAAGTGAAGAAGAACTAAAAAGCCTCTTGATGAAAGTGAAAGAGGAGAGTGAAAAAGTTGGCTTAAAGCTCAACATTCAGAAAATGAAGATCATGGCATCTGGTCCCATCACTACATGGGAAATAGATGGGGAAACAATGGAAACAGTGCTTAACTTTATTTTTATTTTTTGGGGGGGGCTCCAAAATCGCTGCAGATGGTGACTGCAGCCATGAAATTAAAAGATGCTTACTCCTTGGAAGGAAAGTTATGACCAAGCTAGATAGCATATCCAAAACCAGAGACATTACTTTGCCAACAAAGGTCCATCTAGTCAAGGCTATCGTTTTTCCTGTGGTCATGTGTGGATGTGAGAGTTGTACTGTGAAGAAGGCTAAGTGCTGAAGAATTGATGCTTTTGAACTGTGGTGTTGGAAAAGACTCTTGCGAGTCCCTTGGACTGCAAGGAGATCCAACCAGTCCATTCTGAAGGAGATCAGCCTTGGTATTTCTTTGGAAGGAATGATGCTAAAGCTGAAACTCCAGTACTTTGGCCACCTCATACGAAGAGTTGACTCATTGGAGAAGACTCTGATGCTGGGAGGGATTAGGGGCTGGAGGAGAAGGGGACGACAGAGGATGAGATGGCTGGATGGCATCGCTGACTCGATGGACATGAGTCTGAGTGAACTCTGGGAGTTGGTGATGGACAGAGAGGCCCGGCGTGCTGCGATTCATCAGGTCGCAATGAGTCAGACACGACTGAGCGACTGAACTCAACTGATGTTGTTCAGTTCTAACTGTTGCTTCCTGACTTGCACATAGTGAGAGGCAGCTATGCAGCACTGGAGCAGCTGAGAGGAGATACTCCATGTCCAAAGTCAGAGAAACACCAGTAAGATGGTTTATGCTGGGAGAGGGCATCACAGGGCAGATGATTGAAATCTCAATTACAGAATAGTAACCAATCCCTTGGAGTAGGAAATGGAAACCTAGTCCAGTAATTCCATGATCAGAGGTGCCCAGTGGACTGCAGTCCATGAAGTTGCTTAGAGTCTGACACAACTGAGCATACATGCATGCATGCATGCATGTATGGATATGAGAATTAGACCACAAAGAATGCTGAGTGCCAAAGAATTGATGCTTTTGAACTGTGATGTTGGAAAAGACTCTTGAGAGTCCCTTGGACTGCAAGGAGATCCAACCAATCAATCCTAAAGGAAATCAACTCTGAATATTCACTGGAAGGATTGTGGCTGAAACTGAAGCTCCAGTAGTCTGGCCACCAAAGAGCTGACTCATTGGAAAAGACCCTGATGCTGGGAAAGATTGAAGCAAAAGGAGAAGAGGCAGCAGAGGATGAGATGTTTAGACAGCATCACCAACTCAATGGACAAGAGTTTGAGCAAACTCCAGGAGACAGAGGAGAACAGAAGAACTTGTCATGCTGCGGTCCATGGGGTCAAAATGAGTCACTTGATTTAGTGACTGAACAACAACAACATAGAAAGGCAACTTATACAAAATTTTTAGGTAATGAGAACAGCAATGTGATTCTTCACAAAGTAAAATCTAAACTCTGCTTCTCTCACTGTGGTTTCCAAATTTTACCACAAGCAACAATTCTGAATTAATCATATTATTGATGCTTGTATTTTTATTTCCTGGACTTCATTTCTTCTGCATGAATTTTTAGCTCTGGGCACACAAATTCTCTATTTGCTCTCTTTTTGAATAATGCAGCTGCATTAATATGGAGATGCTTTTTGCCCTCCACTTCAAATATTTGTGCCAACGGATGGCATGAGATTAAGACAACAGCAGGTAAAAAAAGACCTCAGCATTGATTGTATCAGGTTTTTCAATATTCTTTATATTTGTGGAAAGCCTGGTATGTCTGCTCTTCTGTGAACTCACAATGATCTTTTTAATTAAAATGATTCACATACAAGAAATTATAGTCCTTTTAAAGCAGACAATTCAATGCTTTAGAATATATTCACAAGACTACACCATCATCACCTCATTTCCACAACATTTTCACCTACCCTCCAAAGAAATCACATACTTGTTAGCAATCACTCTCCATTCTTCCTCCTCTCAGCTCCTGGTCACCATTAATTTACTTTCTGTCTCTACAGATTCCCCTCTTCTGAGTATTCATATAACAGGAACCAAGCAGGAGAAGGCAATGGCACCCAACTCCAGTACTCTTGCCTGGAAAATCCCATGGATGGAGGAGCCTGGTGGGCTGCAGTCCATGGGGTCTCGAAAAGTCGGACACAACTGAGCAACTTCACTTTCACTTTTCACTTGCATGCATTGGAGAAGGAAATGGCAACCCACTCCAGTGTTCTTGCCTGGAGAATCCCAGGGATGGCGGAGCCTGGTGGGCTGCCGTCTATGGGGTCGCACAGAGTCAGACACGACTGAAGTGACTTAGCAGTAGCAGGAACCAAGCAATATGTAACCTTTGGTATCTAATGTCTTTCATTTGTCATGTTTTCAAAGTGCATCCATGTTGTAGTATGCATCCATTCATCCTTCCTTTTTTATGGCTGAATAATACTCCATAGTATAGTTACACCATATGTGTTTATCCTTTAATCAGCTGATGGACATTTAGGTTGCTTCTGCTGTTTTACTATTATGAATAAAGCTATAATGAACATTCTTTTACAAGTATTTGTGTTAACAGATGTTATCAGTGCTCTTCTGCACATACCTGGGAATGAAATTGTTGGGCCATATGGCATTTTTATTTTTAGCACCTAGAGGAACTGCCAAACTGTTTTCCACTGTAGCTACACCATTTTAGTGTCACGGCAGCAATGTGTGATGGATCTGATTTCTCCATATCCTTGCCAATTCTTGTTTGTGCCTGTGTTTTTATTATAGACATGCTATTTGGGATGAAACAGTATTTCATTATAATTTTTATTTGTATTTCAATAATAATTAATGATGCTGAAAATATTCTTATGTGCTTATTGTTAATCTGCATATTTCTTTGGAAAAATGTCTATTAAATTTTTTGCCCATACTGGTCACTGTATTATGTTGTAAGGGTTCTTTATTTATTCTGAATACTAGAACTTTAAAAGGTAAATTATTTCCCAGTATTTTCTCCCATTCTGTTGGGTATCTTTTCACTTTATTGATGAGGTCCTGTGCAGCACAGTTTTTTTTGTTGTTGTTGTTATTGTTGTAGCTTTGTTCCTTTGCTTGTTTGATTGTTTTGCTGCTGCTGCTGCTAAGTCACTTCAGTCGTGTCCGACTCTGTGAGACCCCATAGGCGGCAGCCCACCAGGCTCCCCTGTCCCTGGGATTCTCCAGGCAAGAACACTGGAGTGGGTTGCCATTTCCTTCTCCGGTGCATGAAAGTGAAAAGTGAAAGTGAAGTCCCTCAGTTGTGTCCGACTCTCAGTGACCCCATGGACTGCAGCACACCAGGCTCCTCCATTCATGGGATTTTCCAGGCAAGAGTACTGGAGTGGGGTGCCATTGCCTTCTCCATTCATTGTTTTACTGAAGTCTAATTTATTTATATTCTTTGGCTTCTTGTGTTTTATGTATCATATCTAAGAAACTACAGGCTAATCCAAGGTCATGAAGACTTATACTTCTATTTTTCTAAAAGTTTTGTTGTCCTAGTTTTAACATTAATATCTTTGATCCATTTTGAGTTAAATTTTGTGTATGATCCAAGGTACTAGTCCAATTTTATTTTTGCAACGTTGATACTCAGTTGTATCTATTCATATATAGGTCTTTTGCCTTGTAATGTCTTCCCTGGTGTTGAGAAGTGTTTCTTCCTCTTCTATATTTTGCAAGAGTTTGTAAAGATCTTTGCTAATTTTTCTCTAAGCATTTCAAAGAGTTACCAGTGAAGTCATCTGATTCTGTATTTTTCCTTATGAGAAGCCTTTTGATTACTAAGTCTTTACTTGTCATAGGTCTATTCAGATTCTGTATTTTGTTTTGAGTCAATTTACTAGTTTATATCTTTCTAAAAAGTTGTGAATTTCCTCTAGATTATCTAATTTATTGGCATACAATTTTCATAGTGTTCAATTATAATCCTTTTTATTTTTCAGGAATAATGTCGTATCTTTCAATCATGATTTTAGTCTAAAACCAGTAAATCTCATCTTTGTTAAAGAGCTCTGTGTGTGCGTGAGGAAACACTTTCAAAACTCAACAGGTATTTGACAATTCTGCCTTACCCTTCATTGCCTGCTTGGAAAAAACCTCAGGTCAGCCACAGGTTAGGTCTTTCCCAAGCATACACACACTGCTGTGCAGATGCATGGCCTTTTAGATCCTTATAAGTGTGCAAGCTTTTCAAAACCCATGTAGATGTCTCACTTCCCAGCTTTTCCTTTTAAGATTTTTTTTTTTTGTTATCCTATTGTTTTCTCAAACTGTTATCTACTACTTCAGAGAGTCACAAAAGTGGGCAGTCACTTCTAATTGTTTTGACAAACACCCTAGATTAAAGGTTAGGTGAGGGTGAAGACAAATAAAGACAATCTTATGAGTTGGGTCTTCTGAAAAGCCACTGCTACTGCTAAGTCACTTCAGTCATGTCCGACTCTGTGTGACCCCATAGACAGCAGCCCACCAGGCTTCTCCATCCCTGGGATTCTCCAGGCAAAAACACTGGAGGGGGTTGCCATTTCCTTCTCCAATGCATGCAAGTGAAAACTGAAAGTAAGGTCACTCAGTCGTGTCCGACTCTCAGTGACCCCATGGACTACAGCCTACTAGGCTCCTCCATCCATGGGGTTTTCCAGGTAAGAGTACTGGAGTGGGGTGCCATTGCCTTCTAGACAGGTAAATAATTGCCATCTATGGGAAGGAGGTTTGAAGGAGCTTCAGCCCTGTTCCTCTTCTAGTTGCTGTTTGTCTGCTGTGTTTAATTCTGAGACTACACTCCAGGTTTCCAAAGCTACCAAAGAGATGAAGGGTGAGGTAATGGGAATGGAATAAGTTAATACACTAAGAACAATGCTCTTTGACTTTACTGACATTCATCCACTGTTATTGAGTAAATACTTCCTCTATGATAGTAAATCTTTGGTTAATTTCTGGAGGTATGAAAATATTGATTCTGTATTTTTGCCAATTTTCTTGTAAATTTTATAAGGAAGAGCATTTTCAAAGGGCTGTAGATGCTTACTTTGCCATTTTTACTGACATCCACTGTATTAATTATTTTAAAGTAAAGATATAAAAGATTGGTCTGAGGGAAAATTAATAATTTCCTCTTGTTTTACTGTTCAACCCTCACTGTGAGGAAACAATATGCTATGAGTGTGATATTCTAGCTTTATAAACATTGTGCATATTTACTTTACTAAGAATATTAAGGTATTAAAGGTATTAAAACAGTCTGTATTGCCCTAAACAAATAAAGATGAGGATATTTTTTGAAGATGCACATTTCTCAGGATAGTAGCTAGTCTTGATGACATAGACTACCTTTCTAGGAGAAATAAATTAAGTCTGGACTTAGAATTCAAGAAGTAGTAAAAAAAATCCTTGATTTAGGTGTTTTGTATTTAAGACAAGGCCTCCAACTTGAAGCACTGAAGGACCTAAGGACAAAATTGAGGAATGGGAAAATCCCATGGACAGAGGAGCCTGGTAGGCTGCAGTCCATGGGGTCACTAAGAGTCAGACACGACTGAGTGACTTCCCTTTCACTTTTCACTTTCATGCATTGGAGAAGGAAATGACAACCCACTCCAGTGTTCTTGCCTGGAGAATCCCAGGGACGGTGGAGCCTGGTGGGCTACCATCTATGGGGTCGCACAGAGTTGGACATGACTGAAGCAATTTAGCAGCAGCAGCAGCAACCCATAGATGGGGAAACAATGGAAACAGTGAGAGACTTTTTTGGGGGGAGCAGGGTGCTACAAAATCACTGCAGATGATGACTGCAGCCATGAAATTGAAAGATGCTTGCTCCTTGGAAGAAAACCTATAACCAACCTAGACAGCATATTAGAAAGCAGAGACATTATTTTACCAACAAAGGTCTGTCTAGTCAAACTATGGCTTTTCTAGTAGTCATGTATGGATGTGAGAGTTGGACTATAAAAAAAGCTGAGCACCAAAGAACTGATGCTTTTGAACTGTGGTGTTGGAGAAGACTCTTGAGAGTCCCTTGGACTGCAAGGAGATTCAACCAGTCCATCCTAAAGGAGATCAGTCCTGGGTGTTAATTCCAAGGACTGATCACTGTTTCAGCTGAAGCTGAAACTCCAATACTTTGGCCACCTGATTGGAAGAACCAACTCACTGGAGAAGACCCTGATGCTGGGAAAGATTGAAAACAGCAGAAGGGGACAACAGAGGATGAGATGGTTGAATGGCATCACCAAGGGGATGGACGTGAGTTTGAGTGAGCTCAGGGACAGAGAAGGGAAGTCTGGCATGTTGCAGCCCATGGGGTCACAAAGAGTCGGACGTGACTAACAGACTGAACTGAACTGAACCCAAAGAGGAAGGAAGATAGGGTGCAATCAGTCCTTTTTTGTGTTATAAACCAGACTTCTTATGATCTTGGTATTGACTGTGTTTATTTTCTTCCTCCTACCATTTAAGATGATATACCCTTCTAAAAACTAGATAAGGATATGTATTCAGGAGAAATGTAGCCTTAGTCTGTTTCTATCTAGAAAATTAATTGATCAAACAATTTCTCCTATTTCTCCTAGTCAACATTTCTCCTATTTCAGATCATGTCCAACATCAGTGCATATCCTTAGAGTCAGAGCTTATCATCAGGGGCCAAGAGGATAATCCAGCTCACGCTGCATAGTCATGAAGGGCCTCAGTGTTAGACTTTCAAACTTACCTTTGGAGTATATCATCTATATGGCTACAAAGAGGCAAAGAGCACTATAGCCCTGAAAGAAAATGCAAGGCCTTGCTTCTGTACTTAAACTATAGTCTATGGGCAATTCATATTATCATCTTATGAGAGATGTTCATGTACAGAAAATCTAAGG
Source organism: Tragelaphus eurycerus (assembly GCA_935064755.1). Lineage (NCBI taxonomy): Eukaryota > Metazoa > Chordata > Mammalia > Artiodactyla > Bovidae > Tragelaphus > Tragelaphus eurycerus. The sequence continues at coordinate 166,687 of CAKXYN010000244.1, forward strand.
CATCACCCTAGACCTACTGAACCAGGATATACATTTAAACAAGAGCTTCTGGTGATTCGTGTGCACATTAAAGTTTGAGAAGCACTGCCATAGATAATCTGGTCATGGATTGTTGAAATTTGATTGTACACACTCCATTAAACAAAGCCTTGGGGAATTTCAGAGGTTGTTTTTGGTTTTTCTAGGTATTCTCCTGCCTTCAATTGCAAAAGCAATAGGGCAGCTAAAATATTCTAACCTCAAAGTGGCCTCTTATAAATTATTAGCTGAGCTATATTAAATATCTTTCTATATAATGGTGCAGTAAAAAATTTTATGGCAAGAAACAGAAAAGTCATGCTTTTCCCCCCAAGAAAGTTGATTTATGCTTTGTAGAGAAATTCCATAATGACATCAGTCGGTGTGCTAAACAGAGTCCACACCTTCTTAAGCTGCTTCTTGAAAGAGATGCTAGATGCCATTTCTAGATTTTTAATAGGGAAAGGAAAAATGAAAATAATGGCTTCAGGTGGCGATATCACCTTATTTCATAAGTAAAATTTCTAAAATTTATCAAATATATGAATTGGCACATTATGTGAGAAATGCAGTAATGAGCTGTCTAGGGGTCTCGGGAGAAAAGACCCTGTAAGATAAGGAAGATCAGTGGATGGGGACTTCCCCAGTGGTCAGGTGGTTAAGAATGCACCTTCCAATGCAGGGGATGTGGGTTCGACTCCTGGCTGGGAAACTAAGATCCCACATGCCATGGAGCAACCAAGCCTGCGCACCACAACTGGAGAGTCTGTATGTCCCAACTCCTGAGCCCCTGCTGCAATGAGAGAGATCTCACACGACACTGCAAAGACCCCACTTGCAACTAAGACCTAACACAGCCAAATAAATAATCGTTTTGTAAAAAAGAAAGATCAGTGTATATCAAAAGTTGTCTTAAATTTGATCCTCTAAAAGCAGAGTCTGAAATAAGGATTCAGATGCATGATGTACTGCGGGGGGCTTTCAGACAGAGGGGTGTAAGGGAAGCAGGATGGGGCAGGGAGAGCAGACCAGCAGTGTGGCGTGAGCTCACGTCACATCTAGCTTCAGCCTGAGCCCTCAGGGAATTTCAGAGTAGGAATGACCACAAAGCCTGCTTGGAGACAAGAAGACCAACTCACTGTGGGCCCAAGCCAATCAGTTACTGACCTTTCCTGGAGGGTAGATATGCCCTCCCTGGTGAGGTAGCTCCCCTTGGCAGAGGGCAGTTCTCCAGGAAGGGGTCCCTGTGACAGTCAACAGAATGTGGAGGGGAAGGGGGAGGTCACATTGGGGATATTAAAGCTATGGTTTTTCCAGTAGTCATGTATGGTTGTGAGAGCTGGACCATAAAAAAGGCTGAGCACCAAAGAATTGATGCTTTTGAACTGTGGTGTTGGAGAAGACTTTTGAGAGTCCCTTGGACTACAAGGAGATCCAACCAGTCCATCTTAATGGAAACCAGTCCTGAATATTCATTGGAAGGACTGATGCTGAAACTGAAACTCCAATACTTTGGCCACCTGATGCAAAGAGCGGACTCGTTGGAAAGACCTTGATGCTGGGAAAGATCGAAGGCAAAAGGAAAAGAAGAGTGCAGAGGATAAGATGATTAGACAGCATCACTGACTTAATGGACATGAATTTGAGCAAACTGTGGGAGAAAGTGAAGGACAGGAAAACCTGGTGTGCTACAGTCCATGGGGTTGCAAAGAGTTGGACACGACTTAGCAACTGAACAACAGCAATTAATTCTGTAGCACATCCTGGCTACTCTGGTTGTGAGCTTCATCAGAGAAAAGAGATAAGTTTAGGTTAATTGAAGAAGATTTCATACAAAAATATTAGAATACAGGGTTTAAAAGATTGTTCCATCTGTGAAAACTGATGGGTTAAGGGATATGACAGTACACCAAGGTGAAGGAAGGGAGTTTGAACTTGACCCTGAAGGAAATGAGATGCTATGAAGATAAACACAGGTGTGTTATATAATAAAAGCACTGATTTATTAAAATCAATATGATTCAGGAGAATCCCATGGACAGAGGAGCCTGGGGGACTTCAGCCCATAGGGTCACAAAGAGGGGCTTCCTTGGTATGTCAGACAGTAAAGAATCTGCCTGCAATGCAGGAGACCTGGGTTCCATCACTGGATCAGGAAGATCCCCTGGAGAAGGAAATGGCAACCCACTCCAGTATTCTTGCCTGGAGAATTCCATGGACAGAGGCTACAGTCCATGGGGTTGCAAAGAGACAGATGTGACTGAAGAGAATGAGCAAACATGCAGCCACTCAACAAATATTCACTAATTCCCAACAGTACACCCAATACTTGCAGCATCAGGACCAGAGACAGAGACTTTCCTAACTCATCAATGATGCTAAAGCTGAAACTCCAGTACTTTGGCCACGTCATGAAGAGAGCTGACTCATTGGAAAAGACTCTGATGCTGGGAGAGATTGGGGGCAGGAGGAGAAGGGGACAACAGAGGATGAGATGGCTGGATGGCATCACTGACTTGATGGACGTGAGTCTGAGTCAACTCCAGGTGTTGGTGATGGACAGGGAGGCCTGGCGTGCTGCGATTCATGGGGTCACAAGGAGTTGGACATGACTGAATGACTGAAATGAACTGAACTGAGCCCGAGTTAAGTCAGAACTGAGCTAATATTGCCCCGGCAGCAAGTAATAGCCCTTACTCATGGTTCACATGTCGTCTACTCCACAGAGTCAGAGAACTCCCTCCACCCCCACCAAGCTGACTTGAATTGAACCTGTTGGATTCCTGGATACATCTGAGGGAATTCTCAAACATGAGGTGGCTGGGAGGCTATGGAGTCAAAAGTCAGGAGGGTCCTCTAGTTCATGCTCTTCCAATAAGGCATTCCACAAGCTTTCTCTTCTCTAAAACGCCATTCTTTTCCCCCTAAATGTAAGGAGACTGGACTTGTCTATAGCCTTACTCTCCAGATTTTGTTCTGACAAAACTCCAAACCAAGTTGGATGGAACTAGTCCCTGGTGAATTTCTCACTTCCTCAAAAATGTCACTCATCCAACACGTTCTTCCAGAAAAGTCCAGGAATGATTTGCATGTATGCATGATCAGTCATTCAGTCATGACTGGCTCTTTGTGACCCCATGGGCTAAAGTCCCCCAGGCTCCTCTGTCCATGGGATTCTCCAGGCAAGAACAGTGGAGTGGGTTGGTGTTTCCTCCTCCAGGGGACTTTCCCAACCTAGGATCAAACCTGAGTCTCCTGCATGGCAGGTGAATTCTTTACCACTGAACCACCTGGGAAGCCCAGGAATGCTTTGATCTTGCCTTAAATCAGTGTGGCAAAGTCATTCCCCACATTAAAGATCATTCTTTAATGATCTTGCCCATTTGCAAGGTCCATAAATCAACCACATTCTTTTTCATTTGTTTCAAATTTGTCATATTTCTGTTAAGTAAAAATCTAGTGGAAATTCTTCACCTCATCAATTTTCATGACTCACACCCAATTCAGATACACCTCCCCTCTATGCTAAAAGTTCTACACTGTGTCTTGGCTTTCAATCTACATGAACAAATATATTTAAATAAATTTACAGAAGTAGTATTATTTCCCACTGTGTAATATTTTAAAAGAAAAATATTGTACTTGTGGGAAAGTGCGCCAATGGACAACAGAATAGACCATACCTGTGGAGAGCCTTTCCATTCAGAATACAGACCCACTGAAAAGCCAGGGAGGTGGGTGCTTCCAGAAACCTTAGGCATATAATCCAGGAATAAATAAAATACCATTCCAAATCTATAAAATGACAATTAATGTCAGTGCATATAAGCATTCCCAGAAACACACAGTCAACAGTAGAAATCTAAAGAGGCCTCCCAGTCTGGACAGAGATTCAACCTCCCAGTCTAGACAGAGAAGATCTGATCTCTGCTTCTCTGAATAAATCCATCTGAGAGAATCTATAACACATGTTATCCTTGAGTTTGGAGTCAGTTGGCAAATGCAAGTTCAATCAAAGGCAATAATGTAACAAGTGTTCCACGTGTAATAATAATAAATTTCAATAGCCACATTAAAAGGATGTGCAAGACCAAAAACCTGGGTGGCAATTAAAGCTGCTCTTTTAAATGGGAAAAATCAAGCTGTGTGGAAAAGAGGCGTATAATTGGTCACACATGCTAAAAAGCTCTACCACAGAGATCAGATCGTCGCTCAGTCCGACTCTGCGACCCCATGAACCACAGCACGCCAGGCCTCCCTGTCCATCACCAGCTCCCGGAGGACACTCAGCCGGGGGCATGTTTTAACTCCACTTAAAATAAGCATTCATGGCTAATGTTGCAGCACTAAACTGCACTAAATGAAAGTTTTGGTTGCTATTTTTGATAAACTATGTCTCAGTGTTCAGTAAGAGCTCGAGTCCAAAGGGCTCAAATCATAACTGTCTTGTGTTTAAAAGAATTTGAGGTAAAAAAATAGTATATGTGTCAGCCTTAGGCATGGAGTAATGATGCCTCAAATTTTATGCATACAACAATTTTGGAAAACGTTTTTGTTTTGCTCTTTGCAACTAGAAAGCATAGGTGGAAAAAAATACTTATTTTCATTATCTAGCCAGACAGGTTATTCAAAATCTGAAGTTTCATTTAAAAGATGAACTTGGAAGGGACTTTAAAAGCCATTTAGTTTAACTTTCTATCCATGCAAGAATTTCAGACAGGTATTCATTCTTGGCTTGGATACTCACTGGGGAAAGGGTAGATGGGTCATTTGTCAAAAGCTCACCCTCCTCCAGGCCAGGGTTGTATTTCCTCCATCCCTCTCTCTCTCTCTCCATCCCTCCCTCCTTCCTACAACTTCTCCCTTATCTCGTGTTCTTCCCTCTTCTCTCCTTCTCATCACCTGCCCTCACCATCTTTCCTCCTTCCCTTTGTTCTTTCTCTCCTTCTTTCCATCATCACTGTTTATAATTCCTTCCCTCTTTCTATCCCTACCTTCCTTTCTTAAAAATATATCTGTGTTGGAACTTCCCTGGTGGTCCAGTGATTAAGACTCTGTGCTTCCAAAGTAGGGAACATGGGTTCAATCTCTGGTTGGAGAACTAAAATCATATATGCTGCCTACCCCAAAGTTTATCACAGCACTGTTTATAATAGCCAGGACATGGAAGCAACCTAAATGTCCGTCTGCAGATGAATGGATAAGAAAGCTGTGGTACATATACACAATGGAGTATTACTCAGCCATTAAAAATACATTTGAATCAGTTCTAATGAGGTGGATGAAACTGGAGCCTATTATACAGAGTGAAGTAAGCCAGAAAGAAAAACACCAATACAATATACTAACACATATATATGGAATTTAGAAAGATGGTAACGACAACCCTGTATGCGAGACAGCCAAAGAGACACAGATGTATAGAACAGTCTTTTGGACTCTGTGGGAGAGGGAAGGTGGGATAATTTGGGAGAATGGCATTAAAACATGTATAATATCATATAAGAAATGAATCGCCAGTCCAGGTTTGATGCAGGATACAGGAAGCTTGGGGCTGGTGCACTGGGATGACCCAGAGGGATGGTATGGGGAGGGAAGTGGGAGGGGGTTCAGAATGGGGAACATGTGTACACCCAGTTGGAGAAGGCAATGGCACCCCACTCCAGTACTCTTGCCTGGAAAATCCCATGGATGGAGGTGCCTAGTAGGCTGCAGTCCATGGGGTCGCTGAGGGTCCGACATGACTGAGAGACTTCACTTTCACTTTTCCCTTTCATGCATTGGAGAAGGAAATGGCAACCCACTCCAGTGTTCTTGCCTGGAGAATCCCAGGGACAGGGGAGCCTGGTGGGCTGCCATCTATGGGGTGGCAAAAAGTCGGACACGATTGAAGTGACTTAGCAGTACACCCATGACGGATGCATGTTGATGTATGGCAAATCCAATATAATATTGTAAAGTAAAAAAAAATAATAATAATAATTTTAAAAGAAAGAAAGAATCTTTTGTTAATGAGAAATTTAATCAACTATAGTGCTAAAGCTCTATTCTCTCCAAATCTCCCTGTTTGTGTGCAGTTCTCAGCCTCACGGCCCATCAAGATGAGTCTCTTTGGTTTCTGGGTTACCTTCCCCCTAAATCCCACCAAAGCCAACTTCCAAATCTCTCCCCAGACTCACACACATGGTTTACAAACTGGAAATCAGCATCCAAAATTAGAAAAGGAGGATTGTTCTGAATGTTTGTATATCAGTCACACATTACTGACTTTGTTAGAAGAGGAACTGGCCAATAATAACACAGTAGAACAATCTACAAATATTCATCATGTGCCAGATAATGTACAAGTACTTACAGGGACTATCTCACTGAGCTCTCAGTACCTGCACGAAAGCTACTTTTAGCCTTTTTTTGTGCTGAGTGTTTAAGAAACATGCCCATGGACAGCTAATTCAGAAAGGATTGTGGGGTGTTGAGCCTTTATTAATCTCTGGATCTATTGCTCTCATCCACTACCCAGACTTGCCTTTACATGTGTGCAGTGTTTAATTTCCCAAAATAGCCCTGTACCTAACTGTTCATTCCAGCCAGTTTCATAGCTAGAATTCCCAGGAGCACCAGAAGCTGTATTCATGTTTCTCAGCTCCCCACCACCACAAGAATGGTGGGATATCTCACACCTGTTGTCATGTGACGTCTGCACTCATTCTTTCAGACCTATGTGTGTCCAGCTTGCCCCATCACAGTACCTAGAGGTCACCTCCTGTCCCCACCCTGACCTCTCATTCCACGCTTACCTCTCATTCCATGCTTACCAAGAAACATGCCGGCCTCTGAAGTTCTGCTATAGGAGCCTTTTCATATCCATTAGATTATGAGAGCTTCAAGGGCAGAGTTCAGACCCGATACAGCACTTTGTATAGCACTTTGCAAACAGGCCCTCAATTCATGTATTATTATTATTTTTAATATTGAAGTATAATTGATTTACAATGTTCTGTTACATTTAGGTGTGCAGTGGTTCAATTATACTGAATGGTAGTTGGTGATTTAGTTGCTAAGTCATGACTGACTCACCAGGTTCCTTTGTCTATGGAATTTCCCAAGCAAGATTACTGGAATGAGTTGCCATGTCCTTCTGTAGGGGATCTTCCTGACCCTGCGATCGAACCTGGGCCCCCTGTAGGTATCTCCTGCAGGCAAATACTTCACCAATGGAGCCACCAGGGAAGCCCACATATATATCTACTCTTTTTCAGATTCAACTCATGTGTTTTGGAAATGTTGATCAGCATTTCTTTTCTAGCAGCTCCACTGAAGGCTCAAGATGCTTTCCTTCCCCTGATCTTCACTCACAGCTCTGATTTCTTCAAAGAGTGTGAGCATACCTTAGTTCCCAAATCCTTTTTAAGCTTGCTCCTTCTGGTTTATAGGGCCACCCAAACTTGGAGTTTCTCCCAGCAGGCTGCAGAAACAGAGGGAATTTAGAAAGCAGTCAACAGTATATTTTTCATTCACAAGCCCCCCCCCCCTCCAAAAAAAAAAAAAATGATACTCTAGGCTCCCTTAAAGTCTCAGCTTCCAAAGGAAATGTTAGATGGAGATTTCCTTTGACCCTGGAGAGGAGCCTGGGCTTCCCATGGCTCGTGTAATGGTAAGCAAAAGTTCCCCAAAGTGTTTGGACATAATTTTGTCTCTTAACAAAAGATTAATTCCAATGTAAAAGGCTGTGTGGGGATCATCATTACTAGGGAGGGGCGCTATTCCATCTCCCAGTGCCTCTCTGACCTGCTCTGGGAAGAAGCTTCATAATATGCTGTAAGGGAGTCCTTCCAGAGATGGAAGGATGCAGACGGAACCAAGGAGGAGGTCACACAGACCTGGGTGAAGATGCCAAAGTTCTGATCTCGGGTCTATCATCCCTGTCTTCACCAGATGATGCTCCATTCCCACGTATCAAACCATCTTATGGAGGCTTTCTCCCTTGGCTTCTGTGTGGCCTCATCTGCACACATGTAAACTCACAACCACGTGCTCTTCCTTCTGCCTGGGAGCACACTGCCTTACTTTTGTCATTGTTTAGTTGCTCAGTTGTGTCCAACTCTTTGCAGCCCCATGAACTGTGGCACAACAGGCTTCCCTGACCTTCACTTTCTCCCACAGTTTGCTCAAACTCATGTCCGCTGAGTCGGTGATGCCATCCAACCGTCTTATCCTCTGTTGTCCCTTTCTCCTCCTGTCTTCAATCTTTCCCAGCATCAGGGTCTTATCTAATGACTCAATGCTTCACCTCAGGTGGCCAAAGTATTGGAGTTTCAGCTTCAGCATCAGTCTTTCCAATGAATATTCAGGACTGATTTCCTTTAGGATTGACATGTTTGATCTCCTTGCAGTTCAAGGGACTCACAAGAGTCTTCTCCAGCACTACACTGTAAAGGCATCAATTCTTGGCACTCAGCCTTTTTTATTGTCCAGCTCTCACATCCGTACATGACTACTAGAAAAACCATGGCTTTTGCCTTACTTTAGGGTCTGGCGAACTTGGGGTGGTAGGAGCAGCTGCTTTCCGCTTCCTAGTAGTCAGGCCCTATGTTTGGCATATTAGTTCGAGTTATGTATTTTAATCCTCATAAATCCTGAGATAAGATGCTTATATTATTATTGTAAATCTATAATTAATAATATTATATGTTACGTGTGTTTGTGTCAGTCACTTAGTCATATTTGACTCTTTCTGACCGCATGGATTGTAGCCCACCAGGCCCCTCTGTCTGTGGGAGTCTCCAGACAAGAATATTGGAGTGGATTGCCATTTTTTTCTCCAATGTTATATAAATCTGTGTAATTAGGCATGTGAAATTAAATAACAACAATCCCATTTTGCAACTTCATTTAGAAAGTTTATCCCGTGACCCCCAGCTGATAAGAAATGAGCATTGCATTCAAATCTAAGCTTTTCTGACTCACATTCTTACATTTAGCTACTCTGACAAGCCTGTCTGTTCATCTTTCAAGGTCAATGTCAAATGTTACTCCCTACATAGAGAGCCTTCCTTTGTGACAGGAAAGGTAATTCGGTGATTTTTTTCCAGCTCCCTATAACACTTGGACATATATAACTGAGTAAATCTGTGTCTTATCAAGGTTGATCTCAACACACTGCCAAAATCAGAAGAAACATCAGTCCCAGATCCAAGAATTGTAGAAAAGTAGCTACAACCTTTTTTATAGGTTCTTAAAAGATAGATAAGTAGATTGCATTCATTAAGCTTAGTGCATAGTATTTTAACACATCAAGTAGACTTTTACATAGAGCAGTAAGTGAAACAGTGTTAGTTGCTCAGTCATGTCCAGTTCTTTGGGAATCCATGGACTGTAGCCCGCCAGGCTCTTCTGTCTATAGGATTTCCCAGGCAAGAATAGTGGAGTGGGTAGCCATTTCCTTCTCCAGGGGATCTTCCCAATTCAGGGGTCTAACGCACATCTCCTGCATTGCAGGCAGATTCCTCACCATCTGAGCCACCAGGGAAGCAATGTATTTGTGTGTGTGTGTGTATGCATGTAAAGGTATATATACATAAAAGGGTTTCCCTGGTGGCTCAGACAGTAAGGAATCTGCCTGCAAAGCAGGAGACCTGCATTTGATCCCTGAATTGGAAATCTCCCCTGGAAAGGAAATGGCAACCCACTCCAGTATTCTTGCCTGGGAAATTCCATGGACAGAGGAGTCTGGTGGGCTACAGTTCATGAAGTCCCAAAGAGTTGGATGTGACTGAGCGACTAACACACACACACACATATATGAAGAGAGAAATCTATATAGATATGGATATACACACATATGTGTATATATGCAAACAAATAACAAACATTAAATGAAAAGCATAACTCATAGCAGGAGTGGGCTAATCATAAAAGAAAATTTATTTTATCTTCTATTTTCTTTTATGATCTATTCAGTGTTGGTTCTTCCCTTGCCCCTGGATGAAAAACCTTAGCCAGCACCATGATATATCTGGTCACAATTATATAATAAAATGGCCCATGACTTTATTTCAGAATACAAATTAAAATGACCAGTCCTTATAACTGTCAGAGGCCCTTGCCAGGGCCCACTGCAGGTGGAGGCCTGCCGTGAGGAAGCAGGGGTGGAGGATGGGGGAGGGGGATATATTTTATACTTTCACTCAATTTTATACCAGAGAAGGCAATGGCAACCCAATCCAGTGTCCTTGCCTGGAGAATCCCAGGGACAGGGGAGCCTGGTGGGCTGCCATCTATGAGGTCACACAGAGTCGGACACAACTGAAGCAACTTAGTAGCAGCAGCAGCAGCAATTTTATACTTGACTGAAACTTTTGTAAGCTGTCTTTGTACCTTCTGATAACAAACTAATGCACACTGTATAGAATTATACCATATTAGGTGTAGTAAATATTTTTTGAAAGTCAAAACAGAACAAAGGACAGAATAGAAGCCACCCATAATACCATCAACCCCAAATGACTTGGTCAACATCTGGGTGAATCCTGCTGATATTTCATCCTCATTTGTAAATTACATGTTGCATATGCATATTTATGGGAGTTTTTTTTTCTCCATTGTCTTTTTCAAACCTTAGCAACGAAACTTCACTGTCATATATCTCTTAAGTGCAATAAATAAAAAGAAATCATATATCATCTTTTGAAAATAACTACGACTTCTTTATCTTTTACAAATACACCCCCAAAATGGCATAGTGTACAGGTTAAGACTCCTGGGGTCGTTGCAATATTCCCCTACTTATTAAATAAGTGCCCTGTGGTAAATAAAATAAATCAATGCTCTATATCTCAGTTTTCTAATCTGTAAAATGGGATAATCATAGTTACTTTCCTTGTGGGGTTATCATGAAATATAAAACACGTTAAGTGAATACCTATGTTTAACATTTGTAGAGGAGTGCCCAGCAGATGGTAAATTCTATGTAAGTGTGAGCTACAAAGATGAGAATGATGACCATGATGCTGATAGAATCACACAGTTGGAAGCACAATTCTCAAGAAGCTTGTAATTTACTTTGTGAGAGACATGAATGTAAACCAAACAGTTAGAGAAGCTTTCAGAGCTAATCTAATCATTTTGATTCTTAAAAATAAAGTCACAATAGGTTTTAATAAGCAAGGTAGAACTTGGGAGAATTTAAGTTCTTTTGAGTATGATGTTTGGGAAATATATACCTATGTATTTTTTGGTTTCAACATTTGTCTGGATCTTTCTCATACCTCCTAGGATCCAACTAGTTTTCTGGGATGAAGTGATGAGAGTAATCTTCCCTATGTTCATAAATAAACAAAGGACATCCTCCCCCTGTGAGCAAAGGTACATGGGAACCTCACTGGTGCTGTCAGGACTGCAGGCCCCTGCATCCTCTCTAGGTTTGTCTGATCTGAGCAGATCAAAACAAAAGGATAAAGCTGAGGAACTGGCATCATTCCCTCCTCCCCAGTCACCTGCCAGTGGATCCCCAGAAACTGGTGTGATTGCAGCATCTCTTCTAAAAGAAAGAGGCCCAAAAAGGATTGGGGTAGTGGTGCACAGCCTAATTAAGCAGCTGGATTGTTCAGGTAGCGGCTGTCAGGGTGTGGGGGCAGCTAGTGATCATAAGTCCAGATATTTTGATAATGTCAGGCTAAATGTTTGCAGGCTTTTTCTTTCCCTTGGTTATTTCCTTTTGTTTACTGGGCCTGGGCTTTGAACTGTGCATAAGAGCTTTTCAAAGAGAACACAAGTGAGAGCATTCCATGCAGAAGTATTTTCTCTGCAATGAAATGAAACAGCCAGCATCTTACAAGTGGTTCCTGGAGGCCACATGTGGCTCTTCTAAGTCAATGGTTCACACCCCACACTGCTGAGTTAGAACTATTTCGGGAGTTGTTAAGAAACTCAATGCCCAGGCTCCACCGAGACTACTTTCAATCAGGAATGCAGAAGGCAAGATCAAGCATCAGCATTTGATAAAAGTTCCCTGGGTTATTTCACTAGGCAGTCTAGCTGGAGAACCATGCTGTAGACAGTAAAGAGTCCAGCCTGTGGCTCAGCTGGTAAAGAATCTGCCTGGAATGCAGGAGACCTGGGTTCAATCCCTGGGTTGGGCAGATCACCTGGAGAAGGAAAAGGCTACCCACTCCATTATCCTTGCCTGGAGAACTCCAGAGACTGTTTAGTCCATGGGATCCCAAAAGTCAGACACAACTGAGCAACTTTCACTTTTCCCTTTATCCAGACAGGTGTGTTCCTTCTCTTAGTACTGAGACCCCATATCTCAGTATGACTCCTTGATCACAAGAGCTCAGTGAGGTCTGCAGGACCACAGCATTGTGGAGGAGAAGAGGTCTGGTTTTGTGGCCTGAAAGTTCTGGATTCATATCCCAGCTCTGTTACCAACTTCTTAGCTTCATGGATTTGCTTTTTGTTTGTTTGTTTGTTTTTTTTTTATATATGCATTTGGCTGAGCTGAGTCTTATTGCTGTGTGCAGGCCTTCTCTAGTTGCAGTCCATGGGCCCCTCACTTGAGAGGCTTCTCCTGTCATGGAGCATGGGCTCTAGGGTGCATGGGTTTCAGTACTTATGGTGCACGGGCTTAGTTGCTCCACAGCATAGGCGATCTTCCTGGGCTAGGGACTGAACTTGTCCCCTGCACTGGCAGACTGATTCTTAACCATGGGATCACAAGGGTTGTATGAATTTGGATCCATTTCTAAGCCTCATCTTCCCTGTTCACTCCATGGAGCTAATAATAATATCAATTTGGCAAGAGTTGTCTAAAATTAGAGTGATGAGATGAAAAGTGCTTTGCATAGTACCTAAAACATGATAAGGGTTTGAGAACTGGTAGCTGTTGCAGTTATTATTTTGTTAAAACCTACAATTTTAGAAATAATCAAGTGTGTGCTATTAACAGGGGCACAATAATACTACAGTCACATACACAGGAGAGGACATTTTAAGTGACTATATGTTCACACTACTGATTTCTTTAATGTTAACAACTGTCTCTAAATTCATAAGTGTTCATAATTATGGATATTAACTTTCTAAATGGAGGAGGTATTTCCCATGCAGGATGTGATGCAGAAAGCAAATTGAAATTCAATGGATGCACTCAGTGTCTCTGTTGAAGACCTCTATGTGACATGCAGATATTATTGCACCCATCTTGGCAGGAATCCAGTGGAATAGATAAGAATATGTGCTATCATCCAAGGACAGATCAACTAAGTGGCCTGAGAACTCCCAGAGTCACAAAATCATAAAATGTTTAACTCGCAAGAGATAATCTAGTTTAATGATTGTAAAATATACATATTATCTTGGCAGTAGAACACTTTTCTCAATAAAAATCTTAACTGTTAATGCCCAGTATTTACACGTGAAATTCTTATAGCTGAAGTGAGGCTTCACCATGTTATCCTTGAAGGGCTGTTTAGAGTTCCAGAGATTCAAAAGAACACACTTTGAAAATCAATGATTGGGACTTCCCTGGTGGCCTAGTGGTTAAGAATATACTAACGCATATGTATGGAATTTAGAAAGATGGTAACAATAACCCTGTAAGCAAGATAGCAAAAGATACATAGATGTAGAGAACAGTCTTTTGGACTCTGTGGGAGAGGGAGAGGGTGGGATGATTTGGGAGAATGGCATTGAAACATATATAATATCATATATGAAACGAATCACCAGTCCAGGTTCAATGCATGATACTGGATGCTTGGAGCTGGTGCAGTGGGATGACCCAGAGGGATGGCATGGGGAGGGATGGGGGAGGGATGAGGGAGGGGGGTTCAGGATGGGGAGCACGTGTATACCTGTGGTGGATTCATGTTGATGTATGGCAAAACCCAATACAATATTGTAAAGTAATTAACCTTCAATTAAAATAAATAAATTTATATTAAAAAAAAAAAAGAATCTCCTTTTCAATGCAGGGGACTTGGGTTCAATTCCTAGTCTGGGAACTACATACTACCAGACAACTAAGCCTGCATGCTGAAACTATGGGGCCCACAGACTCTAGAGACCACCCCACAACTAGAGTCTGTGCCTCAATGAATGGTCTTACATGCTGAAACTCAGACCAAAAGCAGGCAAATAAATAAATAAAATCAACAGTTGAGTTAGAACCACTTGGAGTAGACTGTTATTTTGATTATATCCAGTGACCTGCATATCCTGCTATTCCCACTATTGTGCATTTTAATCGGCGTGGACTACGGCTTTGGCCCTGTGACTTGCCATCAAAAATGGGACATTAATAACCACAGTACAAGTAGCTATGGTCTTGCTTCTGGATATCACTTTTTTAACCAGTTGCCATGCTGTAACAAAGCCTGGGCTAGGCTGCTGTAGGATGAGACCAGGTGAGAAAGAAAACCCAGAAGAGCAGCACAGAAGGACTAGGTTTCTGAGTGAAGTCCTTCTGCATTGTCCAGACCCAGTTTAGCCTCCAAACCACTGTACCCTTACGGAGGTTTCAAGGGAGACCAGGAGGAGCACATCCCAGCAATGCCCAGCCCAGATTCCAGAATCATGAGGAAATAAAACTAAGATTGACTGCAATGGGTGAATTTAACTCAGATGACCATTATATCCACTACTGTGGGCAGGAATCCCTTAGAAGAAATGGAGTAGCCCTCATAGTCAACAAAAGAGTCAAATGCAATACTTGGATGCGATCTCAAAAATGACAGAATGATCTCTGCTAGTTTCCAAGGTAAACCACTCAATATCACAGTAATCCAAGTCTATCTCCCGAACAGTAATGCTGAAGAAGCTGAAGTTGAACGGTTCTCTGAAGACCTACAAAACCTTCTAGAACTAACACCCTCCAAAAGATGTCCTTTTCATTATAGGGGACTGGAATGCAAAAGTAGGAAGTCAAGAAATACCTGGAATAACAGGAAAGCGTGGCCATGGAGTACAGAATGAAGCAAGGCAAAAGCTAATAGAGTTTTGCCAAGAGAATGCACTGATCATACCAAACACCCTCTTCCAACAACACAAGAGAAGATTGTACACATGGACATCACCAGATGCTGCTGCTGCTAAGTCGCTTCAGTCGTGTCCGACTCTGTGTGACCCCATAGACGGCAGTTCACCAGGCTCCTCTGTCCATGGGATTCTCCAGGCAAGAACACTGGAGTGGGTTGCCATTTCCTCCTCCAATGCATGAAAGTGAAAAGTCAAAGTGAAGTCACTCAGTCGTGACTGACTCCTAGTGACCCCATGGACTGCAGCCCACCAGGCCCCTCCGTCCATGGGATTTTCCAGGCAAGAGTACTGGAGTGGGGTGCCATTGCCTTCTCCAGATAGTTAATACCAAAATCAGATTGGCTATATTATTTGCAACCAAAGATGAAGAAGCTCTATACAGTCAGCAAAAACAAGACCAGGAGCTGACAGTGGCTCAGATCATGAACTCCTTATTGCCAAATTCAGACTTAAATTGAAGAAAGTAGGGAAAACTGCTAGACCATTCAGGTATGACCTAAATTAACTCTCTAATGATTATATGGTGAAAGTGACAAATAGAGTCAAGGAATTAGATCTAATAGACTACCTGAAGAACTATGGATGGAGGTTCATGAAATTGTACAGGAGGCAGGGATCAAGACCATCCCCAAGAAAAAGAAGTGCAAAAAGGTGAAATAGTTGCCTGAGGAGGCCTTACAAATAGCTGTGAAAAGAAGAGTGGCAAAAGGCAAAGGAGAAAAGGAAAGACATACACATTCGAATGCAGAGTTCCAAAGAATAGCAAGGAGAGATAAGAAAGCCTTCCTTATTGATCAATGCAAAGAAATAGAGGAAAACAATAGAATGGGAAAGACTAGGGATCTCTTCAAGAAAATTAGAGATACCAAGGGAACATTTCATGCAAAGATGGGCACAAGAAAGGACAGAAATTGTATGGACCTAACAGAAGCAGAAAATATTAAGAAGATGTGGCAAGAATACACAAAAGAACTATAGAAAAAAGGTCTTCATGACCCAGGTAATCATGATGGTATGATTACTCACCCAGAGCCAGACTTCCTGGAGTGTGAAGTCAAGTGGGCCTTAGGAAGCATCATTACGAACAAAGCTACTGGAGGTGATGGAATTACATTTGACCTCTTTCAAATCCTAAAAGATGAGGCTGTGAAAGTGTTGCACTCAATATGCAAGCAAATTTGGAAAACTCAGCAGTGGTCATGGGACTGGAAAAGGTCAGTTTTCATTCCAATCCCAAAGAAAGGCAATGCCAAAGAATGCTCATAAGAATGCACAATTGCACTCATCCCACACGCTAGTAAAGTACTGCTCAAAGTTCTCCAAGCTAGGCTTCAAGAGTATGTGAACCATGAACTTCCAGATGTTCAAGCTGGATTTAGAAAAAGCAGAGTAACCAGACATCAAATTGCCAACATTTGCTGGATTATCAAAAAAGCAAGAGAGTTCCAGAAAAACATCTACTTTCACTTTACTGATTATGCCAAAGTCTTTGACTGTGTGGATCACAACAAAGTGTGGAAAATTCTGAAAGAGATGGGAATACCAGACCACCTGACCTGCCTCTTGAGATATCTGTATACAGGTCAGGAAGCAACAGCTAGAACTGGACATGGAACAACAGACTGGTTCCAAATAGGAAAAAGAGTATGTCAAGGTTGTATATTGTCATGCTGCTTATTTAACTTATATGCAGAGTACATTATGAGAAACACTGGGCTG
Organism: Tragelaphus eurycerus; assembly: GCA_935064755.1. Classification (NCBI taxonomy): domain Eukaryota; kingdom Metazoa; phylum Chordata; class Mammalia; order Artiodactyla; family Bovidae; genus Tragelaphus; species Tragelaphus eurycerus. The sequence continues at coordinate 183,460 of CAKXYN010000244.1, forward strand.
GATGAAGAGTAAGCTGAAATCAAGATTGCTGGGAGAAATATCAGTAACCTCAGATATGCAGATGACATCCCCCTTATGGCAGAAAGAGAAAAACTAAAGAGCCTCTTGATGAAAATGAAAGAGGAGAATGAAAAGGTTGGCTTAAAACTCAACATTCAGAAAAATAAGATCATGACATCTGGTCCCATCACTTCATGGCAAATAGATGGGGAAACAGTGGAAACAATGACAGACTTTATTTTTGGGGGACTCCAAAACCACTGCAGATGGTGATTGCAGCCATGAAATTAAAAGATGCTTGCTCCTTTGAATTAAAGTTATGACCATCCTAGACAACATATTAAAAACAGAGATATTTGCCAACAAAGGTCTGTCTAGTCAAGGCTATGGTTTTTCCAGTAGTCATGTAAGGATATGAGAGTTGGACTATAAAGAAAGCTGAGCACTGAAAAACTGATGCTTTGGAACTGTGGTGTTGGAGAAAACTCTTGAGAGTCCCTTGGACAGCAAGGAGATCAAACCAGTGAATCCTAAAGGAAATCAGTCCTGACTATTCACTGGAAGGACTGATACTGAAGCTGAAAATCTGATACTTTGGCCACATGATGAGAAGAACTGACTCAATGGAAAAGACCCGGAAGCTGGGAATGATTGAAGGTGGGAGAAGAAGGGGAGGACAGAGGATGAGATGGTAGGATGTCATCACCGACTCAATGGACATGAGTTTGAGTAAACTGTGGGAGCTGGTGATGGACATGGAAGCCTGTCATGCTTCAGTCCATGAGGTCGCAAAGACTCTGACACGACTGAGTGATTGAACTGAGCTGAAGACAATCATTGCTTTAAGCCACAAAGTTTTGGAATGAATCGTTATATAACAACAGATAACTGAAAAGTTATTTTCTAACCCATCTTATATCTCTAGCATATCACTGTAGCTTGCATTTTAAAAAATTCATTAATAATAAGCTTTGAACTACTGATTAATCAATAAGTAGATGAACTAAAAATATAACCAAACTCTCTTGTTCTGAATTCAGCTTATGTGCTATAATTCATATGATTGCATATTACTGGGGAAAAAATCCTTTAAATTCTAAGTATTCCATCTAGATTTCTTAACATTAGTTATATTTTAAGATAGAACTATTTTGTTCCTTACATCCTTAATTCTTAACTAAGAAAACAATTAAGAACAAGAGGCTTTTAAGCAATGAAATAAGATGTTACATCATTCAAGGACTTTTGTTAGAAGACAGACTCTCTCTCAAAACCTGCATGCCCTTATTCTAGACAAAATTCTATTTTAACATTATTTTTGGATTCTGGATATGTGGGAACTACATACATATATGTGTGTATCTATATGTGTATATACAATGAATAATAGATAAACTAAGTATAATAAAGGGCATATATATTTACAAATAAATTTAATTTACTAGACAAAATTTACATTTCATAAGATTATATTCTATATGTCAAGAACCAGATCAAATCACACTTGAACACCATTCAAGGATTCTGTTGGAATTCTACCATATCAGTGAGCACTCAGTCTGAGATATTCCTCAGGGAAACATTTTGACATGGTCTCTGACCTGTGTGCTTTGCCCTCACAATGAATCTTTGACTCTAGTCTCACTGTTTCACCACTGCTACCATCCTTGCCAAACCTGGTAGTTAAGTATCATTCTTTCAATCCTACAGATTATAGATCAGGCTTTTGTAAGTGCATAGAAAGAAGTTAGAAGGCTACTGGTAGATTTATATCCTTTCTTCCCCATCAAAAGAACATGGCAAGGAAATTTATTTCCTCTCAGAATTTGAGAAGATAGTGGAGGCTGTGAATTATACCCACATTTTACTGGGTAAAAAACTCACTTTGTTTTATTTCTCAGAATCAAATACTAAGCTCAATACTCCTGCTTGGCTGATGAAAAATTCCATACTATTGTTAGAGTGTAGTTTTCAAAAGATAACATAATAATGCACAGGCAAATATAAAATGAACACATGTCAGAGATTTGTTCAACTCATTAATTAGATTTGTTCAACTCATTAATTACTGAGAGAAACAGTGAGGTGTTAAAAACGCCGTTTTTGCTTTCCCTGTCTTCCCCCCCCTCCTTCCCCCCCGCCCCCCCCTCTCTCCTCCCCCCTCCCCCTCCCGCCGTCCCGGCCCGGGGCGGCAGCTAGCCAAAGAACGTATTTCAGAAGGATAAGTATCTTACAGGTAAGTTAATAAAGGCAGATGAGGATAGGATTTCAATGATACATATAACACTGCTTAATGTCTAAGAAATTGAAGTTGTGCAGTCGTGTGACTCTTTGTGACCTCATAGATTATACAGTCCATGGAATTCTCCAAGCCAGAATACTGGAGTGGGTAATCTTTCTCTTCTCCAGGGTATCTTCGCAACCAAGAGATCAAACCCAGGTATCCCACATTGCAGATAGATTCTTCGCCAGCTGAACCACAAGGATTCTTTATGAGCTGAGCCATAAAGGAAACTATCAAACAATTGCACTCATCTCACGTGCTAGCAAAGATAATGCTCAAAATTCTCCAAGTCAGGCTTCAACAGTACATGAATAGTGAACTTCCAGATGTTCAAACTGGATTTAGAAAAAGCAGAGGAACCAGAGATCAAATTGCCAACATCCATTGGATCATAGAAAAAGCAAGGGAGTTCCAAAAAATGTCTACTTCTGCTTTATTGATTACTCCAAAGCCTTTGGATGTGTAGATCACAACAAACTATGGAAAGTTCTTCAAGAGATGGGCATCCCAGGCCACCTGACCTGCCTTCTGAGAAACCTGTATGGAGGTCAAGAAGCAGTAGTTAGAATCAGACATGTAACAGCAGACTTGTTCCAAATTGGGATTAGAGTACATCGAGGCTGCATATTGTCACTCTATTTATTTAACTTATATGCAGAGTACATCATGAAAAATGCCGGGCTGGATGAAGCACAAGCTGGAATCAAGATTGCCAGAAGAAATATCAATAGCTTTAGATATGCAGATAATATCACCCTTATGGCAGAAAGCGAAGAGGAACTAAAGAGCTTCTTGATGAGGGTGAAAAAGGACAGTGAAAAAGCTGACTTATAGAAATTAAGATTATGGCATCTGGTACCATCACTTCATGGCAGATAGATGGAAAACATTGGAAACAGTGACAGACTTTATTTTCTTGGGCTCCAAAATCACTGCAAATGGTGACTGCAGCCATGAAACTAAAAGCACTTGCTCCTTGGAAGAAAAGTTATGACCAACCTAGACAGCATATTAAAAAGCAGAGACATTACTTTACCAGCAAAGGTCTGTCTAGTCAAAGCTATGTTTTTCTCCAGTAGTCATGTATGGTAGGGAGTGCTGGACTATAAAGAAAGCTGAACATCAAAGAATTGATGCTTTTGAACTATGGTGTTGGAGGAGACTCTTGAGAGTTCCCTGGACTGCAAGGAGATCCAACCAGTCCATCCTAAAAGAAATCAGTCCTGAATATTCACTGGAAGGACTGATGCTGAAGCTGAAACTCCAATACTTTGGCCACCTGATGTGAAGGGCTGACTCATTGGAAAAGACCTGGATGCTGGGAAAGATTGAAGGCAGGAGGAGAAGGTGATGACAGACGATGAGATGGTTGCATGGCATGGTTGATTCGATGGACATGAGTTTGAGCAAGCTCCAGGAGTTGGTGATGGACAGGGAATCCTGACGTGCCGCAGTCCATGGGGTCACAAAGAGTGAAACACAATTTGTGACTGAACTGAACTGAATGTCTGCTGCTACTGCTAAGTCACTTCAGTCATGTCCGACTCTGTGCGACCCCGTAGACAGCAGCCCACCAGGCTCCCCCATCCCTGGGATTCTACAGGGAAGAACACTGGAGTGGGTTACCATTTCCTTCTCCAATGCATGAAAGTGAAAAGTGAAAGTGAAGTCACTCAGTCATGTCTGACTCTAGCAACACCATGGACTGCAGCCTACCAGATTCCTCCATCCATGGGATTTTCCAGGCAAGAGTACTGGAGTGGGGTGCCATTGCCTTCTCCAAACTGAATGTCTAAGAGGGTGATAAAATGTAACTTTTGAGGTGACCTGTTAAAGTGATCAGAAATAATTTCCATCTCAACTAAATATAGTTCTGCAAGATAGTTTGTAGCTTAAGTCTAGGACCTTTAATCAAGAGCAAGATGCTGCAGTTTCATCACTAAGTTGTGTCTGACTCTTTGCAACCCTATGGACTGTCGCCCATGAAACTCCTTTGTCCAATGATGAGTTAAAAACAAGCAGTTGCACAATCTCTGGGTGGGCATGCACCTCCATATAGCACTGAAGAATCAAGCCCCCCCACCCCCTGTGCAACCTTTTGCTTTTGTCCAAATTTTGAGTAATTTTTTTTCGACACTCCCCCCATTAATAGTCATAATTAATGTATCTCTCTCTTCTTGTCACTAGGTTCATGAAAGAATAATGGGCAATTTAGAAGTAAAAAACAGCGAAAGAGCCAGGCTTTTTGCCCAGTATCTTGATAACACATTCAAGCCTCTACCACAATCCCTTCAGTTTGGGGGACAGACCCAGAAATAACCCCCAGTAATCATCACCTTCTGATATCCTGGCCTCCGTATAACTCCCTTTCCTTGCTTGTGGATGGGATCTGTCCCTTGCCTCTAGCTAATGGAATACTGCAAAGGTGAAGTGGTCTTACAGATGTAATTTAAATCCTAAACAAATCAATTCTGTAAAGAGATTTTTCCAGAGTGGACCTAAATTAATCAGGTAGGTTTAGATTGATCAAAGTCCTTAAAAGGGAGGCTGAGCCATCCCTGAGTCAAGAAATTATTCTGCTGGCCTTGGAGAAGTAAGCTGCCAAGTTTAGAAAGCCAAATGGCAAAGAACAGTAGGTGATACCTAGGATGAAAATGGACTCAAGTGAAGCAGAAAGACTACCTCAGTCCTACAACCACAAGCATACTAAAAAGCATAGAGATCATATAGTCAAATAATGGTATTTACAGTAGTCATATATGGACATGAAAGTTGGACCATGAAGAAGGCTGAACACTGAAGAATTGATGCTTTTAAACTGTGGTGTTAGAGAAGACTTTTGACAGTTCCTTTGGACTTCAAGGAGATCAAACCAATCAATCCTAAAGGAAATCAGTCCTGAATATTCACTAGAAGGACTGATCCTGAAGTTGAAACCTTGGCCGCCTGATGTGAGGAGCTGACTCAATGGAAAAAACCTTGAGGTTAGGGAAGACTGAGGGCAGGGGGAGAAAAGGGAAACATAAGATGAGATGGTTGGAAAATATCATTGACTCAATGGACATGAGTTTGAGCAAAGTTTGGGAGTGAACAACAAGGAAACCTGGCATGCTGCATTCCATGGGGTCCCAAAGAGTCGGATATGACTTAGCAACTGATCAACAACAACAAAAAACCCACAAGAAACAGAATTCTGCCAACAACCATGTGTGTTTGGAAGAAGACCCCAAGCTCCAAAATTGAACAAGCCAAGATGATACCATGATTATAGCATTGTGAGACCTTAAGCAGAAGGTCCAGCTAAGCTTTAACTGGATTCCTGAGCCAAAGGAACTGTTTGTGTTGCTTTAAGCCACTAAGCTTGTGGCAATTTGTTATGCATCAATAGGTAACTAATACACTCAGGGCACACCACACAGAGCTCAACTCCCCTGACATGCTCTTTGAATCCCCTTCCAATGCCCTCAAGGCTTCAGGGCCTGCTTTCAGTCAACTTTAGACCCAATTCCTCTGTCTAGGGCATGGAGTAAAGTCAGCCTAGTCACAGTAATCTGTCAATATTCCATTCCTTATCTTAGACCTTCAGATGTATTTTCACCTTATCCCTTTTCCAAAATTATCTCTTGTTTTTAAGTTAGCCTCCTAAAAGCTTATAGATCTGAATTATTACTCTGTATGGGTTCCTCTTTGGAATCCCAAGTGAATATTCTGCTTGAGCCTGAAATTCCAGTCTCTATACTTAGTGTTTTTTGTAAGAGAGAAAGAGAAAATATTACAAGGAAGGTTTTAGCCTTTAGAAAATCCAGTGTTGACCTCTCTTTACTGGCCTGAAAGTGGGAAAAGGAGACTCTAACACCATTTCAGTGTTGTGTGTGTGGGGGGGTGGGGTTGTTGTTGTTAGTAACTTGTCTTTTTAAACAGAGTTACTATAATGTACACTATATGACCAGGCTGCAATAAAGTCTTTTAGGGGACAGAATTACAAAATAAATGGGGATTCTTAGTACTTTCTTGATAATCCACTATGCATTTCTTAAGATCATAAAAGAGAAAAGGAACCAGAGGCAAATACACGTGTTCATTAGTAATGAGTCAGAGGTCATGGGCGCAGGAGAGGATGGACCTATTTCAGCTCAGGAGAACCTGTTGAGAGGACTTTGCAGAGGTGAGTTTGGGGATCAGTCCATTGGTGAGGCTCTGGAGCATGCTGGTTACTATATTTGCACCTGCATTTCTCAAACTTGCCTGCACAGTCCATACACCTGAGAAGCATAGTGTTCTGACTTCTAAGCCCTAGGGCTTTCTTGGTCTTCATTATCCTTCTCTGCCTACACAGGGCACCCTGTGTCAGAGAAGTAATGCTCATATGTCCTCAGGAGAAGCCCTCAACAAAAGTAACTGATAGGAATTGGTGTATAAACTCCCCGGCTCTCCCGCCTGTCCAATGCGATAAGTTTAAGGTGCGTTCTATTACCATTCTGAGAATCCCCTAGCAGGACTGAGATCCAGTTGCCCATAATGGTAACTTATTTGTTTCATATTCTTCATTACTTGTTTTCCTTTCCCTATCTTTCTTCCCTAATCCTCTACCAGTGTTTCCTCACATCAACTGCCAAATAAACTACTTACTCTTACAACCTGGTCTCAGGATCTGCTTCTAGAAGGGTCTTACTTCAAATCAAAGCAGTCTGTCTAGAGTAAGGTTAGTGATAGAGGAGATTGTGCCAGGGGGCAGAGTGGGAAACCGAGGGATGCCAAGAAAGACACAGAGCAGATTTGTCACTGGCCAAAGGGACTGGGGTATATTCAAACAATATAACATTTGGGACTGTCAGCAGCTTTCCATGTATCATTTTGGAACCCCTTTGCCATGGACTGGGCTCTCAGGCCACTAAACTATTTCCTAAAAATACACAAATCAATCAAAACCTGTTCTCTTTTCCCATATTCACAAACATAATTGATCTTACCCTGGGTTCATCAGATGGCTGAGGGTGAGATGAAGGCTTATATTATTTTATTAGGGTATATAATGCCAGGGAAGAGGAATGAGAAACAGGAAGAGCCTAGAAGGGAAGGAGGGAGCCTGAGGAGGTTGAATTATGCAAGTGGCTGCCACTAGGGAACCTAGGTACTCAGCTATGGACCACTGAGCCTTTGAGGATCCATACAAGCTACACCCAAGACTGAAGGATTTTGGGTGTAGTGAGGGAGGAGAAATCAAATAACCACTCTTTCCCAGTGTAACAAAGAAGAGCAAAACCTGACTCCTTATTGGACTTGTTTCTTTAACTTTTCGTTTTCATTGCCTATATTATAATCATATATAATAGCCTGCCTTAAGGAACCCTGACCCTCTGCCTGCATGTTAAAGTGCCTTTGTTCAGCTCACAGGAAGACAAACTGACCAAGTCCACCTATGAACACCTGCAGAAAAGAAGAAATTAAAGCATCCCCTTCCTGATGCTGGCCAACCCATACAGAATAATGTTCTTTTTCCTTTATTTCCTCATCTCCTCCATCTCTCTGTTCTATAAAAGAAATTGGCATCCAGAATTGGATAAGATGGCTTTTTGGAGACACTACTCTACTGGAATTCCAAATAAGGTTATTATTCCTTGCCTTAGTGCCTCATCTCCAGATTTACTGGCCTTCATGTACTGAGCAGAGTGAGCCTGGGCTCAGTAATACCAACACCAGTGGTCCAAGACCAGTTTCCAGGGGATGGTTGGTGGAAAGGAGTTCAGAATCCATGCTTCCCATGGTTGATTCTCCTCCCAACCCCCACAATGGAGGCACAAAAGAGGAACGTGTGGCCCTCACTCTCTCCTTTCTTTCTTGAGAGGTTGGATGTCCCAACTTCCCAGAGACTGATTGTGAGGTATTTCCTGCTACTACTGCTGCTACTGCTAAGTCGCTTCAGTCGTGTCCGACTCTGTGCGACCCCATAGACGGAAGCTCACCAGGCTCCCCTGTCCCTGGGATTCTCCAGGCAAGAACACTGGAGTGGGTTGCCATTTCCTTCCCCAATGCATGAAAGTGAAAAGTTAAAGTGAAGTCGCTCAGTCGTGTCCGACTCTTAGCGACCTCATGGACTGGAGCCTACTAGGCTCCTCCGTCCATGGGATTTTCCAGGCAAAAGTACTGGGGTGGGGTGCCATTGCCTTCCCCGAGGTATTTCCTATATAGCCCAATTCTCTGTCCAAAGTTAGTAGCTCTTTTATCTTAGAAACAAAGAAATGAAATAGGAAAGTCAGCACTTTTCCTGACTTTTCAAAATAACAGAGCTGAGCTCAGAGACTCTGGCCTGAGCCTCCATGAAACTCTATTCCAGGATCTAGGGTGATCACTGGAGCTCTGATTTGCCCCAAACACAGTGTAAGGAGAAGCACAATCTTCCTTCCAGAAAGAAATTCTATAGAGACAAGGAATACAAGGCAGTTCAATTACATTATAATTGACTCTAATTGGCCCTCCCACGGGCTGTTAAATTCTTTATATGCAGTCTGGTAGCACATTAGAAAGCTGTAACACCTCTATCCTGCCCTGAAGAACACAATAAAAAATGTTTTTAAAAAATCCAGCAAGCCACTGAGCTTGCAAAAGGAGAGCTCTGGTGAGGTCAATAAATTGGAGGCATTTTTAGGAAAAGTGTGAGGATGTTGCAGAAACCAATAATTGAAAAACCAAGCACCACACTCAGAGAGTTGGAGAACTCAGGTATATTACACCAGTGGGCTCAGAGGAGTTAACATTTCAAGCTCTGAGCCCCAAATAAAGGGGTTACAATTTTTATAGACCTACTATAGTGGGCAAGACACTAGTCTACTGGCTTTGACACTATATCCCCAGGTCAGTAGGTGCCCAATATGCTACTGGAGATCAGTGGAGAAATAACTCCAGAAAGAATGAAGGGATTGAGCCAAAGCAAAAAGAATACCCAGCTGTGGATGTGACTGGCGATAGAAGCAAGGTCTGATGTTGTAAAGAGCAATATTGCATAGGAACCTGGAATGTCAGGTCCATGAATCAAGGCAAATTGGAAGTGGTCAAATGAGATGGCAAGAGTGAATGTCGACATTCTAGGAATCAGTGAACTGAAATGGACTGGATTGGGTGAATTTAACTCAGATGACCATTATATCTACTACTGCGGGCAGGAATCCCTCAGAAGAAATGGACTGGCCATCATGGTCAAAAAAAGAGTCCAAAATGCAGTACTTGGATGCAATCTCAAAAATGACAGAATGATCTCTGTTCGTTTCCAAGGTAAACCATTCAATATCACAGTAATCAAAGTCTATGCCCCAACCAGTAACGCTGAAGAAGCTGCAGTTGAATGGTTCTATGAAGACCTACAAGACCTTTTAGAACTAACACCCAAAAAAGATGTCCTTTTCATTCTAGGGGACAGGAATGCAAAAGTAGGAAGTCAAGAAACACCTGGAGTAACAGGCAAATTTGGCCTTGGAATACGGAATGAAGCAGGGCAAAGATTAATAGAGTTTTGCCAAGAAAATGCACTGGTTATAACAAACACCTTCTTCCAACAACACAAAAGAAGACTCTATACATGGACTTCACCAGATGGTCAACACCGAAATCAGATCGATTATATTCTTTGCAGTCAAAGATGGAGAAGCTCTATACAGTCAGCAAAAACAAGACCAGGAGTGGACTGTGGCTCAGACCATGAACTCCTTATTGCCAAATCCAGACTTAAATTGAAGAAAGGAGAGAAAATCAGTAGACCATTCAGGTATGACCTAAATCAAATCCCTTATGAGTATACAGTAGAAGTAAGAAATAGATTTAAGGGCCTAGATCTGATAGATAGAGTGCCTGATGAACTATGGAATGAGGTTCATGACATTGTACAGGAGACAGGGATCAAGACCATCCCCATGGAAAAGAAATGCAAAAAAGCAAAATGGCTGTCTGGGGAGGTCTTACAAATAAATGTGAAAAGAAGAGAAGCAAAAAGGAAAGTAGAAAAGGAAAGATATAAACATCTGAATGCAGAGTTCCAAAGAATAGCAAGAAGAGATAAGAAAGCCTTCTTCAGTGATCAATGCAAAGAAATAGAGGAAAACAACAGAATGGGAAAGACTAGAGATCTCTTCAAGAAAATCAGAGATACCAAGGGAACATTTCATGCAAAGATGAGCTCGATAAAGGACAGAAATAGTATGGACCTAACAGAAGCAGAAGATATTAAGAAGAGACGGCAAGAATACACAGAAGAACTGTACAAAAAAATCTTCATGACCCAGATAATCATGATGGTGTGATCACTGACCTAGAGCCAGACATCCTGGAATGTGAAGTCAAAGTGGGCCTTAGAAAGCATCACTACAAACAAAGCTAGAGGAGGTGATAGAATTCCAGTGGAGCTATTCCAAATCCTGAAAGATGATGCTGTGAAAGTGTTGCACTCAATATGCCAGCAAATCTGGAAAACTCAGCAGTGGCCACAGCACTGGAAAAGGTCCGTTTTCATTCCAACCCCAAAGAAAGGCAATGCCAAAGAATGCTCAAACTACTGCACAATTGCACTCATCTCACACGCTAGTAAAGTAATGCTCAAAATTCTCCAAGCCAGGCTTCAGCAATACGTGAACCCTGAACTTCCTGATGTTCAAGCTGGTTTTAGGAAAGGCAGAGGAACCAGAGATCAAATTGCCAACATCTGCTGGATCATGAGAAAAAGCAAGAGAGTTTCAGAAAAACATCTATTTCTGCTTTATTGACTATGTCAAAGCCTTTGTGTAGATCACAATAAACTATGGAAAATTCTGAAAGAGATGGGAATACCAGACCACCTGATCTGCCTCTTGAGAAATCTGTATGCAGGTCAGGAAGCAACAGTTAGAACTGGACATGGAAGAGCAGACTGGTTCCAAATAGGAAAAGGAGTTCGTCAAGGCTGTATATTGTCACCCTGTATATTTAACTTATATGCAGAGTGCATCATGAGAAACGCTGGACTGGAAGAAACACAAGCTGGAATCAAGATTGCTGGGAGAAATATCAATCACCTCAGATATGCAGATGACACCACCCTTATGGCAGAAAGTGAAGAGGAACTAAAAGCCTCTTGATGAAAGTGAAAGTGGAGAGTGAAAAGGTTGGCTTAAAGCTCAACATTCAGAAAATGAAGATCATGGCATCCAGTCCCATCACTTCATGTCAAATAGATGGGGAAACAGTGTCAGACTTTATTTTTCTGGGCTCCAAAATCACTGCAGATGGTGACTGCAGCCACGAAATTAAAAGACGCTTACTCCTTGGAAGGAAAGTTATGACCAACCTAGATAGCATATTGAAAAGCAGAGACATTACTTTGCCAACAAAGGTTCTTCTAGTCAAGGCTATGGTTTTCCCTGTGGTCACATATGGATGTGAGAGTTGGACTGTGAAGAAGGCTGAGCTCCGAAGAATTGATGCTTTTGAACTGTGGTGTTGGAGAAGACTCTTGAGAGTCCCTTGGACTGCAAGGAGATCCAACCAGTCCATTCTGAAGGAGATCAGCCCTGGGATTTCTTTGGAGGGAATGATGCTAAAGCTGAAACTCCAGTACTTTGGCCACCTCATGCGAAGAGTTGACTCATTGGAGAAGACTCTGATTCTGGGAGGGATTAGGGTCAAGAGGAGAGGGGCACGACAGAGGAGGAGATGGCTGGATGGCATCACTGACTCGATGGATGTGAGTCTGCGTGAACTCTGGGAGTTGGTGGCCTGATGTGCTGCGATTCATGGGATCGCAAAGAGTTGGACATGACTGAGCGACTGATCTGATCTGATCTAATCTGATAGTGGGCAACAGTAGCTGCTAATAGCCTGGTTTAAACTAAAGTTTCACGTGCATGAGAAAACAGTGGTTAAGATGGGGAGGGGGATGTCTGAACTTTACATGGACAGGCATGATTAAGCAGGTTTGCAGGGGCTGGGCAATTGCAAAGAGCAGGACAATGGTGAGTAAAATAATCTCCAGTTCCTTGTATTTCAAGTCCCCACTTTCTGAAACTACATGACCTACATGATCTAGACTTTCCAAGGAGCAAGCTGAGTTACACAGGCAGAAGGACCAAGAGGTTATGTAAAATTTTAACTTTTCCTCTTCATTCACCACTCCTGAAGCTTCTATCACTCATTGTAGAAAGCATCATCTCATGTTTTGGTAGCCCATTCAGAGCTCCCCATCGTTTAGGGGGCTATATTGAGCTATTACCATTTGTATGTTATGTATTCAATCTGAGAGGTTATGAACTGGGTAACTGCATTGATAATACAAGGGCCCAACAAGACTGTTGTCAAGAACATGAAGAGAGAAACTGTTAAAGGGAGAAGCCATGATGCCCAGCTCCAGATACTGTTCCAGTTACCCCAGAAATTTGCTAGTTGCTCTCTCCTTTTTAAGATTCGTTCCCTTAGCTGTTGGGCCATGTCCTTGACTATTCCTGATTGGTTTATATAAAAGCAGCATTCTTCATTTAAGAAAAGGCAGAGTCCTCCCTTTTCAGCTGTCGGTAGGTCTAGCCCTCTCCTATTCTGTAAAACCACCTCAGCCAGGGACTCTAGTTGGTCCTATAATGAAGAACTCAGCAATAATACCGATTAGGGATAGAGACCATGGCTGACAATGAAAATCCATCAATATTTTCACAGCTGGATCCTTAAGCTTCCACAGTGTGTTGACCAGCCAGCTGCCAGAGTGTGGCTGGAGCAAGCCTGAAGAATCCTCAAGCTTCTACCTTACATTGACTCTTCAGCTTCTAGAGTGACTAGAGCAGAGCTCAGCGTCCTTAGTGGGTGAGGGCCTTTGTCTTTGGAACCAGACCTTGAGGTTTTGAGGTCCTTCAGGAGTCTTTTGGGCCTAGAAAAGAAAATAACAGTCTCAAAGGCCCTTGCTGACTCATCTAACTTTGGAGAAAACAAAACAGAACTTTAGGTCCTGACCTGATGCTCCAGGCCAGTTGCATCTATCTGGGACTTAACACCCCCTGTCCAGAAACCTCCCACCCCCTACACCTACACAGAAGACTTATCACCCCCTGCCCAACTACAAATGCCATCTCAACTAAAGAATACCCAAAACATCCCACCTGATTAACGTTTCCCTTATCACTTCCACAAACTTCCTTATAAATATGGAGCTTCCCTGATCCCTCTCAGTGCTCAGCCTGGTCGTCAAGCCGACTGTCGCCCCTCCTTGCCTGAATAAAGGTAACCTGCTTCTGTGGAGGTCGTCTTTCCTCTTTCTGCCTCGGCCTGAACTATACCTTACATTCTTGAACTGTTTTCCAGGTGTCCTCATCACAGGAAGTCCCTGCCTTCTTGACTCTGGTGTGGTGAATTCAAGGGATAACACCTGTAACTTTAACAGCAGTAGGAGTTGCCAGGACGACCGTGTGAGGGCCTGTCCAAACTGGCTGAAGTGGCTCCTTTTCCCAACCTTTGACCAATATCTCATCTCCTGGCTGATAGGGATGAATCCAATTGCCCAGTGGACTGGGTGTCCTTTCCAAGGTTTCTCAGGTAATATGGCGGAAGACTTTTCCAGGGCCTGGAGGTATCAGAACATCTCTGGGTCAGCTAGTTGTTGGTGGTCTCTCTTGAGCTTTTTGATCACTGGGGGTGGTCTCCCATGTAAGATCTCAAAGGGAAAGTAGCCTGAGGATCCTGGGATGCATTTACGGAGGGCTATGAGAGTGCACAGAATGATAAGGCAGCTTCTTCTAGCACTGTCTGGGTGTTGGCTGGGGGATATTCTTCTTGTATTACTCCTTGGAAGGAAAGTTATGACCAACCTAGACAGCATATTCAAAAGCAGAGACATCACTTTGCCAACAAAGCTTCACCTAGTCAAGGCTATGGTCTTTCCTGTAGTCATGTATGGATGTGAGAGCTGGACTGTGAAGAAGGCTGAGCGCCGAAGAATTGATGCTTTTGAACTGTGGTGTTGGAGAAGACTCTTGAGAGTCCCTTGGACTGCAAGGAGATCCAACCAGTCCATTCTGAGGGAGGTCAGCCCTGGGATTTCTTTGGAAGGAATGATGCTAAAGCTGAAACTCCAGTATTTTGGCCACCTCATGCGAAGAGTTGACTCATTGGAGAAGACTCTGATGCTGGGAGGGATTGGGGGCAGGAGGAGAAGGGGATGACAGAGGATGAGATGGCTGGATGGCATCACTGACTCGATGGATATGAGTCTGAGTGACCTCCGGGAGTTGGTGATGGACAGGGAGGCCTGGCGTGCTGCGATTCATGGGGTCGCAAAGAGTCGGACACGACTGAGCGACTGATCTGATCTGATCTGATCTGATGATAACTAGAATTATAATTGACCATATTTTATCAGGGCATATAAGATCTATATGAATTTTACACAATTTTAGAATATCTATATTAGTAACATCAACCATACGATATAACCTGAAAAGATTTATCACCCCTTCAACAGTACTTCCCATGTAACTTAATGTGTACAATGAACCCAGGTAGCTTAATAGCTCTTTGGGATGTCTCAGGGCCCTCTGAGCATCTCAAAGTTAGCTAGAAGTCAAGTTATTTAGGAAGTTTTGTCAATAAATATCAAAGGGTTTATAACACTCAGTCAGGTAGGATCATGTAAGTCACTGTGAAATAATAGTAATTCACTTAGCCGTAGTTAACAAAAGATTTCAAAGTTAAGTATAGAACAGATCACTTAAGAGGTAAAGAAACTTAAATACATTATTAAAAGCAGTTCATCATCTGAAGAAAGTATGTCCTCTTAACACGGTGAAAGGCCAAATATAAGTTTTTGAACCAGTTTTTGTATTTACTTTAAACTCATTTGGGTAAACTTAATTAAATGCATTTTAAACTTATTCATGCTTAACCACTTACAAAACTTTTTTCAAGGTCTACTTTCCACAAACCTTTTAATCACTCTCTGTAACAGCCACCTCTAAGTCAGACCTACTTTCTTTTTCCTTCATAAAATGTAATTTCATTCCTTACATCTTCTTTATTAAAAACATACATCCTACTTTCCTTAAGCAACTAAGAACTAGCCTTTATATTAGCATTTTATAGATTGGTGAACATAAATACCAGTGATAATTTAAAAAACATTTGTTTAATGTTAGTGACTCTTAGACATGTCTATATTAGATTAGCAAACAAACATTAATGCTAGATATTTAATATTTCCCAGTTCACATGAGTCTGAAATTCATTTAGATTATTTATTTACTTATTTGTATTTAGAATTGTTTGATTTGTAAGTGCTTACTTTTTTAGGCCAATTAAATTAGAACTCATTTGTAACTTTAAGAACATTATAAGAAAAAAAAAAGACCTATATAAATACAGACAGACAGATATTATAGTTTTCTGTTTGAGATTTAGAATATTTCTTTGACTTTTTTTTTTTTTTTTTTTGCTTTGCTTGAATTTCTAATTTGCCAAGGCTGAGGTCTTGGGCAAAGTCGGCTGTGTGTTTCAAGGACATGGAAAGGGTTAACTTCAAGCTTTTCCCTAGGCAGGCCTTTTAACAAGCTAGTTTTTAATTGCAATGCAAAAATGAATTGATTTTGCAGTTTCCAAAAAGAAACATTTCTCTCACCTTGTTCAATCAGCAATTACACAGTCACAATCATTCAGAGGCTATCACGGTGCTTCCCTTTTCCCGAGTCCCCAGGTTTCCTTAACTGTTGCCCCCTTCCTGGGAGCTCCAAGGAGGTGATCAGTCTCCTTTTCTATCTGTTGGGGTAGGACCCAACTGTGGACTGGACCCGGGGCCTTACCTGATCCTGTGGCCATTCCTAGTGAGTTGGTCTGTCCCTCCAATGAGGCCAGTAGGGGCTTGGCTGTCTGGAGAGTCAGAACACTGGTTGGAAAGAGAACCCAGAAAACCATCATGTGGCACGCCTCCCTGTTCATCTTGGGGTTACTTCACTCTAGCCCTGCCAAGCCACTAGTGTGGGGGCTCAAGGGCCTGGCATGGCTGGAATTTCGCTGGGGCCTCCAGAAATGTTGCAGAAACCAGTAATTGAGAAACCAAGCCCTACACTTGGAGAGTTGGAGAATTCAGGTTTATTACACTGGTGAGCCCAGAGGAGTTAACACTCCAAGCTCTGAGCCCCAAACAAAGGGGTTACAGAGTTTTTATAGACCTACTATAGTGGGCAACACTAGCTGCTAATAGGCTGGTTTAAACTAAGGGGTTTTGCGTGCACAGGAACAGTGGTCAAGATGGGGAGGCGGATGTCTAACCTTTACGTGGACAGGCATAATTGCAGATTTGCAGAGGCTGGGCGATTGCAAAGAACAGTACAAAGGTGAGTGAGATAATCTCCAGTTCCTAGTCTTGTTAAGTCCCCACTTTCTGAAACTACGTGACCTACATGATCTATACTTTGCAAGGAGCAAGCTGAGTTACAGAGGCAGAAGGAGCAGGAGGTTATGTAAAATTTTAACTTTTTCTCTTCAAGGAAATCTCAGATGTCTGACTTGCAACTGTAGACAGAGAAGAAAAAAATTCCTGATGGGTTATCATCAATACACTAAGATAGTTTCTTAAATGGATATATCTTCCAAGAAGCACTTCTGCTTTCCTTCATTTGTTCAGTCTGTATGCTGCTGCTGCTGTTGCTAAGTCGCTTCAGTCATGTCCGACTCTGTGCGATCCCATAGATGGAAGCTCACCAGGCTCCCCCATCCCTGGGATTCTCCAGGCAAGAACACTGGAGTGGGTTGCCATTTCCTTCTCCAATGCATGAAAGTGAAAAGTGAAAGTGAAGTCGCTCAGTCGTGTCCAACTCTCAGCGACCCCATGGACTGGAGCCCACCAGGATCCTCTGTCCATGGGATTTTCCAGGCAAAAGTACTGGGGTGGGGTGCCATTGCCTTCCCCTCAGTCTGTATAGATCCTACCATGTCAGGGCTGGAGAGAAGAGTGAAGATGATTCTGAACAAGGCCCTGTGGGGCTCCTGGGCACAAGGTCTTTCTGTGTCCTCCATTTCTTCCATTACAAGAAACAGCCTTCATTCAGCCTCCATGACCTTCCCTAAGTTCCAAGGGGCAGATTCAAATGGTGATTAGGAAAGGGAAGGGATGAGACATCCTGGAGAAACAGTCAAGAGCAGCCTTGGGGCAAGGTCTTATTTCCCCATCAATGGATACACACAACAATGTCTTTGAGCTATTTTGCAGGTACTGAAACCCCCTCCAGATGGGAGTAGTTAATCGTTAATGATGGAATGCTGCCCACAAGCATGATAGATTGTCTTATCCTACCATACTCCCCTACACCTCACCCCCGCACTCCAGGTTCTATGAAGCTGTGTTCACTGATCTCTACACTGGCAAACCTCAGAGATACTTCTAGACCACCGAAATACAGCAGATATTGCAATAAACAGTCACATGCTTTATATGCACTAGTTTCCCATCTCACATAAAAGCTATGTTCAGACTATACTGTAGTCTATTAAGTGTGCAATACTGTATTGTACTGTAAGTCACTTCAGTCGTGTCTGGCTCCGTGCGACCCCATAGACGGCAGCTCACCAGGCTCCCCCATCCCTGGGATTTTCAAGGCAAGAACACTGGAGTGGGTGCAATAGCACATGTCAAAAAAAAAAAAAAAAAAAAGAAAAAACATGGTACAGTGGTAGCCCCTAATTTGAAAAATGGTCTTGGAAAAATGGTGCAGATAGACTTGCTACAAACTTTCAATTTGTAAAAAATGTTCTATCTGTGAAGCCCAATAAAGACAAGTGCAATAAAACTAAGTGTTCTTGTAAAAGAAAAGACCTTTTTGCTTAACCCTTGAGCTGCTTGCAGATCTATGGACAGAGCATTTTTCCTATTGCAATGGTCCTTCTCCCTCTGGCAATAATCTTTTAGAAAAGGGTTTCCTCTAAGTCCTGATTTGCTTTTTACTTAACATAACCAAGCATGTTTACCAGCTATTTGTAAAACTGAGAGTAGTTTCTTTCTTTCTTCCTTCCTTTCTTTCTTTCTTCCTTTCTTTTTGAGGTGTGTGTGTTTGTGTGTGTGTGTGTGTGTGTGTATTTAGTAGTTTAGTTGTGTCTGACTCTTTGTGACCCCATGGACTAGAGCCTGCCAGACTCCTCTGTCCATGGTATTTCCCAGGCAAGAATACTGGAATGGGTTGCCATTTCCTTTTCCAGGGGTCTTCCTGACCCAAGGATCAAACCCGCATCTCCTGAGTCTACTGCATTGGCAGGTGGATTCTTTACCACTGTGCCATCTTTGAAGCCCCAACACAGACTTAGGATTCCCCTTTTTCTCTGACAATTACATGAGATTTAACTTTCTCTCCCCTGCTATATGACAACATGGAGAACACTGCTATTTCTTAGTAATTTTTGCCAGTTGTTCATAAAGAATATGATACCGATTCCAATGTCCATGTGTGTGTGTTGGGGAAAGCTGGAGCACGGGTGGTTCTCTAAACCACCAGGAAATTCTTAGACACTAGCTGGGTATCCTACAATTCAACTTAATTCTGACACTACCTGCAGATGGCATTAGATTCCATAGGCTAAGGACTCAGTCCAAGACTCTCCCCCAACCCCCTGCAACTTCAGATTCCAATCACAAATCAGGTTGTTATCTGTGGTGTTGACCAACCAACTGAAAATCAGAGGGTCCCAACACCCTCTCCTTAAATGCAATTACTTTGCTGGAAAGACTCACAGAACTCAGGAAACCTGTTTGCTCACTAGATTACTGTTTTTTTACAAAGGATATAAAAAGGTATGTTCAACAGCCCAATGAAGAGACACACAAAGTGAAAGAAAGTGAAAGTGAATTTGCTTAGTCATGTCCGACTCTTTGCGGCTCCATGGACTGCAGCCTACCAGGCTCCTCCATCCATGGAATCTTCCAGGCAAGAGTACTGGAGTAGGTTGCCATTTCCTTCTCCAGGGGATCTTCCCCACCTAGAGACCGAACTCGGGTCTCCCGCATTGCGGGCAGATGCTTTACCATCTGAGCCACCAGGGAAGCACACAAAGTGAAGTCCCAAACAAAAGAGTTTCTGATCTGGACTTTAAGATCCATTAGAGTAGGACTTCGGAGAAGGCAATGGCACCCCACTCCAGTACTCTCGCCTGGAAAATTCCATGGGCGGAGGAGCCTGGTAGGCTGCAGTCCGTGGGGTCGTGAAGAGTCAGACACGACTGAGCGACTTCCCTTTCACTTTTCACTTTGATGCGTTGGAGAAGGAAATGGCAACCCACTCGAGTGTTCTTGCCTGGGGAATCCCAGGGATGGCGGAGCCTGGGGAATCCTAGGGATGGCGGAGCCTGAGGGGCTGCCGTCTATGGGGTTGCACAGAGTCGGACACGACTGAAGTGACGCAGCGGCAGCAGCAGCAACAGCAGCGTAGCACTTGGAGGTGTTCCGGCCTCCAACCTGAAAGCTCTCCAAACCTCTCTTTTTGGGGGGTTTTTAATGGGCCCTTTATTATACAAGCATGATTGATGAACGATTTGGTCATTGGCTACTGATTCAGCTTCCAGCCTCTCCACCTTCTCTGGAGATCCAAGAATGAAATGAAAAGTTCCATTTTAATAGCTCATATATATATATATCAGATCAGATCAGATCAGATCAGATCAGTCGCTCAGTCGTGTCCGACTCTTTGCGACCCCATGAACCGCAGCACGCCAGGCCTCCCTGTCCATCACCAGCTCCCGGAGGTCACTCAGACTCACATCCATCGAGTCAGTGATGCCATCCAGCCATCTCATCCTCTGTCGTCCCCTTCTCCTCCTGCCCCCAATCCCTCCCAGCATCAGAGTCTTCTCCAATGAGTCAACTCTTCGCATGAGGTGGCCAAAATACTGGAGTTTCAGCTTTAGCATCATTCCTTCCAAAGAAATCCCAGGGCTGACCTCCCTCAGAATGGACTGGTTGGATCTCCTTGCAGTCCAAGGGACTCTCAAGAGTCTTCTCCAACACCACAGTTCAAAAGCATCAATTCTTCGGCGCTCAGCCTTCTTCACAGTCCAGCTCTCACATCCATACATGACCACAGGAAAGACCATAGCCTTGACTAGAAGAACCTTTGTTGGCAAAGTGATGTCTCTGCTTTTGAATATGCTATCTAGGTTGGTCATAACTTTTCTTCCAAGGAGTAAGCGTCTTTTAATTTCATGGCTGCAGTCACCATCTGCAGTGATTTTGGAGCCCAGAAAAATAAAGTCTGACACTGTTTCCCTATCTATTTCCCATGAAGTGATGGGACCAGATGCCATGATCTTCGTTTTCTGAATGTTGAGCTTTAAGCCAAACTTTTCACTCTCCACTTTCACTTTCTTCAAGAGGCTTTTAGTTCCTCTTCACTTTCTGCCATAAGGGTGGTATCATCTACATATCTGAGGTTATTGATATTTCTCCCGGCAATCTTGATTCCAGCTTATGTTTCTTCCAGTCCAGCATTTCTCATGATGTACTCTGCATATAAGTTAAATAAACATGGTGACAATATGCAGCCTTGACGTACTCCTTTTCCTATTTGGAACCAGTCTATATATATATATATATACACACACACACATACATACATAAATACATTATATATATGTAAACACATTATATATATATAAATATATATATATTTATATGTATAAATTCAACTCAAATTCTCAATATATAATTATATATATGTGTGTGTGTGTATATATATATATAATTTTATTTTTTTAAGTTATTTATTGGCCATGCCACATGTGGGATCTTAGTTTCCTAACAAGGGGCCCAACCTGCCTGCCTGCATTGGAAGCACAGACTCTTAACCACTAGACCACCAAGGAAGTCCAAGATATTAATGTATATTTCTTATTACAAATCATAATTCACATCCTATTTAATGCTTATTTTTCCTGGAAAAGCATTGGACAAAATCAACAAAATCAATATTAATTTGTCAGTATTTGTTCCTAAGATATAGAAAATAAGTAAATGATGAATATTAGAAATGTCTTTGCACTTTGCTCCTTTCTACCACCATCATTCAACAAATAGAAAAGTGAGACAATGGACTGACCCCAGGATAAGACACTGGCCAACCAGCCTGAGCCCAGCACAGAAAGGAGGGAGCCACACTTCCCAACAGTGCTCTGATGACTGTATTGACATTTTTAGAGGAAATAAAATGTAGTGCTGTGCCCCAGAAACTGTGTGTCATATGGTTGTGCATATTTATATAGAGACTGTTTTATTTTAAGTTGGTGGAAGATGGGCTTTTTCTCTGTTTCTATGGTAAATGACTTGTGCAGTCTGCATTTGTATGCTTAAAGTATTAACACCGAATTGACCAATTTGCCTGAATAGGAAATGCACCCCGCTACCCAATTTTAAAATATATGTATCCTTGTAAAACAGAACCATGCTAATGGGAAAAAATGAAATATATATATATTTAGTTTGCCATCCTTGAAACGAAGCAGAACCCTGTGGGTCCCTCCCAAGTACAAATCCTTCATTTCCTGTTTGCAGGAAATATGCTTCATTCAGCCTCCATGACCTTCCAAACCTTGAATCTGTTCAAAAGAGCAGATTCAAAGAGTTGCTAATCAGAGAAGGGAGGTGATACAAAAACAAAGGGAAGAGCAGTCAAGAAATAATAGTGCAGCCCTTGGCCAGGGTCCTAGTTCCTCCTCAACGAATATGCAGAGCAAAATATTGATATCTTTTTCTTCTGCAGGAACTAAGGCCCAAGATTCCTGGAATGCCACCAACCAATTACAGTAAGTCCCCTACATTCAAAGGAATTCTATTTGAAGAGTGCATCCCTAAGTCCAATTTGTTCTTTAAGTCCAACAAAGTTAGCATAGGTACTCAAATCACACAAGCAGCTATATAGTACTGTACTGTGATAGGCTTGTAATACTTTTCACACAAATAATATATAACAAACAAAAAATAAAGAAAATATTTTTAATCTTAGAGTATAGTATCTTGGAAAGCTATCATACAGGGGCTGATACCAAGTGAACAAGCAAGAAGAGTTGCTGACTGGAGGAGGGAGAGAAGGTGGGAGATGGTAAAGTTAAGGATTGTCAGCAATAGGAGGCTGAAGGCGAGCTGCAGTTTCACTCAAGCCTGAGGTTGATGGCATGGGTTCTGGTTCCTTGCTGGATTCAATTCTATCTACCCTCTTGAGAAAATGATCCAGAGATGTCTGGGTAGTAGCTCTTTTTTTTTTTTCTTGTCATAGATGACATGGTAGCACTGGATTGCCTTCTGAATGGCTGCTCCAAGCTTCATGTACTGTTCTCTGTTTGGGTCTTATGCTTCAAAAACTAACAGTGCCCCCTCGAATAAAGAAAATCCCCTTTTCACTTCCTGTGTTGTGAATCTCTTCAATTCTTCAATTACTTCTTTCTCTTGTCTCTCTTTGTCCTTTCTCTGGATTTCTAGTTCCACCAGATCTTGACTAGTAAGCTTCTCTTGTTGCTCACCAAGATCATCGTTATCACTTGGCACGTCTTAGAAGTACCAGGTACATCAATACAGCTTTTGGACATCCTGGGCTTGAAATAAATTGTTCTACTGCACTCTACATAATAAAGTATACAAAAACACAACCACTTGTAGAGAATACATGCACACAACAATGTACTCCAGACACGTGAACTAATTCATGTGATTGGACATCTGAATGCACATTCATATCTTAGAAAGGTCAAAACTTTCAACTTGAAGGTTCATATGTAGGGAACTTACAGTAGAACACAGCCTGCACACAGTGGAAGATAGCAAAGACTTTGACCCCACCCCCAAATGATGCTCTCTTTAAAATTTTTCATGGTTGAGCAGAATCTTCAGAGTTGGTTTTGAACATGAGTCTGTCTTCTCCCCAGGCTTCTCTGTTCCTACTGTCATCCATCTCTTGAGTACTGGTGTTCAAGCAGTGAGCAGCCAAAGCTGAGTTTGGTAACATCTTCAGACTTGAAGTTAAAGTCCCTGATTCTACTTGTCTCCAAAGACAGCATTGTGGAGTGGTGGTCTGCTCCCACTCAGCTTAGGCGGATGGGGCACAGGACTCTCCCTTACCACCAGGCTTAGTTTACTGTGTGCTGTGGGACCCATGACTCACATGTGGTTCCTAGGCACTTGAAATGGGTAAATCCAAATGAAGATGTGTTGTGTCAGATGTGTACTAGATTTGGAAGAACGTGGTGATTGCAGCCATGAAATTAAAAGACACTTACTCCTTGGAAGGAAGGTTATTGCCAACCTAGATAGCATATTCAAAAGCAGAGACATTACTTTGCCAACAAAGGTCCATCTAGTCAAGGCTATGATTTTTCCGGGGATCATGTATTGATGTGAAAGTTGGACTGTGAAGAAAGCTGAGCACCAAAGAATTGATGCTTTTGAACTGTGGTGTTGGAGAAGACCCTTGAGAGTCCCTTGGACTGCAAGGAAATCCAACCAGTCCCTTGGATTGCAAAGAGATCCAACCAGTCCATTCTAAAGGACATCAGTCCTGGGTGTTCTTTGGAAGGACTGATGCTGAAGCTTAAATTCCAGTACTTTGGCCACCTCATGTGAAGAGTTGACTCATTGGGAAAGACTCTGATGCTGCGAGGGATTGGGGGCAGGAGGAAAAGGGGAGCACAGAGGATGAGATGGCTGGATGGCATCACCGACTCAATGGACATGAGTTTCAGTGAACTCTGGGAGATGGTGATGGACAGGGAGGCCTGGCGTGCTGCAATTCATGGGGTCACAAAGAGTCGGACACAACTGAACTGAACTGAACTGAAAATGTTTTATGTTAATTACAAGTGGAATGATAATAATATTTTGACATATGGTGTGTATGTGTTTAATCACAGAGTCATGTCCAACTTTTTGCAGCCCTTTGGACTTTAACCTGCCAGGCTCCTCCATTCATGGTTTTTTTCAGGCAAGAATACTGGAGTGGGTTGCCATTTCTTCCTCCAGGGGATCTTCCTAACCTAGGGATCGAAACTGTGTCTCCTGCATTGCAGGAGGATTCTTTATCCACTGAGACATCAGTGAAGACTTTGATTCATGCAGTGGAATATAATATGTTATTAAGAAAATGTTTCCACTGCATGTGAGTTTACTAGAGTTGTCATTTACAAAGGACCACAGACTGAGCAGTTTTGACAAGAGAGATAGATTACCTTACAAGTCTAGAGGCTAGAAGTCTAAGATCAAGGTGGTCAGCAGAACTGGTTCCTTTGGAGGCTGTGAAGAAACGGTCTGTCCAGGTCTTTCTCCTTGACTTCCAGATGACTGTCTTATCCCTAAGTTTCTTCACTTCCTCTTCCTACTACACATGTCTATCTGTTGGCGACATGGCCTTTTTTTATGATAAGGCTGGTAGTAATGCCACCCTGTCCTCAGTCCCTCAGTCGTGTCTAGGGCCCACCTCAATTACCTCATTTTAACTTGATCACCTCTGTAAAGGCCCCATCTCCAAATATTGTCACATTCCAAGGCAATAAGTGTTAAGACTCCAACATACTTTTTTAAGACTGGACACTATTCAACTTTTAATACACTGTTAATTGTTTCTTGCTTTAAATATGGCCACTAGAAATGTAAAATTATATATATTGCTCACATTAGTCTTCTATTGAGTCAAACTGGTCTAGAATTAACTAACCCATAGTCAGGTGGGGTTGGGGTTGGGGAGAGGTTGCAGGGAGACTCTGGAGGGAGGAGAGTTATGTTTTCCCAGGGTTCCAGTAATCTGAAAATTTGCCAGCCTAATGAATGGCATAGTCCTGGTTCCCATCATTCTTTGAGAAGCCTGGAACTAAATTAAGCTGAGAAGACTACCACACTGAGGGTAAATGGAATTACCTTAATTATTTTTGTTTGGTGGGAGTTGGCTACAGAGAGAGTGGAGCCTCTCAACTTAAAATGTAGTCACAACCCTAAGCTAAGGGTACATGCATACACATAAAGAAGTTTGGGTGATCTAAGCTTTAATTGATTGAAGTCAGGGGAGTCAGAAAAGGTCAACATCAGCATCCCTGAGGTTCCAGCTGATCTGTGGTTGAGTGCTTCATGCTAATTGTTACCAATGAAAGGGAACTGGGAGTATTTACAACTGGTAAATTGTAACCTTTGCTATTGTTACTTCATTTGCCTGATAACATTGTCCCTTTAAGACCATTAATTACTGAGATATGTTCTAGGGCAAACATGTGCCCAGCCTTAGATCACAAAATGGCTTAGGCCAAAAATGGCTTCTCTTATGTCACAAAAACCATGCCTAGTTCTCTTTTGTGGGGGTGATTTACTCGATAACTCATCTCCAACTCTTGCAACCCCATGAACTGTAAACAGCCAGGATCCTCTGAACATAGGATTCTCCAGGCAAGAATGCTAGAGTGCATTGCCATTTCCTTCTCCAGGGGATCTTCCTAACCCAGGGATAGAACCCAGGTCTCCTGCATTGCAGGCAGCCTCATTACCAAATGAGCTACAAGGGAACACCTCTCTTTTGTGGGGTAACACTAAATTATCAGCTTACAGTGAGAGCTGAGGAAAATAGGGTTTAATAGGTCAGACCATGTCCAGTTCTAACTGTTGCTTCCTGACCTGAATACAGATTTCTCAGGAGACAGGTAAGGTGGTCTGGTATTCCCCCTTTTTTTAAAGAATTTTCCACAGTTTATTGTGATACACACAGTCAAAGGTTTTGGTGTAGTCAATAAAGCAGAAGAACATGTTATTCTGGAACTCTCTTGCTTTTTTGATAATCCAATAGATGTCGTTAATTTGATCTCCAGTTCCTCTGACTTTTTAAAATCCAGCTTGAACACATGGAAGTTCATAGAACCTTGAACTTTGACCAGAAGTTCACTGTTGAACCCTGGCTTGGATAATTTTAAGCATTACTTTTGCTAGCCTGTGAGATGAGTGGAATTGTGCAGTAGTCTGAACAATCTTTGGCATTGTCTTTCTTTGGGATTGGAATGAAAAAAGACCTTTGCCAGTCATGTGGCCACTGCTGAATTTTCCAAATTTGCTGGCATATTGAGTGCAGCACTTTCACAGCATCATCATTTAGGATTTGACATAGCTCAACTGGAATTCCATCGCCTCCGCTAGCTTTGTTCATCGTGATGCTTTCTAAGGTCCACTTGACTTTGCATTCCAGGATGTCTGGCTCTAGGTGAGTGATCACACCATCACGATTATCTGGGTCATGAAAATCTTTTTGTATGGTTTTCTGTGTATTCTTGCCACCTATTTGGAATATTTTCTGCTTCTGTTAGGTTCATACCATTTCTGTCATTTATTGTGCCCATCTTTGAATGAAATATTCCCTTGGTATTGCTAATTTTCTCAAAGGTATCTCTGTCTTTCCCATTCTATTGTTTTCCTCTATTTTTTGTATGCATCACCGAAGAACACTTTCTTGTCCCTTCTTGCTATTCTTTGGAACTCTGAATTCAAACAGGTATATCTTTCCTTTTCTCCTTTGCCTTTCACTTCCCTTCTATTCTCAGCTATTTGTGAGGCCTCCTCGTGTAGCTGTTTTGCCTTTTTACATTTCTTTTTCTTGGGTATGGTCTTGATCACTGCCTCCTGTACAATGTCACAAACCTCTGTTCATAGTTCTTCAGGCACTCTGTCTATCAGATCTAATCACTTGAATTGATTTGTCACTTCCACTGTATAATCGTAAGAGATTTGATTTAGGTCATACCTGAATGATCTAGGGGTTTTCAATACATTTTCAACTTAAGTCTGAAATTTGCAATAAAGAGTTCATGATCTGAGCCCACACAGTCAGCTACCAGTCTTGTTTCTGCTGAATGTAGGGAGCTTCTCCATCTTTGGCTGCAACCGGTTTTTGGTATTGACTATCTGGTGATGTCCATGTGTAGAGTCTTGTGTTATTGGAAGAGGGTGCTTGCTAAGACCAAAACCTTCTCCTGGCAAAACTCTGTTAGCCTTTGCCCTCCTTAATTCTGTACTCCAAGGCCAAATTTGCCTGTTACTCTAGGTATCTCTTGATTTCCTACTTTTCATTCCAGTCCCCTATAATGAAAAGCACATTTAAAAAATTTTTATTTATTTATTTATTTTACTTTACAATATTGTATTGGTTTTGCCATACATTGACTTGACTCCACCATGGGTGTACATGTTTTCCTCATCCTGAACACCCCTTCCACCTCCCTCCCCATCCCATCCTGCTAGGTCATCCCAGAGCACCAGACCTGAGCATCCTATATTATGCAAAAACCTGGACTGGCAATTCATTTCACATATGATAATTTACATGTTTCAATGTCATTCTCCCAAATCATCCCACTCTTGCCCTCTCCCACAGAGTCCAAAAGACTGTTCTATACATCTGTGTCTCTTTTGCTGTCTCTTATACAGCAAGAGAGTTCCAGAAAAACATCTATTTCTGCTTTATTGACTATGCCAAAGCCTTTGACTGTGTAGATCACAATAAACTATGGAAAATTCTGAAAGAGATGGGAATACCAGACCACCTGATCTGCCTCTTAAGAAATCTGTATGCAGGTCAGGAAGCAAAGTAGAACTGTATGGAACAACAGACTGGTTCCAAATAGGAAAAGAGTCGCAGCTGCATATTGTCACCATGTTTATTTAACTTATAGCAGAGTAAAGAGAAAGTGAGGAAGAAACAAAGTTGAATCAAGATTGGGAGAAATATCAATAACCTCAGATATGCAGATGACACGACTCTTATGGCAGAAAGTGAAGAGGGGCTAAAAAGCCTCTGATGAAAGTGAAAGTGGAAGGAAAAGGTTGCAAAGCCAACAAAAGAATGGCAGCCCACACTGATGGGAAATAGATGGGAAACAGTGAAAAGTCAGATTTTTTTTCTGCCAAAATCACTGAGAGTGACGCAGCAGATAAAGCGGCCGGAAGGAAAGTTTGACAACCTAGATAGCATATCAAAAGGAGACATACTTTACCAACAAGGTCGCCAGAAGTAGTTTCGTAGTAGGATGAGAGGGAGGAAGAAGGCGAGCGCGGAGCAGAAGAAAGGACAGAACACAGTAATGAAGGAGAAACGATGAAGGAAGGCTAAGAAACTAGTTTGGCCACCCAGCGAAGAGTGACCAGGAGAAGACCTGAGGGAGGGAGAGGGAGGAGGAGGGGACGACAGAGGAGAGAGGCTGGAGGCCACTGACCGATGGATGCGAGCTGAGTGACCCTGGGAGCTGGTGATGGACAGGGAGGCCTGGCGTGCCGCGGTTAGGGGTCGCAAAGAGTCGGACACGACTGAGCGACTGATCTGATCTGATCTGATCTGATACAGGGTTATAGCTACCATCTTTCTAAATTCCATATATATGCGCTAGTAAACTGTATTGGTGTTTTTCTCTTTGGCTTACTTCACTCTGTATAATAGGCTCCTGTTTCATCCACCTCGTTAGAACTGATTCAAATGTATTCTTTTTAATGGCTGAGTAATACTCCATTGTGTATATGTACCACACCTTTCTTATCCATTCATCTGCTGATGGACATCTAGGTTGCTTCCATGTCCTGGCTATTGTAAACAGTGCTGCAATGAACATTGGGGTACACGTCTCTTTCAATTCTGGTTTCCTCAGTGTGTATGCCCAGCAGTGAGATTGCTGGATCATATGGCAGTTCTATTTCCAGTTTTTTACGAAATCTCCACACTATTCTCCATAGTGGCTGTACTAGTTTGCATTCCCACCAACAGTGTAAGAGGGTTACTTTTTCTACACACCCTCTCCAGCATTTATTGCTTGTAGACTTTTGGATAGCAGCCATTCTGAATGGCGTGAAATGGTACCTCACTGTGGTTTTGATTTGCATTTTGCTCAAACTACCGCACAATTGCACTCATCTCACACGCTAGTAAAGAAATGCTCAAAATTCTCCAAGCCAGGGTTCAGCAATGCGTGAATCGTGAACTTCCTGATGTTCAAGCTGCTTTTAGAAAAGGCACAGGAACCAGAAATCAAATTGCCAACATCCGCTGGATCATGGAAAAAGCAAGAGAGTTCCAAAAGAAAAACATCTATTTCTGCTTTATTGACTATGCCAAAGCCTTTGACTGGGTGGATCACAATCAACTGTAGAAAATTCTGAAAGAGATGGGCATACCAGACCACCTGACCTGCCTCTTGAGAAATTTGTATACAGGTCAGGAAGCAACAGTTAAAACTTGACATGGAACAACAGACTAGTTCCAGACAATAGGAACTAGTACGTCAAGGCTGTATATTGTCATCCTGTTTATTTAACTTATATGCAGAGTACATCATGAGAAACGCTGGACTGGAAGAAACACAAGTTGGAATCAAGATTGCCAGGAGAAATATCAATAACCTCAGATATGACACCACTCTTATGGCAGAAAGTGAAGAAGAACTAAAAAGCCTTTTGATGAAAGTGAAGTGGAGAGTGAAAAAGTTGGCTTAAAGCTCAACATTCAGAAAACGAAGATCATGGCATCCAGTCCCATCACTTCATGGGAAATAGATGAGGAAACAGTGGAAACAGTGTCAGACTTTATTCTTCTGGGCTCCAAAATCACTACAGATGATGACTTCAGCCATGAAATTAAGACGCTTACTCCTTGGAAGGAAAGTTATGACCAACCTAGATAGCATGTTCAAAAGCAGAGACATTACTTTGCCAACAAAGGTTCTTCTAGTCAAGGCTATGTTTTTTCCTGTGGTCATGTATGGATGTGAGAGCTTGACTGTGAAGA
Organism: Tragelaphus eurycerus; assembly: GCA_935064755.1. Taxonomy (NCBI): domain Eukaryota; kingdom Metazoa; phylum Chordata; class Mammalia; order Artiodactyla; family Bovidae; genus Tragelaphus; species Tragelaphus eurycerus. The sequence goes on from CAKXYN010000244.1 coordinate 213,499, forward strand.
AGGCTGAGCGCTGAAGAATTGATGCTTTTGAAGTGTGGTGTTGGAGAAGACTCTTGAGAGTCCCTTGGACTGCAAGGAGATCCAACCAGTCCATTCTGAAGGAGATTAGCCCTGGGATTTCTTTGGAAGGAATGATGGTGAAGCTGAAACTCCAGTACTTTGGCCACCTCATGTGAAGAGTTGACTCATTGGAGAAGACTCTGATGCTGGGAGGCATTGGGGGCAAGAGGAAAAGGGGATGACAGAGGATGAGATGGCTGGATGGCGTCACTGACTCAATGGACATGAGTCTGAGTGAACTCCGGGAGTTGGTGATGGACAGGGAGGCCTAGTGTGCTGCGATTCATGGGGTCTCAAAGAGTCGGACATGACTGAGTGACCGATCTGATCTGATCTGATAATGAGTGATTGTTGGCAACCTGTATGCCTTCTTTGGAGAAATGTCTGTTAAGTTCTTTGGCCCATTTTTTGATTGAGTCGTTTATTTCTCTGGAATTGAGCTGCAGGAGTTGCTTGTATATTTTTGAGATTAATTCTTTGTCCATTGCTTTGTTTGCTATTATTTTCTCCCATTCTGAAGGCTGTCTTTTCACCTCAATTATAGTTTCCTTTGTTGTGCAGAAGCTTTTAATTTTAATTAGGTCTCATTTGTTTATTTTTGCTTTTATTTGCAATATTCTGGGAGGTGGGTCATAGAGGATCCTGCTGTGATTTATGTTGGAGAGTGTTTTGCCTATGTTCTCCTCTAGGAGTTTTATAGTTTCTGGTCTTACGTTTAGATCTTTAATCCATTTTGAGTTTATTTTTGTGTATGGTGTTAGAAAGTGTTCTAGTTTCCTTCTTTCACAAGTGGTTGACCAGTTTTCCCAGCACCACTTGTTAAAGAGATTGTCTTTTTCCATTGTATATTCTTGCCTCCTTTGTCAAAGACAAGGTGTCCATAGGTGCATGGATTTATCTCAGAGCTTTCTATTTTGTTCCACTGATCTATATTTCTGTCTTTGTGCCAGTACCATACTGTCTTGATGACTGTTGCCTTGTAGTAGAGACTGAAGTCAGGCAGGTTTATTCTTCCAATTCCATTCTTCTTTCTTAAGATTGCTTTGGCTATTCCTTGTATTTCCATACATATTGTGAAATTATTTGTTCTAGTTCTTTGAAAAATACTGTAGGTAGCTTGATAGGGATTGCATTGAACCTATAGATTGCTTTGCGTAGTATTCTCATTTTCACTATATTGATTCTTCTGGTCCATGAACATGGTATATTTCTCCATCTATTTGTATCCTCTTTGATTTCCTTCACCAGTGTTTTACAGTTTTCTATATATAGATCCTTTGTTTCCTTAAGTAGATATATTCCTAAGTACTTTACTCTTTTTGTTGCAATGGTGAATGGAATTGTTTCCTTAATTTCTCTTTCTGTTTTCTCATTGTTAGTGTATAGGAATGCAAGGGATTTCTGTGTGTTAATTTTGTATCCTGCAACTTTACTATATTCATTGATTTGTTCTAGTAATTTTCTGGTGGAGTCTTTAGGGTTTTCTATGTACAGGATCATGCCATCTGCGAACAGTGAGTGTTTTACTTCTTCTTTTCCAATCTGGATTCCTTTTATTTCTTTTTCTGCTCTGATTGCTGTGGCCAAAACTTCCAAAACTATGTTGAATAGTAGTGGTGAGAGTGGACACCCTTGTCTTGTTCCTGACTTTAGGGGAAATGCTTTCAATTTTTCACCATTGAGGATAATGTTTGCTGAGGGTTTGTCATATATAGCTTTTATTATGTTGAGGTACTCCTTGGAAGGAAAGTTATGACCAACCTAGATAGCATATTCAAAAGCAGAGACATTACTTTGCCAACAAAGGTCCGTCTAGTCAAGGCTATGGCTTTTCCAGTAGTCATGTATGGATGTGAGAGTTGGACTGTGAAGAAAGCTGAGCTCTGAAGAATTGATGCTTTTGAACTGTGGTGCTGGAGAAGACTCTTTTAGAATCCCTTGGACTGCAAGGAGATCCAACCAGTCCATTCTAAAGGAGGTCAGTCCTGGGTGTTCTTTGGAAGGACTGATGCTAAAGCTGAAACTCCAGTATTTTGGCCACCTCATGTGAAGAGTTGACTCATTGGAAAAGACTCTGATGCTGGGAGGGATTGGGGGCAGAAGGAAAAGGGGACAACAGAGGATGAGATGGCTGGATGGCATCACCAACTCAATGGATGTGAGTTTGAGTGAAATCCGGGAGTTGGTGATGGACAGGGAAGCCTGGCGTGCTGCAATTCATGGGGTCACAAAGAGTCAGACACGACTCAGCGACTGAACTGAACTGAATGTTCCTTCTATTCCTGCTTTCTGGAGGGTTTTTATCATAAATGGATGTTGAATTTCATATAGTTTTTATTTTTCAATTTGTTAATGTGCTGTATTACATTGGTTTGCAGATATTGAAGAATCCTTGCATCCCTGGGATAAAGCCCACTTGGTCATGATGTATGATCTTTTTAATATGTTGTTGGATTCTGTTTGCTAGAATTTTGTTAAGGATTTTTGCATCCATGTTCATCAGTGATATTGGCCTGTAGTTTTCTTTTTTTTGGCATCTTTGTCAGGTTTTGGTTTTAGGGTGATGGTGGCCTCATAGAATGAGTTTGGGAAAACTAGCATAGAATGAGTTTGGAAAAACAAGCATCATAAAAGATGTTTGGAATGATTTCAATTTTTTTTGAATTTACCAAGGCTAGATTTATGGCCCAGGATGTGATCTATCCTGGAGAAGGTTCTGTGTGTGCTTGAGAAAAATGTGAAATTCATTGTTTTGGGATGAAATGTCCTATGGATATCAAATAGGTCTAACTGGTCTATTGTATCATTTAAAGTTTGTGTTTCCTTGTTAATTTTCTGTTTAGTTGATCTGTCCGTAGGTGTGAGTGGGGTATTAAAGTCTCCCACTATTATTGTGTTATTGTTAATTTCCCCTTTTTATACTTGTTAGCATTTGTCTTACATATTGTGGTGCTCCTATGTTGGTTGCATATATATTTATGATTATTATATCTTCTTCTTGGATTGATCCTTTAATCATTATGTAGTGTCCATCTTTGTCTCTTTTCACAGCCTTTGTTTTAAAGTCTATTTTATCTGATATGTGTATTGCTACTCCTGCTTTCTTTTGGTCTCTATTTGCATGGGATATCTTTTTCCAGTGCTTCACTTTCAGCCTGTATGTGTCCCTTGTTTCGAGGTGGGTCTCTTGTAGACAACATATATAGGGGTATTGTTTTTGTATCCATTCAACCAGTCTTTTTCCTTTGGTTGAGGCATTAAACCCATTTACATTTAGGGTAATTATTGATAAGTATGATCCCGTTGCCATTTACTTTATTGTTTTGGGTTCAGTTTATACACCCTTTCTGTGTTTCCTGTCTAGAGAAGATCCTTTAGCATTTGTTGGAGAGCTGGTTTGGTGGTGCTGAATTCTCTCAGCTTTTGCTTGTCTGTAAAGTTTTTTATTTCCCTTTCATATTTGAATGAGATCCTTGCTGGGTGCAGTAATCTGAGCTGTAGGTTATTTTCTTTCATCACTTTAAGTATGTCCTGTCATTCCCTTCTGGCCTGAAGAGTTTCTACTGAAAGATCAGCTGTTATCCTTATGGGAATCCCCTTGTGTGTTATTTGTTGTTTTTCCCTTGCTGTTTTTAATATTTGTTCTTTGTGTTTGATCTTTGTTAATTTGAGTAATATGTGTTTTGGGGTGTTTCGCCTTGGGTTTCTCCTGTTTGGGACTCTCTGGTTTCTTGGACTTGGGTGATTATTTCCTTCCCCATTTTAGGGAAATTTTCAACTATTATCCCCTCAAGTATTTTCTCATGCCCTTTCTTTTTGTTTTCTTCTTCTGGGACCCTTATGATTCTAAAGTTGGGGCATTTAACATTGTCCCAGAGGTCTCTGAGGTTGTCCTCATTTCTTTTAATTCTTTTTTCTTTTTTTTCCTCTCTGTTTCATTTATTTCTACCATTCTATCTTCTACCTTACTAATCCTATCTTGTGCCTCCGTTATTCTACTGTTGGTTCCCTCCAGAGTGTTTTTGATATCATTTATTGCATTATTCATTATATATTGACTATTTTATTTCTTCTAGGTCCTTGTTAAACCTTTCTTGCATCTTCTCAACCCTTGTCTTCAGGCTTTTTATCTGTAATTCCAATTTGTTTTCAAGATTTTGGATCATTTTCACTATCATTATTCAGAGTTCTTTATCAGGTAGATTCCCTATCTCTTCCTCTTTTGTTTGCTTTGGTGGCATTTATCCTGTTCCTTTACCTGCTGGTTATTTCTCTGCCTTTTCATCTTGTTTATATTGCTGTGTTTGGGGTGGCATTTCTGGATTCTGGAAATTGGTAGTTCCTCTTAATTGTGGATGTTCCTCACTGTGAATGGGGTTGAATGGGTGGCTTGTCAAGGTTTCCTGGTTAGGAAAGCTTGTTTCGGTGTTCTGGAGGGTGGAGCTGGATTTCTTCTGTCTGGAGTGCAATGAAGTGTCCAGTAATGAGTTTTAATATGTCTGTGGGTTTGGTGTGACTTTGGACAGCCTGTATATTGAGCCTCAGGGTTATATTCCTGTGTTTCTGGAGAATTTGCTTGGTATGTCTTGCTCTGGAGCTTGATGGCCCTCGGATGGTGCTTGACTTCAGTGTAGGTATGAAGGCGTTTGGTGAGCTCCTATCGATTAATGTTCCCTGGATTCAGGAGTTCTCTGATGTTCTCAGGATTTGGACTTAAGCCTCCTGCCTCTGGTTTTCAGTTTTATTCTTACAGTAGCCTCAAGACTTCTCCATCTATACAACACTGATGATAAAACATCTAGGTTAATGATGAAAGGTTTCTTCACAGTGAGGGACACCCAAAGGCGTTAACAGAGTTACATGAAGAAGAGAAGAGGGAGGAGGGAGATAGAGGTGACCAGGAGGGGAAGAGGGGGATTCAAAAGGACAGAGAGAGATCCAGCCACTAATCACTTCCTTAAGTGTTCTACACAGCCTGGAACACACAAAGAGATTCACCAAGTTGGATAGAGAAGAAAAGGGGGAGGGGGAGATAGAGGCGACCTGTTGGAGAAAAAGGAGAGTCAAAAGTGGGAGTGAGCAATCAGGCCAGTGATCTCGCTCCCAAGTAAAAATGGGTACTGAAGATTGGATTCTTAAAGGTACAAAATTGATAACAAATACCAAAAAGCAAAGATTGAAAATCTAGAGTAGAGTTAGACTCTCAAAATTACAATATTTAAAAAAAAAGTCACAAAAATTATGAAAAATATATATATAATGTTTGCTTTTAAAATAAGGTCTTTTTTTTTGCAAGGTAATAGTAGGTTATAATGGAGAAGGCGATGGCACCCCACTCCAGTACTCTTCCCTGGAAAATCCCATGGATGGAGGAGCCTGATGGGCTGCAGTCCATGAGGTCACAAAGAGTTGGACATTACTGAGTGACTTCACTTTCACTTTTCAATTTCATGCATTGGAGAAGGAAATCGCAACCCATTCCAGTGTTCTTACCTGGAGAATCCCAGGGATGAGGGAGCCTGGTGGGCTGCCATCTATGGGGTCGCACAGAGTTAGACACGACTGAAGAGACTTAGCAGCAGCAGCAGTAGGTTATAAAAATGAAAATTAAAGGAGTAATGGGGACTTAAAAATAAAAATAAAATAATTTTTTTAATTTAGAAAATGATAATAGTAAAATATATATATCTAAGACTTTCTCTGGAGCTGACAGAGCTGACAGTTGTGGACAGTGTGGGGTCAGTTCATTTTCAGATAGTTCCTTGGTCCAGTTTGTACTTCTCAAGGCCTATAGGCCCCTTGCTATGTAGTCAGTGCTAACTACAGGGTTTTAATATATTGCACCTGTCACTTCCAGAGCGGTTCCCTCTATTTATTTTAGCTTCTTCTGTGTCCTGGTCTCTTCAGTGTCTAATTTCCGCCCTGACACAAGGGGCGCAGTGGTGGTCACTTTTTTTCAGGCTCGCTTGTTCAGTCGTACTTTGGGAAGGGAGGAACGCTGCAAACAAATATCGCTGGCATGTGCTCACAGTGATTCGGCCACACTGGGTTTGACCCCGCTCACAGCATGTGTGCCTGAAAAGCACATCTTTTTCAGTGCTAGTTCTAAAAGGTCTTGTAGGTCTTCATAGAACCGTTCAACCTCAGCTTCTTCAGCATTACTGGTTGGGGCATATGCTTGGATTACTGTGATATTGAATGGTTTGCCTTGGAAATGAACAGAGATCATTCTGTCAATTTTGAGATTGCAGGCAAGTACTGCAGTTTGGACTCTTTTCTTGACTATGAGGCCTACTCCATTTCTTCTAAGGAATTCTTGCCCACAGTAGTAGATATAATGGTCATCTGAATTAAATTTGCCCATTCCAATTCACTTTAGCTCATTTATTCCTAAAATGTCAGTGCTCAGTATTGTCCTCTCCTGTTTGACGACTTCCAATTTACTTTGATTCCTAGACCTAACTTTCCAGGTTTGTATGCAAATGTTCTTTACACCATAGGGCTTTACTTCTATCAACAGTCACATCCACAACTGGGTGTTGTTTTCACTTTGGCTCCATTTCTGCTTTCTTTCTGGTGTTATTTCTCCCCTCTTCTTCAGTAGCATATTGGTCACCTTCCGACCTGGGGAGTTCATCTTTCACTGTCATATCTTTCTCCTTTATACTGTTCATGGGGTTTCAAGGCAAGAATACTGAAGTGGTTTGCCATTGCCTTATCCAGTGCACCATGTTTTGTCAGAACTATCCACCATGACCTGTCTGTCTTGGGTGGCCCTACTGGTTTCATTGAGTTAGACAAGGCTGTGTTCCATGTGATCAGTTTGATTACTTTTCTGTGATTGTGGTTTTCATTCTTTCTGGCCTCTGATGGAGAAGGATAAGAGGCTTATGGAAGGTCCTTGATGGAAGAGACTGACTAGGGCAAACTGGGTCTTGTTCTGATGGGCAGGGCCATGCTCAGTTCAGTTCAGTCACTCAGTCGTGTCCGACTCTTTGTGACCCCATGAATCACAGCACGCCAGGCCTCCTGTCCATCACAAACTCCTGGAGTTCACTCAGACTCACGTTCATCAAGTCAGTGATGCCATCCAGCCATCTCATCCTCTGTCGTCCCCTTTTGCTTCTGCCCCCAATCACTCCTAGCATCAGAGTCTTTTCCAATGAGTCAACTCTTCGCATGAGGTGGCCAAAGTTTTGGAGTTTCAGCTTCAGCATCAGTCCTTTCAAAGAACACCCAGGACTGATCTCCTTTAAAATGGACTGGTTAGATCTCCTTGCAGTCCAAGGGATTCTAAAAGAGTCTTCTCCAGCACCGCAGTTCAAAAGCATCAATTCTTCAGAGCTCAGCTTTCTTCACAGTCCAACTCTCACATCCATACATGACTACTGGAAAAGCCATAGCCTTGACTAGACGGACCTTTGTTGGCAAAGTAATGTCTCTGCTTTTGAATATGCTATCTAGGTTGGTCATAACTTTCCTTTCAAGGAGTAAGCGTCTTTTAATTTTATGGCTGCAATCCCTATCTGCAGTGATTTTTGAGCCACCAAAAATAAAGTCTGACACTGTTTCCACTATTTCCCCATCTATTGCCCATGAAGTGATGGGACCAGATGCCAGGCCTCAGCAATACATGAACCGTGAAATTCCAGATGTTCAAGATGGTTTGAGAAAAGGCAGAGGAACCAGAGATCAAATTGCCAACATCCGCTGGATCATGGAAAAAGCAAGAGAGTTCCACAAAAACATCTATTTCTGCTTTATTGACTATGCCAAAGCCTTTGACTGTGTGGATCACAATCAACTGTGGAAAATTCTGAAAGAGATGGGAATACCAGACCATCTGATCTGCTTCTTGAGAAATCTGTATGAAGGTCAGGAAGCAACAGTTAGAACTGGACATGGAACAACAGACTGGTTCCAAATAGGAAAAGGAATACGTCAAGGCTGTATATTGTCACCCTGTTTATTTAACTTATATGCAGAGTACATCATGAGAAACGCTGGACTGGAAGAAGCACAAGCTGGAATCAAGATTGCCGGGAGAAATATCAATAACCTCAGATATGCAGATGACATCACCCTTATGGCAGAAAGTGAGGAGGAACTAAAAAGCCTCTTGATGAAAGTGAAAGAGGAGAGTGAAAAATCTGGCTTAAAACTCAACATTCAGAAAACTAAGATCATGGCACCTGGGCCACTCTGAGTAAATCTTTAATCCAATTTTCTGTTGATGGGTGAGGCTGGGTTCTCTCCATCTTGCTTGACCTGTGACCAAACTATGGTGGAGGTAAAGAAGATAATAGTGGCCTCCTTCAAAAGGTCCCATGCACTGCTGCACTTGGTGCCCATGATCCTGCAGTAGGCCACCACTAACCCATGACCAACATTCAGGTTCTAACCAAGAGCTCCCTCCTCCTTCTTATGCATGTAGCACAGGAAGGTATTTTGTTTTGTTTGTGTGTTTGTTTGTTTTTTAAGGAAAGTTTTCCCAGAAGCTAGATTTGAACTCTTCTCACTGCACACTGTTCCTGCCACACTTCTTGGCACCTCATGAGCATTCAAGGCCTGTGGGAATTATTGCTTTGCTACTGATTGCAAAGGCTCAGCCTCTGAGCAAATGTGCCAAATCACACCGATTAGAGACAGAGATTTGGGTGAACTGGAGAACAGCTTTATTTTTTTGCTTGGCAAATGGGGATACAGTGGGCTCTTGCTCCCCAAAACTGTTATGTGCCCCAATTCAGGAGGATTTGACTAGGAATTTTATAGCAATGAAGGGATGGAGTTGGAGCCAAGGCAAAAAGAATACACAGCTGTGGATGTGACTGGTGACAGAAGCAAGGTTCAATGCGGTAAAGAGCAATATTGCATAGGAAGCTGGAATGTCAGGTCCATGAATCAAGGCAAATTGGAAGTGGTCAAACAAAAGATGGCAAGAGTGAATGTCAACATCCTAGGCATCAGTGAACTAAAATGGACTGGATTGGGTGAATTTAACTCAGATGACCATTATATATACTACTGCGGGCAGGAATCCCTTAGAAGAAATGGAGTGGCCATCATGGTCAACAAAAGAGTCTGAAATGCAGTACTTGGATGCAATCTCAAAAATGACAGAATGATCTCTGTTCATTTCCAAGGCAAACCATTGAATATCACAGTAATCCAAGTTTATGCCCCAACCAGTAACGCTGAAGAAGCTGAAGTTGAACAGTTCTATGAAGACCAACAAGACCTTTTAGAACTAACACCCAAAAAAGATGTCCTTTTCATTATAGGGGACTGGAATGCAAAAGTAGGAAGTCAAGAAACACCTGGAGTAACAGGCAAATTTGGCCTTGGAATATGGAATGAAGCAGGGCAAAGACTAACAGAGTTTTGCCAAGAAAATGCACTGGTCATAGCAAACACCCTCTTCCAACAACACAAGAGAAGACTCTATACATGGACATCACCAGATGGTCAACACCAAAATCAGATTGATTATATTCTTTGCAGCCAAAGATGGAGAAGCTCTATACAGTCAGCAAAAACAAGACCAGAAGCTGACTGTGGCTCAGACCATGAACTCCTTATTGCCAAATTCAGACTGAAATTGAAGAAAGTAGGGAAAACACTAGACCATTCAGGTATGACCTAAATCAAATCCCTTATGATTATACAGTGGAAAGAGAAATAGATATAAGGGCCTAGATCTGATAGACAGAGTGCCTGATGAACTATGGACTGAGGTTCATGACATTGTACAGGAGACAGGGATCAAGACCATCCCCATGGAAAAGAAATGCAAAAAAAGCAAAATGGCTGTCTGGGGAGGCCTTACAAATAGCTGTGAAAAGAAGAGAAGTGAAATGCAAAGGAGAAAAGGAAAGATATAAGCATCTGAATGCAGAGTTCCAAAGAACAGCAAAAAGAGATCAGAAAGCCTTCTTCAGTGATCAATGAAAAGAAATAGAGGAAAACAACAGAATGGGAATGACCAGGGATCTCTTCAAGAAAATCAGAGATACCAAAGGAACATTTCATGCAAAGATGGGCTCGATAAAGGACAGAAATGGTATGGACCTAACAGAAACAGAAGATATTAAGAAGAGGTGGCAAGAATACACAGAAGAACTGTATAAAAAAGAGCTTCATGACCCAGATAATCACAATGGTGTGATCACTGACCAAGAGCCAGACATCCTGGAATGTGAAGTCAAGTGGGCCTTAGAAAGCATCACTACGAACAAAGCTAGTGGAGGTGATAGAATTCCAGTGGAGCTATTCCAAATCCTGAAAGATGATGCTGTGAAAGTGCTACACTCAGTATGCCAGCAAATCTGGAAAACTCAGCAATGGCCACAGGACTGGAAAAGGTCAGTTTTCATTCCAATCTCAAAGAAAGGCAATGCCAAAGAATACTCAAAGTACCACACAATTGTACTCATCTCACACACTAGGAAAACAATGCTCAAAATTCTCCAATCCAGGCTTCAAAAGTACATGAACTGTGAACTTCCAGATGTTCAAGCTGGATTTTGAAAGGCAGAGGAACCAGAGATCAAATTGCCAACATCTGCTAGGCCATCAAAAAAGCGAGAGAATTCCAGAATAACATCCATTTCTGCTTTATTGATTATGCCAAAGCCTTTGACTGTGTAAATCACAAGAAACTGCTGAAAATTCTTAAAAAGATGTGAATACCAGACCACCTGACCTACCTCTTGAGTAAAGTGCATGCAGATTAGGAAGCAACAGTTAGAACTGGACATGGAACAACAGACTCGTTCCAAATTGGGAAAGGAGTATGTCAAGGCTATATATTGTCACCTTGCTTATTTAATTTATATGCAGAGTATGTCCGGAGAAAAGCTGGACTTGATGAAGCACAAGCTGGAATCAAGATTGCCAGGAGAAATATCAATAACCTCAGATATGCCTATGACACCACACTTATGGCAGAAAGTGAAGAAGAACTAAAGAACTTCTTGATGAAAGTGAAAGAGGAGAGTGAAAAAGTTGGCTTAAAGCTCAACATTCAGAAAACTAAGATCATGGCATCTGGTCCCATCACTTCACAGCAAATAGATGGGGAAACAGTAGAAACAGTGACAGACTTTATTTTTTGGAGCTCCAAATATCACTGCATCCATGAAATTAAAAGATGCTTGTTCCTTGGAGGAAAAGCTATGACCAACCTGCTGCTGCTGATGATAAGTCACTTCAGTCATGTCCAACTCTGTGCGATCCCATAGATGGCAGCCCACTGGGCTCCTCCATCTCTGGGATTCTCCAGGCAAGAATACTGGAGTGGGTTGCCATTTCCTTCTCCAATGCATGAAAGTGAAAAGTGAAAGTGAAGTCACTCAGTTATGTCTGACTCTTAGCGACCCCATGGACAGTAGCCTACCAGGCTCCTCCATCCATGGGATTTTCCAGGCAAGAGTACTGGAGTGGGGTGCCATTGCCTTCTCCAATGACCAACCTAGAAAGCATATTAAAAAAGCAGAGATATCACTTTGCTGACAAAGTTCCATCTAGTCAATGCTATGTTTTTTCCAGTAGTCATGTATGGATGTGAGAATTGGACTATAAAGACAGCTGAGCACCAAAGAACTGCTGCTTGTGAACTATGGTATTGGAGAAGACTCTTGAGATTCCCTGGACTGCAAGGAGGTCCAACCAGTCCATCCTAAAGGAAATCAGTCATGATTATTCATTGGAAGGAATGATGCTGAAGCTGAAATTCCAATCCTTTGGCCACCTGATGTGAAGAACTGACTCACTGGAAAAGACCCTGATGCTGGGAAAGATTGAAGGCAGGAGGAGAAGGGGATGGCAGAGGATGAGATGGTTGGATGGTATCACCAACTCAGTGGACATGAGTTTAGTAAGCTCCGGGAGTTGGTGATGGACAGGGAGGCTTGGTGTGCTGTAGTCCATGGAGTCGCAAAGAGTAGGACACGACTAGTGATAGATCTGAACTTAACTGATGGGACCAGATGCTATGATAATAATTTTTTTGAATGTTGAGTTTTAAGCCAGCTTTTTCACTCTCCTCTTTCACTTTCATCAAGAGGCTTTTTAGCTTCTTTGCTTTCTGCCATAAGGGTCTTGTCATCTGCATATCTCATGGTATTGATATTTCTCCAGGCAGTCTTAATTCCAGCTTGTACTTCATTCAGCTTAGCATTTTGCATGATGCACTCTGCATATAAGGTAAATAAACAAGGTGACAATATACAGCCTTGACATGCTCACTTCCCAATTTGGAACCAGTCTATTGTTCCATATCTGGTTCTGTTGTTTCTTGACTTGCATACAGACTTTTCTGGAGGCACATTAAGTGGTCTGGTATTCCCATCTCTTTAAGAATTTTCCAGTTTGTTATGAAACATCCCTTCTAACAACTGTTGAATCTGCTGTTTGGAACTCAGGAAAGGTCATGGAGGCTGGAGTCAAGAAACAAGAGACAGAAAGGCTTCCATGCCTGAAATGTCTTGGGGACCTGCATGGTTTCAGCACTGAAAAATAATAATAATTAAAAAATTAAATGTTAGGAAGGAATTGTTACCATTTTTCTGTTCCTTTTTCACTAACTTATGGAGCAAAATTATTCTTTGGCATGGAAGATGATCTAGTGATGGGGCCCAGGTTGCATCACCCCAAACTATGGCACCTTAGCACATGGCATATTTGTAGCTGAAGATGTTTTCAAGAAAACAACAGAAGCAGAAAGTTCTGACCTCCCCTCTTCCCTTCACTTCTGAAATAGGTCATAAAACCTTCCTATAAAGGTGCCCTTGCTATACCTGGAAGTAAGAAACATCTTTGTCTCTGACGACAAAGGGACACTGTGAAGACTGAATACGCAGGCCTTGCCAAGTGCCCCCAGTTTACTTTTCTTACCTCACACTCTTTGACCCATCATATTTCTGCTGACTGTCCACACTACATCAGACTTAGCATTAAAATATACAGGTTCAACTGTTTCCTTTGGTCTTCATTTCCTTATGAACCCTCTCAGGCCACAGAAAACTTAGATTACATGAACTCATATGTTTTCTCTTGCTAATCTGTTCTTGTCAGTTAAATTTACAGACCCAGACAGAGACCCTAAGAGAGTCAAATAAAACATTTTCTTTCCTGACAATAGTTTTTTTAAAAAAATAGAGAAATCTGACTTTCTTTTGGGCCCAATTGGAACTAAGTTCCCTCCTGTGTAAAAATCGTGTGCATGTCCTGTCCCTTGACATGCATGATGAAGTCTTTTTAACAAGGTTCTTTAGATTGGCTTGCATCTATCAGAAGAACCCCTTAGAGACTGAGTTGCTCAGAACTAAAATTAACTGCAGCCTCTCCCTTCCCAGATTCATCATAACCCAGAGCAGCACAGGGAGATGTCAGTAGGCATCCTCATCTCCCTCGATTGACCTCTTTACCATCTCCTTATCACTACAGCAAAGAACACTTCCTTCCCAGGGAGGAGATTTAAAACCATTCCAAGTGGACAGAATTACCCAGAGGAGATAAGAGGGCACTGCATTAACCTTCCCACCCAATACACTCCTGGTTCCAAGAGGACAAAAAACCAGACTGAAATTAATTGGGGTTATTACTGACATACTTCAGGCAGGTGACAGATTTTAGTCTGACTCTCTCTCCCAGGTCTGGACATCCCCAGAAAAGCTTTCTCTGGAGATACAGGAGCAGGTGAGTGATGTAGCCTATTTATGACTAGCAAAGATTTAAGAGACAAATGCATCTTTCAGTATCTGCCAGCTACACAGCTTTCTCAAATGCTGTCTCAAAAGCACTTAAAAGGCAACTAGGATGGGAGGTCTGAAGTACACTGTGGACAAAGGACTTGGCAGAGATAATTGGTCAAAATGCCACTCTGGTACCCAGTAAAGTTGAACTGGCCATAAATAAGCTGGGCAATCATAAATTTAGGTTTTGTTAAGCGTGTTAACAATGTTGCATCCCAGGTGGCTCAGATGGTCAAGTGTCTGCCTGCAATGTGGGAGACCCGAGTTCGATCCCTGGGTCAGGAAGATCCCCTGGAGAAGGAAATGGCAACCCACTCCAGTACTCTTACCTGGAAAATTCTATGGATGGAGGAGTCTGGTAGGCTACAGTCCATGGGGTCACAAAGAATCGGACACAACTGAGCAACTTCACTTTAACAATGCTTCAGGGAACTGTCAATTCTGACTCCATGATGGACCTATTTCTTTGACTTTAACCTTTGTTTTTCATTCTTTTGTTATCATAATCATATAAAATGATCTGCCTCAGGGAACCCTGCCCCTCTGTCTGAAGAGATTAACACATCCCATCCCCTTCTTGAGACTGGCCATTCCAGGAGATATCTGCAAGATAATGATCTTTATTTCCTCAACTCCTCCCCTTCTCTGTCCTAGAAAAGAAATTGGCATCCAGATCCTAACAAGATGGTTATTTTGAAACATTAGTCTGCCATCTTCTCACTCATCCAGCTTTCCAAATAAAATCTCATTCCCTGCCTCAACAGCCCCTCTCTCAGTTAATTGGGCTGTAATGTGGCAAGCAGACAGAGCTTGGACTTGGTAGCAATAGTAGAGGAAGGACATATTATGGCTTGTTTCCCAAACCAGAAATGAGAAAATACAATGTATGCCATATGCTTTTCCCTACATTATCATAATCTAACCAGCACATTAGAAAGCCGTGAGCTTATCCACTTTATACTAGTGCTGCTGCTGCTGCTGCTAAGTCGCTTTAGTCATGTACGACTCTGTGCAACCCCATAGACGGCAGCCCACCAGGCTCCCCCGTCCCTGGGATTCTCCAGGCAAGAACACTGGAGTGGGTTGCCATTTCCTTCTCCAATGCATGAAAGTGAAAAGTGAAAGTGAAGTCACTCAGTTATGTCCGACTCTTAGCGACTCCATGGACTGCAGCCTTCTAGGCTCCTCCGTCCATGGGATTTTCCAGGCAAGAGTACTGGAGTGGGGTGCCACTGCCTTCTCCGTATACTAGTGCTAATCATTTGTTATTGCAGTTCACTGAGATCCATCTCTCTGAGCTATCCCTGTTCCAAGATTCCAATTTTCAATGAGGATTGTATTTCTTCAGCTTAATTTCCTGTCAATTTCTGTTTAAAATCAGTGTGGTCGCTTAATATTTAATTTAATTAACTGAAATGTAATTTAACTGAAATACTGTCTTTGCATCCATAGTCTGTTCTGGAACTTTTGAGCCCCTCACATTCTGAGCTCAGCCATGTGACTTGTTTAGGCCAATATCAAGTTAGCAAAGGGGGAAAAGCAAAGGCAGGGAAAATGCTTGCATATTTCTGCTTCCTCTGTTGCTTCTCTCGAATTCACTGGGATCAGAGTCACACACAAGCTAGCTTAGTGGAGCAATAGGAGAGATGCCTCAGTGGAGACCAGTTCAAACTGGTCAGTTCAGTCAACCTGCCAGCACACCTCAGAAAATGAGCTGACCCAGCCCAGACCAGAAAGTCTCACAGTCAACCCACAGTTCTGTGAGGAATTATTTAAAATAATAATAATGCCTTAAGACACTGATTTTGGAATGATTGCTATGCAACATTATTGTGGCAATAGCTAAGAAAAAGGAAAGGTGATGTGAATAATTTAATTTGTGGTTGTTGAATAAGAACTAATAATAAGTCTTGCCAAATGAGTGAGAATACATCTTATCATTGATGAAATAATTTGCTATTTGGCCATCTTATGTCTTATGCCGAAATCTGACTGGCCCTAAAAATTGACTTGGGGGCCAGGGATATTGGAGACGCTATCTTGCTCCTCTCCTGAGCTCGGGGGTTGTCCAACAGTGAGCCTGTCTGCTGGGGGTTGGATAGCATAATTTCTTCCACCTGAAGAAAGCAGTGTGCTCTCTCCTGGATTTCTGGCAGTCTTGCCTCAAGCTAATCCTACATGGGCTCCAAGAAATTAAGTTTGTATGCTTGATATGATAGTAATTGTTTTCCTTTTAGCTATAATAAATTTGCCTTTCTCTTTCTTGGAGAAAGTGTATTTGTAAAACTTTTAAGCTGAATCAGTGCTAAGAATTATCTAGTCAAACAATTTTCTTTCTTGCATAAGGACCTCTCAAGAGGAAATATCTGGACACTGTTAATTATTTTTTTTTTAAGTTAAAAACCAGGATTTCCTATTGGACATGGGTCAAAGGGAGAACAGTGAAGAGAACCCCTCTTCTCTGGACCTTCTCTTCCCCTCTCCCACAGAGCCCCCAGAGCCCCTGGACCCATGCTTCTCAAACTTTACCAAGTGTCGGAATCACATAAAATCTTGTTAAAATCCAGAGTCAGTATCCTTGGATGGGGACCCGAGATTCTGCATTTCTCACAAGCTCTAGAGTAATATAACACAACTGGTGCATGAGCATACTTTGAGTGGGAAGGCCCTAGAACATTTCAGAACAACCCAAACAACACTGATTTTCCCAGTCTCTCCTTTTTATAAACAAGGGGTCTGACTTCTGGAAGGTGACATTCAAGTTCAGGCTGGGACTCCCCACACACATCAGTGCCCTCTCTTCTCATCACTTTCTCTGACCCAAATCCTTGGGGATTCATATCCAATAATAAAAATACTACTTAATAAAAATGCTGACCTAGATTTCATACATAAGTTTTCTTTCTGCTAAGATATTTTCACTCACAAAAAGAATCTATGGTTTTAAAATCAACTAGTTCCAAGAAGTTTTGCAGAATAAAAATACATGCAAAGACATCAAGAGTTTAAAATAGCATCTCTTAAAATACCCTATATGCCACTAAAACACATATAAATACACAGAAGGCAAAACAAACAAAATGATCACATGACCCCAAAATGAAGGGTGCCAAGTAACATAACTACAGAATTCAGAAGGAATGTCCTCTCTCTGTAATGTCACTGAGAGGGAGTTGTTTGTGTTTTGCTTCCTGATACAGAGCAGTTTTACTTGCTAGGAAAAAAGAAGAGAAAAATGTTTCTCACCAGTTTATGATCCTGATTACTAGAATCTTGGCATCTAATCCCCCAGCAAAGCCACATTTAAGTGACAGACCACGTGGCAGGGGAGACATATCCAGTTCAGTGACATCACGTTGGATAAAATCCACACATCTAGAGTGGTAGCTGCACACACAGCATTTGGTTTCAGCCTGGACCTGAGAAAGACTTTCCCCATCCCCCCATCACCCCACTCAACAGGATGTTGAGCTTAGGCCAATCTGCAGGCTCTGTGCTCTACCCCAGTTCCGAGAGAAAAACACCCCTCAAAGATAAACACAAAATTCCTTCATGTGATCTCCTTAAAAATTCTGCAGACTGAAAGAAAGAGTATTTGGGGCTTCTCTGTCAGCTCAGCAGTAAAGAATCAGCCTGCCAATGCAGGAGACACTGGTCCAATCCCTTGTTCAAGAAGATCTGACATGCCATGGAGCAACTAAGCCTGTGCCCCACAAATGTTGAGCCTGTGCTTGAGAGCCCCAGAGCCCCAAATGCTACAGCCAGTGCACCCTAGAGCCTGTGCTCAGCAACAAGCCAGGCCACCACAATGAGAAGCCCCCGCTCACTGCAACTAGAGGAAAGCTCTGTTAAACTGCTACTGCTAAATTGTTTCAGTTGTGTCCGACTCTGTGTGAGCCCATAGAGAGCAGCCCACCAGGCTCCTCCATTCCTGGGATTCTCCAAGCAAGAACACTGGATTCTCCAGGCAAGAATACTGGCTCACTGCAACTAGAGGAAAGCTCACACGCCAACAAATGAAGACCCAGCACAGCCAAAAATACATAAATGAATGAAATTATTTTAAAAATAGAGAAAGAGGATTTTATCCTAGAGTAAGTGGAAGGAGCAGAATCTTTTACCTACTGTATCCACTTTGCCTACCAGACTCTCAGCTCATTTTCCATCACTAGCTTATTCCTGCTCTTCATTCAGGTTTTAGTTTCAATGTTACCATTCCAAGGAGTCTGTTTCTTATTCTAGATTGCATATTCTCAAGGTACCCTATGATTTTTGTCAGGATATAATTATTTGTGTGATTATTTTCTTTAATGTCTGATGAAGATGGTACTGAGTGTGATAGTTGTTTGGGAAATAATTGTTGAATGAATGACTAAATACCTATGGAAACAAAAGTTATATTTTTTCTGTTTATTTATTTATTTTTGGCTGTACCATGCAGCTTTCAGGATCTTAGTTCCTTAACCAAGGATGGAACCTGGGCCCTGGCAGTGAAAGTGCCAAGTCCTAACCACTGACCACCAGGGAATTCCCAAAAGTCATGTCTTAATCAGTATAAAATGGAAAAAGAAAATCAAAACAATAGCACAAACAAGGTGAAATACCGAACCTCAGAGAAGGGTACCAAAAGTAAGTGAGAAGGTAGAAAAGCCTTTTAAAGACACTGGTTTTAGAAAATCTAATTAAAATCCTTACTCAAGGGAAGAGAGCAGATCCAACATCCTTGAGAATTTAATACATGATGAAGCAGAGACTGCAAAGGATAGAATTGAGTGGTTTTTTTCCTCAGAATTTAAAGAAAAAAGATAAAGAGATGAAAACAGTGTGGTAGAAAATCTTATGTATAGAGTTAAAAAATAAAAACCTAGCTTCAGAGTTATAAATATATCTGGTGGGATGAAACAAAAGAAAATCAGAAATAAATAAAGACCAAGTTTAAATGAGAAGAGGTCAATAAATTACCCAAAGATGATGGTTTAAAACTTCACATTCCAAGAAAAACAGTAAAAAAAAAAAAAAAGAAAGAAAATAAAACTCCCAAATAGACACCTGCTAGTTGCATTTTTGAGTGAGTAGAACATAAAAATTAAAAAAAAAAAAAATCCAACAAAACAAGGTGAGACACAGAAATTACCTCAAAAGAAAGGAAATGAGTGCCAGTAAATAATTATGGAGAATCTAGAAAGACAAAGTTGGTAAACCAGTAATTTCATGCATAGATTAAGTCGCTATTTGTAGGAAGGAACAAAAATAAGATAGTAAGCATGAAAGACTTCAGAAATTATATCAATCTTGTATCCTTTCTGAATAATATTAATAATAAACTACCAAAAACTTACAATACTGCTGAATGAAAGATGATTCAAATTAAAGTGTCATGTTTTACTGTTCAAATATACACTTGCTATGTAAATTTAGCAGTCATAAAATGGTATGCATAAAGTAACAGTTCACTCAATGTATAAATTAAAAACTCTAAGATGAAATGGGCAGAATTACAACTAATGAAGAATACTTTAAACAAGGTGCTTTAGATTTTGTTAAATGAAGAACACAGAAGCAGATGAAGAGGTAAATAACTGCATGAAGAATTTAAATGATATAAAAATAAAATGTGCAAGGAAGGGCTGAAAAATATAATCTGTAAACAAACAAAAAAAAATGTACCTCTTTTCCAACTTGCTTTGAAACAGTTACAAAAATTGATCATGTATTAAACAACATCAACAACACTTTGCAACTTGTAATTAACAAAAATTATGTTTGTCACATTTTCTAGCACAGATGTTTTACAACTAGAAATTGCCAGTAAAATTTTAAATAGGATAAAAATAAATCAGCCTTTTGAAAAGTTGGGATTTTGTCATAACTTTAGCTGAGCCTTATATATGAGTGTGAATTTTTACCTTAAATTATGTGGCCTGAAGCTTAAGATTCGGTTCAGTTCAGTCACTCAGTCGTGTACTACTCTTTGCAACCCCATGAACCCCAGCACCCCAGGCCTCCCTGTCCATCACCAACTCCCGGAGTCCACCCAAGCCCATGTCCACTGAGTCGGTGATGCCATCCAGCCATCTCATCCTCTGTCGTCCCCTTCTCCTCCTACCTTCAATCTTTCCCAGCATCAGGGTCTTTTCAAATGAGTCAGCTCTTCGCATCAGGGGGCCAAAGTACTGGAGTTTCTGGAGTTATTTCTCCAATGATCTCCAGCAGCATATTGGGCACCTACCGACCTGGGGAGTCCTATCTTTTTGCCTTTTCATACTGTTCATGGGGTTCTCAAGGCAAGAATACTGAAGTGGTTTGCCATTCCCTCCTCCGGTGGACCACATTCTGTCAGACCTCTCCACAATGACCCGTCCTTCTTGGGTGGCCCCATACGGCATGGCTTAGATTCACTGAGTTAGAAAAGGCTGTGACCCATTTGCGGGGAGGCAAGGCACCCCACCCCAGTATTTTCCTGAAAATCCCAGGAGGAGGAGGCCCAGCAGGGGCGCTAGAGCGGACACGACTGAGCGACTTCCCTTCCACTTTTCACTTTCAGGGGGGCACCCACTCCAGTGTTCTTGCCTGGAGAATCCCAGGGACAGGGGAGCCTGGTGAGCTTCTGTCTATGGGGACGCACAGAGTCGGACACGACTGAAGCGACTTAGCAGTAGCAGCAGTAGTGGCCCATTTGATCAGATTGGCTAGTTGTCTGTGATTATAGTTTCAGTCTGTCTGCCCTCTGATCCCCTCTCTCAGGGACTACTGTCTTCCTTGGGTTTCACTTACCTTGGACGTGAGATCTCTCTTCCCAGCTGCTCCAGCAAAGCGTAGCCACTGCTCCTTACCTCGGTCGCGGGGTAGCTTGTCTGGCGGCCGTCCCTGACCTCCGGCCCAGGCTAGGTCCTCTCAGCCACGCTCGCGCCTTCACAGCCGCCAAAGCTTAAGATACTTGAGTACAAATAGAGAGTAGATAGTGAAGTGAAAGTTGTTCAGTTGTGTCTGACTCTTTGTGACCCCATGGACTGTATTCTCCAGGCGAGAATACTGGAATGGGTAGCCTTTCCCTTCTCCAGGGGATCTTCCCAACCCAGGAATCGAACCCAGGATTTCCTCATTGCAGGTGGATTCTTTACCCTCTGAGCCACAAGGGAAGCCCAGAGAATAGATACATGTATGCACAATTTGATCTAGACCACTTGGACATCCCATTGCCTTAAAAAATGATCCACTCCTTAGGGCAGTTTGTTTGCCCTCCATCAAAGACCACAGTCTAAGGGTGATTATTACAAGTTCTACAGTGATGGTCACTTCTGAACAATACCTATGGTTTTGTTGGTTAGCATCAGATCACATCAGATCAGATCAGTCTGCTCAGTCGTGTCCGATTCTCTGCGACCCCATGAACTGCAGCATGCCAGGCCTCCCTGTCCATCACCAACTCCCAGAGGTCACTCAGACCCACATCCATCGAGTCAGTGATGCCATCCAGCCATCTCATCCTCTGTTGTCCCCTTCTCCTCTTGCCCCCAATCCCTCCCAGCATCAGAGTCTTCTCCAATGAGTCAACTCTTCTCATGAGGTGGCCAAAGTACTGGAGTTTCAGCTTTAGCATCATTCCTTCCAAAGAAATCCCAGGGCTGATCTCCTTCAGAATGGACTGGTTGGCTCTCCTTGCAGTCCAAGGGACTCTCAAGAGTCTTCTCCAACACCACACTTCAAAAGCATCAATTCTTCGGCACTCAGCCTTCTTCACAGTCCAGCTCTCACATCCATACATGACCACAGGAAAGACCATAGCCTTGACTAGGCGAACCTTTGTTGGCAAAGTGATGTCTCTGCTTTTGAATATGCTATGTAGGTTGGTCATAACTTTCCTTCCAAGAAGTAAGCGTCTTTTAATTTCATGGCTGCAGTCACCATCTGCAGTGATTTTGGAGCCCAGAAAAAGAAAGTCTGACACTGTTTCCACTGTTTCTCCATCTATTTCCCATGTGGTGATGGGACCAGATGCCATGATCTTCATTTTCTGAATGTTGAGCTTTAAGCCAACCTTTTCACTCTCCACTGTTGGTTAGCATAATTGATATCAAAAATGAATTTTCTTTAGTAAGTCTAGTATCAATTGTTTGCTTAATGATCACAATGGATTTTAGAAATGAATGCATCATGGGGAAATTGTTTGTTCAGGATTTGGCTTGCTTAGAAAGAACTGAGAGCAATTCAGACCCATATAGTCTGACTTTTTGTGACACCATGGATCGTAGCCCGCCAGTCTTCTCTGTCCACGGGATTTTCCAGGCAAGAAATTTGGAGTGGATCACCATTCCTTCTCCTGGGGATCTCCCTCACCCAAGCAGTGAACCCAGGTCTTACACATAGCAGGCAGGTTCTTTATCATCTGAGCCATCAGGCAAGCCCAAATACAAGCAGAAAACATAGAATCCAGGGTCTCCTGGAGTCCTTTCATTCAGGAATGGTACCCTAGCCTTGGTTTGTAAAAAGATTCATCTTCAGTAGATAACAAAGAGAATTCTTAGTTATCTGAGTCCATTATAGGCTTAGCAACAACTTGCTGAATCAAGGCAAATTGGAAGTGGTCAAACAGGAGATGTCAAAAGTGAACATTGACATTTTAGGTATCAGTGAACTCAAATGGATTGGAATGGGTGAATGTAACTCAGATGACCATTGTATCTATACTGTGGGCAAGAATTGTTAGAAGAAATGGAGTAGCCATGGCAGTCAACAAAAGAGTACAAAATGCAGTACTTGGTTGCAATCTCAAAAACAACAGAATGATCTCTGTTCATTTCCAAGGCAAACCATTCAATACCACAGTAATCCTAGTCTATGCCCTGACCAATAATGCTGATGAAACTGAAGATGAACAGTTCTTCAAGATGAAGACCTAGAAGAACTTCTAGAACTAACACCCAAAATAGATGTTATTTTCATTATAGGGGAATGGAACACAAAAGTAGGAAATCAAGAGATACCTGGAATAACAGGCAAATTTGGCCTTGGAGTACAAAGCAAAGCAGATCAAAGGCTAATGGAGATTTTGCCAAGAAAATGAACTGGTCATAGCAAACATCCTCTTCCAAATACACAGGAGAAGACTCTACACATGGACATCACCAGATGGTCAATAGCAAAATCAGACTAATTATATTATTTGCAGCCAAAGATCAAGAAGCTCTATACCATCAGCAAAAACAAGACTGGGAGCTGACTGTGGCTCAGATCATGAACTCCTTATTGCAAAATTCAGACTTAAATTGAAGAAAATAGAGAAAACCACTAGACCATTCAGGTATGACCTAAAGCAAATTCCTTATGATTATACAGTGGAAGTGAGAAATATTTTAGGGGATTAGATCTGACAGAGTGCCTGACCTATGGACAGAGGTTCTTGACACTGTACAGGAGGCAATGATCAAGATCATTCCCAGGAAAAAGAAATGCAAAAAGGCAAAATGGTTGTTTGAGGAGGACTTACAAATAGATGGGAAAAGAAGAGCAGCTAAAGGCAAAGGAGAAAAGGAAACATATACACATTTGAATGCAGAGTTCCAAAAAATAGCAAGAAGAGATAAGAAAGCCTTCCTCAGTGAATAGAAATAGAAATAGAGGAAAACAATAGAATGGGAAAGACTAGAGAGCTTCTCAAGAAAATTAGAGATATTAAGGGACTATTTCATGCAAAGACAGGCACAATAAAGGACAGAAATGGTATGGAACTAAAAGAAGCAGAAGATATTAAGTAGAGGCAGCAAGAATACACAGAAGAACTATACAAAAAAGTTCTTCATGATCCAGATAACCACGATGGTGTGATCACTCACCTAAAGTCAGACATCCTGGAATGTGAAGCCAAGTGGGTCTTAGGAAGCATCACTATGAACATAGCTAGTGGAGGTGATGGAATTCCATTTGACCTATTTCAAATCCTAAAAGATGATGCTGTGAAAGGGCTGCACTCAATATGTCAGCAAATTTGGAAAGCTCAGCAGTGACCACAGGACTGCAAAGGTCTGATTGCATTCCAATCCCAAAGAAAGTTAATGCTGAAAAATGTTCAGATTACTGCACAATGCACTCATATCACACACTACCAAAGTAATGCTGAAAATTCTCCAAGCCAGGCTTCAACAGTACATGAACTGTGAACTTCCAGATGTTCAAGCTGGCTTTAGAAAAGGCAGAGGAACCAGAGATCAAATTGCAAACAGAGAACGGCATTGAAACATGTATAATATCATATATGAAACGAGTCACCAGTCCAGGTTCAATGCACGATATTGGATGCTTGGGGCTAGTGCACTGGGACAACCCAGAGGGATGGTACGGGGAGGGAGGAGGAGGAGGGAGGAGGGTTCAGGATGGGGAACACAGGTATACCTGTGGTGGATTCATGCTGATATATGGCAAAACCAATACAATATTGTAAAGTTAAAAAATAAAATAAAAAAATTAAAAAAATAATTGAAAAAGCAAGAGAATTTCAAAAAAAACCATCTACTTCTGCTTTATTGACTATGCCAAAGCCTTTTACTGTATGGTCACAACAATCTGTGGAAAACTCTTAAAGAGATGGGAATACCAGATGTCACCTGCTTCTTGAGAAATCTGTATGCAGGTCAAGAAGCAAGAGTTAGAACCGGACATGGAACAACAGACTGGTTCCAAATCGGGAAAAGAGCACATCAAGGCTGTATATTTTCACCCTGCTTATTTAACTTCTATGCAGAGTACACCATGAGACATGCTGGGCTGGATGAAGCACAAGCTGGAATCAACATTGCTGGGAGAAATATCAATAACCTCATATATGCAGATGACACCACCCTTATGGCAGAAAGCAAAAAACTAAAAAGCCTTTGATGAAAGTAAAAGAGGAGAGAGAAAAGGCTGGCTTAAAACTCAACATTCAGAAAACTAAGATCATGGCAGCCGGTCCCATCACTTCATGGCAAATGGATGAGGAAACAGTGGAAACAGTGACAGACTTTATTTTCTTGGGCTCCAAAATCACTGCAAATGGTGACTGCATCTATGAAATTAAAAGATGCTTGCTCCTTTGAAGAAAAGCTATGACCAACCTAGACAGCATATTAAAAAGCAGAGACATTACTTTGCCAACAAAGTTCTGTCTAGTCAAGTCTATGCTTTTTCCAGTAATTAGGTATGAATGTGAGAGTTGAACCATAAAGAAAGCTGAGCACCAAAGAATTGATGCTTTTGAACTGTGGTGTTGGAGAAGACTTTTGAGAGTCCCTTGGACTGCAAGGAGGTCAAACCAGTCAATCCTAAAGGAAATCAGTCCTGAATATTCACCTGAAGGACTAATACTGAAGCTGAAACTCCAATACTTTGGCCACCTGGTGTGAAGAATTGGCACATTGGAAAAGACCCTGATGCTGGGAAAGATTGAAGGTGGAAGGAGAAGGGGACGCCTGAGGATGAAATGGTATGGATGCTCTCACCAACTTGATGGACATGAGTTTGAGCAAGCTCTGGGAGTTGGTGATGGACAGGGAGGCCTGGCGTGCTGAAGTCCATGGGGTCACAAGGAATTGAACATGACCATGCAAATGAACTGAACTGACAACTTGCTGCCTTTGTGTTAGTTGGATATTTTATGGAAATTACTATTAAATCACCAGAAAGTAGACACAGCTTTTATTCAGCCTAGAGCAGAGTTGTGTGGAGTCTTAAGTCTGCCTGGTAATCAATGTCTGTAGGTGAAGCAGAGCTAACTAGCTCTGAGACTGGGCTTCATTGCAAACTTTTAGCAGATTCTCCATCATAGTGGCTGCTGAAAGTAGTCTCCTCTTAATGAATAAACTGGCTGAGTTTGACCTCATCAGTTTACACCAGTCTCTAATAGGGCACAGCCTTGTTTCAAATATGCCAAATTAATGGTATATGTTGCTATAATATAGGAACTTATGTATAGTAGCACAATTTTTTACCTCACTGATTTAGAGTAAAATATTAGCAACAGTAATCAATATACTACTAGCTATTAATACATAAAATATGGCTATTAGAGTTTAAAAACTCATTTTCCAATTTTATCTCATAAGTTAAATATAAACTAAATAGCCACATATGGCTTGAGGCCACCATATTGGACATCATAGATATAGGACATTTATATTAACACTGAAAATTCTATGGGGGTGACACCAGAGTCAAGAATGTGAGAGCATGACTCTCCTGACATATTGGTTCTCTTGATTCCCTTCATCTGCTTGTTTAGTCACTCAGTTGTGTCCAACTCTTTGTCAGGCTTGCCTGTCCATCACCAACTCCCGGGGTTTACTCCAACTCATGTCCGTCAAGTCGGTGATGCTATCCAACCACCTCATCCTCTGTCGTCCCCTTCTCCAGCCTTCAGTTTTTCCCAGCATGAGTGTTTTCTAACGAGAGGCAGCTCTTTGCATCAGGTGGCCAAAGTACTGGAACTTCAGCTTCAACATCAATCCTTCTAATGAGTATTCAGGTTTGATTTCCTTTAGGAGGGACTGATTCAGTTGACGCATGAAAGGATATGTGACACAAGTAGCAACTTTCTACTCTTGGTTTTCTGCAAGTATCACAAGGCATGTCCACGCTGGCCTGTTGAAAAGATTTGAGAGACATATGGAAAAGACCTATGTTGTCCCAAGTGAAATCAATCTAGACCAGTGAGTCTCTAGCTGACCCTCCAGCTGACCACAGGCAGATGAGTAAGTGGGCCCAGTCAAGATCAGCAGAACCACCCAGTTGATTTACAGACTCACAAGAGACAATAAAAGGTTATGGTTTTAAACCACTAAGTCTTGGAATGGCTTGTTATAACTGTCCTGAAGAATCAGTTACAATCAATCTCAACTACTGACCTAGCTATTAAATTCAGTTAGATAAGAGGAAATAAAAGTCTGGGGAAGTCTGGACAGTTGAAGGATGGTGTTATGGACTGCAAGTTTATTTCCTCCCCTATTTCACCTGCCGAAGTCCAAATATTCAGTTTGAAATTATTTGGAATTGGGGTATTTAGCATGTAAGTAGGTTATGAGGCTAGAGCCCCATGAATGGCATAGTTCAGTTCAATTCAGTTCAGTCACTCAGTCATGTCTGACTCTTTAAGATACCATGAACTGCAGCACACCAGGCTTCCCTGTCCATCACCAGCTCCTGGAGTTTGCTAAAACTCATATCCAACAAGTCAGAGATGTCATCCAACCATCTCATCCTCTGTTGTCCCCTTCCCCTCCTGCCTTCAATCTTTTCCAGCATCAGGATCTTTTCCAATGACTCAGTTCTTTGCATCAGGTGGCCAAAGTAGAGCTTCAGCATCAGTCCTTCCAATGAATATTCAGTATTGATTTTCTTTAGGATTGACTGGTTTGACCTCTTTGCAGTCCAAGGGACTGTCAAGAGACTTCTCCAACACCACAGTCCAAAATCATCAGTTCTTCAGCACTCAACTTTATACTCCAACTCTCACATCCATACATGATAATTGGAAAACCATAGCTTGGACTAGATGAAACTTTATTGGCAAACTAATGTCTCTGCTTTTTAATATGCTGTCTAGGTTGGTCATAACTTTTCTTTCAAGAAGCAAATGTCTATTCATTACATGACTGCAGTCACCATCTGCAGTGATTTTGGAGCCCCCAAAATAAAGTCTGTCACTGTTTGCATTGTTTCCTGGTCTATTTGCCATGAAGTGATGAGACTGGATGCCATGATCTTAGTTTTTTGAATGATGAGATTTAAGCCAACCTTTTCACTCTCCTCTTTCACTTTCATCAAGAGGTCTCTTTAGTTCTTCTTTGCTTACTGCCATAAGGGTGGTGTCATCTGCATATCTGAAGTTATTGATATTTCTCTAGGTGACCTTGATTCTAGCTTGTGCTTCATCCAGCCAGGCACTTTGCATGATGTACTCTGCATATAAATTAAATAAACAAGGTGACAATATACAGCCTTGACATACACTTTTCCCTATTTGGAACTAGTCTGTTGCTCCATGTCCAGTTCTAACTGTTGCTTCTTGACCTGAATACAGGAGGCAGGTAAGGTGGTCTGGTATTTCCATCTCTTCAAGAGTTTTCCACAGTTTGTTGTGATCCACACAGTCAAAGGCTTTGGCATAATCAATAAAACAAAAGTAGATGTTTTTCTGGACCTCTCTTGTTTTTTCTATAATCCAGTGGATTTTGGCAATTTGATCTCTGGTTCCTTTGCCTGTTCTAAATCCAGCTTGAACATCTGGAAGTTCACAGTTCATGCATTATTGAAGCCTGGTTTGGAGAATTTTGAGCATTACCTTGCTAGTGTGTGAGATGAGTGCAATTGTGTTGTAGTCTGAACATTTTTCAGCATTGCCTTTCTTTGGGATTGGAATGAAAACTGCCCTTTTTGCAGTCATGTGACCACTGCTGAGTTTTTTAAATTTATTGACAAATTGAGCACAGCACTTTCACAGCATCATATTTTAGGATTTAAAACAGGTCGAATGGAATTCCATCACCTCCACTAGCTTTGGTCATAGTGATGCTTCCTAAGACCCACTTGGCTTTGCATTCCAGGATGTCTGGCTTTAGGTGAGTGATCACACCATCATGATTATCTGGGTTATGAAGATCTTTTTTGTATAGTTCTGTGTACACTTGCCACCTCTTCTTAATATCTTCTGCTTCTTTTAGGTCCATACCATTTCTGTCCTTTATTGTGCCCATCTTTGCATGAAATGTACCCTTAGTATCTCTAATTTTCTTGAAGTGATCTCTAGTCTTTCCCATCCTATTATTTTCCTCTATTTCTTTGCATTGATCACTGAGAAAGGCTTTCTTATCTCTCCTTGCTATTCTTTGAAACTCTGCATTCAGATGATTATATCTTTCCTTTTCTCCTTTGCCTTTAGCTTCTCTTCTTTTCTCAGCTGTTTGTAAGGGCTCCTCAGACAACCATGTTGCGTTATTACAGTTCTTTTACTTGGGGATGGTCTTGATCACTGCCTCCTGTACAATATCATGAATCTGTCCATAGTTCTTCAGAAACTCTGTCTATCACAGAGTGATAGAATCCTTTGAATCGATTTGTCACTTTCACTATATAATTGTAAGATATTTGATTTATGTCATACTTGAATCATCTAGTGGTTTTACCTACTATCTTCAATTTAAACCTGAATTTTGCAGTAAAGAGTTCATGATCTTAGACACAGTCAGCTCCCAGTCTTGTTTTTGCTGACTGTATAGAGCCTCTCCATCTTTGGCTGCAAAGAATATAATCTATCTGATTTTGGTATTGACCATCTGGTGATGTCCACATTTAGAGTTGTCTCTTGTGTTGCTGGAAGACAGTGTTTTCAATGACTAGTGTGTTCTCTTTGACAAAACTTGGTTAGCCTTTGCCCTGCTTCATTTTATTCTTCAAGGCCAAACTTGCCTGTTTCTACTGGTATCTCTTGACTTCCTACTTTTTCATTCCAATCCCATGATGAAAAAGACATCTTTTTTTGGGTGTTTGTTCTAGAAGGTCTTGTAAATATTCAGCTTCTTCAGCATTACTGGTTGGGATTTGAATTGGAGTACTGTGATATTGAATGGTTTGCCTTGGAAATGAACAGGGATCATTCTGTCATTTTGAGATTGCCTCCAAAAACTACATTTCAGGCTCTTTTGTTGGCTGCAATGGCTACTCCATTTCTTCTAATGTATTCCCCTTGCCCATAGTAGTAGATATAATGGTCATCTGAATTAAATTTGCCTGTTCCAGTCCATTTTAGTTCACCAATTCCTAAAACGTTGATGCTTATTCTTGTCATCTCCTGTTTGACCACTTCCAATTTACCTTGATTCATGGAGTTAACATTCTAGGTTCGTATGCAATATTGTTCTTTACAGCATCGAACTTTACTTCCATCACCAGTTACATCCACAACTGGGCATTGTTTTCACTTTGACTCAGTCTCTTCATTCTTCTGGAGCTATTTCTGCACTCTTCTCCAGTAGCATATTGGGCACCTACTCGACCTGGGGAGTTCATCTTTCGGTGTCATATTTTTTTTCCTTTTCACAGTGTTCATGGGGTTCTCAAGGAAAGAATACTGAAGTAGTTTGTCATTCCCTCCTTCAGTGGACCACATTTTGTCAGAAGGGTGGCCCTACATGATATGGCTCATAGTTTCATTGAGTTAGACAAGGATGTGCTCCATGTGATCAGTTGATTAGTTTTCTGTGATTGTGGTTTTCATTTTTTCTGGCCTCTGATGGATAAGGATAAGAAGCTTATGGAAACTTCCTGATCGGAGAGATTGACGTGGGGGAAACTGGGTCTTGTTCTGATGGGCAGGCCATGCTCAGTAAATCTTTAATCCAATTTTCTGTTGATGGGTGGGGCTGTGTTCCCTCCCTCTTGTTTGACCTGAGACCATACTAGTGGAGGTAATGAAGATACTAGCGACCTTCTTCAAAAGATCCCATGCATTGCCACACTCAGTGCTCCTGACCCAGCAGCTGGCCACTGCCAATCCACACTTCTGCCAGAGACTCTTGGACACCAGTTTGGGTCAGTTTCTTGTGGGGTCACTGCTCCTTTCTGCTAAGTCCTGATGCATAGAAGGTTTTGTTTGTGCCCTCCAAGAGTCTGTTTCCCAGTCTTGTGTTAGTTCTGTAATTAAAACCCAAGGGCCTCCAAAGTCAAATTCCCTGGGAGTTCTCAGTTCATTGGGAGATCCCCAGGTTGGGAAATCTGGTGGGTCCTAAAACTTACTTCAAAGTGTGAGAATTTATTTTCCATAATTATTCTGCAGTTTGTGAGTCATCTGCTCTGTGGTGTGGTTAATGGTGACCTCTTTCAAGAGGACTTATACCACATGCTGTGTGACCCAGGTCTCCTGCACCCAGAGCCCCTGCCCCTGCAGCAGGCCACTGCTGACCTGCACTTCCACAGGAGACACTCAAACACTCAAATACAGGTCGGACTCAGTCTCCGTGGGGTCTCTGGATCCTGGTGCACACAAGGTTTTGTTTAATCCCTCAGAGTATCTTTGGCAGGTATGGGGTTTGATTCTAAATGTAATATTTTCCCTCCTACTATCTTTCTGGGGCTTCTCTTTTGCTCTTGGGCATGGGGTATCTTTTTTGGTGGGATTCAACATTCTCCTGTCGATGGTTGTTCAGCAGCAAGTTGTAATTTTGGAGTTCTTGCAGGAGAAGATGAGCGCACGTCTTTCTTCTCTGCCATCCTGCCAGCTGTGTGAAAGGATGGCGCTAGTGCCCTTATATTAATACCTTAAGAGACCTGAGATAGTCAGTCAATCAGTTTGTTTTTGTCTCTCCCCACTCCTTCTCCATCAGTGTCCCTCCACCTCCTACCACGTGAAAATACCAAGAAGAGGCCCTTCTCCAAGAGTCCAACTATGCTGGCACCTTGACTTCAAACTTTTTGCCTCTGGAAATAGGAGAACTGAATGTTGTTCAAGCCATTCAATCTCTGGTACGCTGTTATGGCAGCCAGAACTGACCAGGACTGATGGTGTGACCCTATTCCTCAGGTAGTTATTTTGGCCCTCTCCCTCCTCCTCATGCAGGAGAATGCCTGCAAAGGGGTTTCTTGTTCTTCTCTTCTCAATTATTTTCTCCTCCCACAGAAGCAGGAGTTAGTAATCAGATGGACCAAAGTATGAAACTCTTACTGGATTGGGTACTGTAGGGGACTCTGTCTACAAAAGGTAGTATCTGAGGCCCCTCCTCTTTCATTTACTGTTACACATGAGAAAGTTATTGCTTACTGTCACCATGGTCTAAGCACACAAGGGAAGATTATAGTCCTGCTTTCAGGCCCCCATGTGACCAACTGGAAAAGAGTTGTCAGGGTCACTTCATTGTAGCAACATGATTTAGATTCTGAATAGGACATGGGTGACAAAACACTTTGGCTCCAGAACTAAGACCGGCTCAGCTGTAATTTAAATATTGGATTTAACCTGTCTGACACTCGAGTGCCATAAATTAACATTGTTCTTTGCTTCTGTTTTGGCTACTGAGCCTTGTGTACATTTTTCGCATGGTCAAGTCCTACCAGGAAAATAGGAATAAGACAAGACCAACCCCTTACAGCTTGTTTTAAAACAATCGAAATTGATTTAACTCAATCATGGCTTCCTTCCCTTATTCAATGTGCCCCACTCCTTAAATAAATGTCCAACAGGAAAAGTTTCATACATTTTGATTAAATCGGCTTAGAGAATTGTCAAACAGAGACATGTTGGGAAAAGAAGATGAGAACAAATTGTCTATTCTTGGAGGGTACACACTTAGAAAATTGGTAGTTCAGGTTGAGAAAGTGATTAATATGGGGAAAAAATCATTTTAAAATATTGGTATTATGACAGCAAGATGAACAAAGGCACAGAGGTTGAGAAACATATACCTTAAATGAAAAACTTGATATAGAGTTTGTAACTTTAAATAAACTCAGGCTGCCTACATTCAAAAGAAAAGGCAAGAGGAAGTCAATTGAAACCCTACACAAAATGTTGGTGATCCAAAGGGTGCAATATATCAGACCTTCATGGAGGAAATCAAAGAGTTGGGTTTTTGTTCCTCATTCAAATGTGAGAATGTAAATTTGGAGCAAAGATTTTGAGAGAAAACATTCTGCTTTACAGCTCAAAAGTTATCAGAAAATGATCCTCCTATTGGCCAATCTGACCGGGGGTAGGAGGGGCATGGAGAGATTGAACAAATGCAGAAATAGAGTGCCTGTCAGCAGATTTCAACTCAGTTTCAGAGCAATTGCTCCTTCAAATTTCCCTCAAATATATGAGGGCCAATTTAAGCAAAACTGTGATTCAGAGTGCATCTTTACTCTTGTCCCCAAATCTCAAAGCTTGGTTTCCAATCATCTTCATTCTGTCTCAATCCACTTATATCACCATTCTAGTCAATTTTGGACTACTCTATGTTTTGATGCTTAATATTCAGCATAATCTTAAAGTAAAGCTACTAAGTCTTCCTCTGGAGGATGCTAGCATCTCCCCCTACCTTGAGTGATCCTCATGTGTAACACCCATGACCTGCATCAAGTAAACAGATGCTCCCACAACTGGATTCAACCAGGTACCCTCCACAGCACAGTAGGTGTTAGTTACTTACTTCTATGTTACAGATCACTCATTAAGTTAGTGGCTTAAAACCATGATCATCATCTATGATCTATAATATTCCTGAGGGTGAGGAATTTGGGGTTGACTCAGTCAGATGGTTCTGGCATTGGGTCTGTCATAAAGCTGCAGTCAGGTAGTGGTGGAGACTAGAATCACCTTTAAGCCTTCTTCACACACTTGTCTGGTGACAGGGCAGCAGAGACTTAAATAACTGATGACTTGAGTATCTGGGGTTCTTCAGGCTACAGTCCCTACCTCCATGTGGCCTTTCCATGTGATTTCTCCAGAATGATGGCCTTGATGTAGCTGAATTTTTAACACATCAGCTCATTGTCCCAAGGTGCATATCTCAAGAAAGAACCAAGCAGTAGCTGTGTAGTCGTTTCTAATTTAGCTTTAGAAGTCATGTAGAGTTGTTTTCACCCTACTCTATTGATTGAGGCAGTTGAAAACTTGTCTAGGTTCATGGAGGCATGGCAGCATCACAGTATAAGAAGAGCTTGTACATGTGTTGGTGTAGCTGTTTCTGGAATATGCGACCCTTCTTGGTAACCCACAGAACTCTTCAATTTGTCCTGTCTGATTAAACATTATAATGAACATAAATGAAGTCAAATGAAAGAGTTTATCAAAGTGAGTAGAGAATGTTAATGCAAGATGCATCAAAATCAATATTCAAAATTATCTCTTGACAGACTTGAACTGCTGCATTGAAAATAACAAGATGAAACTTATAAAGGGCCATGTGTGAAGTTTAAAAATAATTTCATGAATACACAATAAGGACCTCCTGGGTTGGCAAGAGTTCTGAAGAAAAAGAGCCAGAAATTTTAGTGGATCGTAAGCGTGATATGTATAAGAATTGGACGTGATTGCTTAAATAAATGAGAATCTAAGCTACACTTGAGTTGTATTTATGATATACAGTGTTAATATTATGAAAAGTAAAAGCCCAACATCCCCTGCATTCATTTAACTGTTCATTAATTCTATCAGTGTATATTGAATGTCTATTATGTGCAAGGCCTTGTCCTAGGTGCTGGCAATACAGCAATGAACAAACACACAAACCTCCCCTCTTAAAACCTGAATTCAATTGGAAAGGACATATACTGAGCCTGATGAAAATGCTAGAGAATAAATTAAGAAGTTGGAAAGAAGGAAGGAAGGGAGGAATAAAGGAAAGAAAGGAGGCATGGAAGAAAGAAAGGAAGGAAGAGGTGAAGAAAGAAGGAGAATAAGTGTTGGGAGTGAGAGGGTTACAATTGGATAGTGAAGATAAATCAGATAGCGAAGTCTTCATTGAGGAGGGCTATTCGAGAAAACGTATGAAGGGCAAAAGTGAGTAAGCCATGCACATCTCAGGAAGGAAAATTCCAGAAAGAAGAAATATCTGGGGTAGAGGCCCTGAGTCAGTGATGTCTGGCAGTGAGACCCCTAGTGTAGCTGGAATTAAGTGAGAACATGGGAGAGTGAAAATGAAAGTCGCTCAGTCTTTCCGACCCCATGGACTATACAGCCCATCTAATTCTCCAGGCCAGAATACTGGAGTGGGTAGCCTTTTCTTTCTCCAGAGGATCTTCCCAACACAGGGATTGAGCCCAAGTCTCCTGCATTGCAGGTGGATTCTTCACCAGCTGAGCCTCAAGGGAAGCCCACATTGAAGAGAAAAGAGGTGCAATCAGAGACTTGATAAAGAGCTTCTCCCAGGCCCTCATGGGTCTGGTGGCTTAAACTATGGTAACAGTGAAGGGTCTGAGAGGTGGTCAAATTGAGGACATATTTTGAAGGAAGCATAATAATATTTTGTTGTTGTTGTTTTAAATCACATATGGTTTATGAAACAGAGGATTCAATAATAATATTAAAAGTATGGGCTTGAGTATTTGTTGAGGTGAAGAAGATTTAAAATGAGCAAGTTTGGAGTCAATTAATGGGAACCCAGCTTTGGATGTATTTATTTTAAATATCTATGAGACAAAACATTGGATATAGCAGTGGGTGAGAGAGGTTTTTTAAAAGAGTTTATAGTTGAGGAGAGAGGTTCAGGCTGATAAAATTAATTTGATAGGTATCGCTAATACTTATTATTTATTTATTTACTTATTT
The DNA here is from genome assembly GCA_935064755.1 of Tragelaphus eurycerus. NCBI lineage: Eukaryota > Metazoa > Chordata > Mammalia > Artiodactyla > Bovidae > Tragelaphus > Tragelaphus eurycerus. Next base: position 248,581 of record CAKXYN010000244.1, read on the forward strand.
TTAAGACATTTAAATCCATATCTCTGGTTGAAACAACCAATGGAGAGACTAGAAAAAGTTCCAAGGACTAAGTTCCTATATTCCCCAACCTTTAGAAACTGGGAAGATGAAGAGAACTGGAAAATTAGTGGAAAGCAAAGGAGGAGAAAATCAGGCAAATATGATCCTTGGAAAGCCAAATGGAAAGGGCATTTCAAGTAAGAGAAGTGTTTATCATCTTCTCAGATAAAAAAATAAAAGGAGTTAGACTGAACATATGATATTTGTAAATGTAGAAATCATTTGAGACCTTGATGGAAACAGGTTTAATGGTATAATGAGGGCAGAACTTAATGGAGTGAGTTCAAGAGAGAATGGATGACTGAAAAACTAACACCCTTTTGAGGATTTACTGTAAAGAGGATAGAAGTGAGTAATGGCTGGATAGACAGAACTATTGTTAGAAATGAAAAAAGTAACCATGTGCTTCCAAGTGTGAAAATTTCAGTAAAGCAAAAATATTATGAAAGGGAAAGAAAAAGAATTTTTGGATGAATGACCTTGACAACTTGAATGGATGGGAGCTAGTGTGCAAATGTAGATATTCTTTTAGCTCACAGCATAGGGTTCAGACATGCAAATAGGAGAAAAGTTAAATAAAAAGGCAGGAATGCAGATAGGTGCATATTAGTGTTAATAGGAAAGCACAGGAGTACTTTTATGAATGTTTCCATTTTCCTTATGACATGGAAAGTATGGCCATCATCTGAGAGTAAGGATGAGGAGAGAGGTGTAGAAGCTTAGAGATGAGAGGGTACAGAATGGTTTTCTAGAAAGTTGGGAGCATAAATGAACAGGATAAATATAAGCACCACATCTGGGTAAGATGCACTTGATGCTAATGACCATGAATGAATGAGACCCATCTGTATGGCTGTATATTTTTTTTCCAGCCACACTCAGCTATAGATGAGAAGGTACAGGGGAGGGTGCTCTAGAATGTCATATAAATGGAATCATGTAGCATGAACTCTTTTTTTGTCTGGCTTCTTTCCACAAAATACTCCACAAAATATCTATGAGATTCATCTATGTTGGTGCATGTATCACTTTTGTGACCTTTCTTTAATTCTGCTCTTTCAGTCCTTAGCAAGAGCTCTAGAGGTCAAGTTCATTGTCAATGTGTAAATTAAACAATTATACAGATACAAGAACGGAAGGACAAGTTAAAGGTGAAAAATTCCAAAGAGGTTGAAACTCAACTCGGGTAAACCTTTCCTTGAGAAAAGAAGGAATCCTTCAAGGTCAACGCCAGCAGAATCTCCAGGAGTAAATCAGAGCACATGCTTCACACCAATACCACCACCCCCACCAAGAAATTTAATTTTTTTCAAAGCAACCTTCATGAATCGTGCATATGCTAATATTTGAGAACCATTGCTGTGAACTCTAAAAAGACTGTAGACAAGGGGCTTTTATTAATGGAGTTGCCCACAGGCTGCTTAACAAAAGCTCAGGTTTTGAAATTTGGCTGCAGGGATTACCACTTGGAAGGTCTGGGTTTGATGTAACAATGAGTTTAAGTCAGAACTTTTCCCACCTCTTCATTGAAAGCTGTCTGCCCTAGGGTAAAAACGTTTTTGCATATGACTTAAGAGAGCATTTTTTAACCTGAAGGAATAAAGAAAAAGATGGGCCAAACTAGAATAGTACTGATTTCTTTTCAAGCATAAGGTCAAAGCTGATTATCAAAGCCACTCTCAGGGGTTCCAGGGAGGACAACCTTCAACAAAGCCACAGGAGCTCTCTGTTAGCCTCTGTGGTCTGCTGTGCTTCAACCACAAAGGCCAACAAATACACCCACAGCAGAACCACTAAGCTCTATTGAGCCCTATGACAACAAAAGAACAGGAGTCTCAAATACTGTCAAAATTCTTTGTGAAACACCATGGCTGCCCTTCCCTGGTTCAGTTCAGCTCAGTTCAGTCGCTCAGTCATCTCCAACAGTTTGCGACCCCGTGAACAGCACGCCAGGCCTCCCTGTCCATCACAAACTCCCGGAGTTCACTCAGACTCATATCCATTGAGTTGGTGATGCCATTCAGCCATCTCATCCTCTGTCCTCCCCTTCTTCTCCTGCCCCCAATCCCTCCCAGCATCCGGGTCTTTTCCAATGAGTCAACTCTTCCCATGAGATGAAGTATTGGCGTTTCAGCTTCAGCATCATTCCTTCCAATGAACACCCAGGACTGATCTCCTTTAGGATGGACTGGTTGGATCTCCTTGCAGTCCAAGGGACTCTCAAGAGTCTTCTTCAACACCACAGTTCAAAAGCATCAATTCTTTGGCGCTCAGCTTTCTTCACAGTTGAACTCTCACATCCATACGTGACTACTGGAAAAACCATAGCCTTGACTAGATGGACCTTTGTTGGCAAAGTAATGTGCTATCTAGGTTGGTCATAACTTTCCTTCCAAGGAGTAAACGTCTTTTAATTTCATGCCTGCAGTCACCATCTGCAGTGATTTTTGAGCCCAGAAAAATAAAGTCTGACACTGTTTCCACTGTTTCCCCATCTATTTGCCATGAAGTGATGGGACCGGATGCCATGATCTTCGTTTTCTGAATGTTGAGCTTTAAGCCAACTTTTTCACTCTCCACTTTCACTTTCATCAAGAGGCTTTTGAGTTCCTCTTCACTTTCTGCCATAAGGGTGGTGTCATCTGCACATCTGAGGTTATTGACATATCTCCTGGCAATTTTGATTCCAGCTTGTGCTTCTTCCAGCCCAGCATTTCTCATGATGTACTCTGCATAGAAGTTAAATAAGCAGGGTGACAATATACAGCCTTGACGTACTCCTTTTCCTATTTGGAACCAGTCTGTTGTTCCATGTCCAGTTCTAACTGTTGTTTCCTGACCTGCAAATAGGTTTCTCAAGAGGTAGGTCAGGTGGTCTGGTATTCCCATCTCCTTCAGAATTTTCTGAGTTTATTGTGATCCACACAGTCAAAGGCTTTGGCATAGTCAATAAAGCAGAAATAGATATTTTTCTGGAACTCTGTTGCTTTTTCCATTATCCATTGGATGTTGGCAATTTGATCTCTGGTTCCTGTGCCTTTTCTAAAATCAGCTTGATTGTATTTATTGGCTAGTACAGTTTTCATGTGCTAAGTTCCAAGCAAATAAAACAGTCAATCAATGTGTTATACTAATCACAGTATTGTGTGGGTTTCTGGTTACTGCCCCTTAACTTTATTGCACTATGATCTTCTGAGGTAGGGTTGAACACAGGAAAACAAGAATGTATTACAGAACTCATAGCATCATAGACCCTCCAAAAATGTCCCACTGGGCAAACATTTTATTAGAACTTTCAATGACACTGACAACTAGCACTGGTAACTATGGCTTACAAACCTCTTGACATAATGGATTTTATTTGATTTCCCAGAAGAATCCTGTGAGATAGAAAATGTTCTACTCATCTTGAGGCAGGAGATAGATGGGCTCCAAGTTAGACATTTACAACTAGCCTCCTGTTTGTGCTTCATGGGGCACAAAGAAGCAGGCTTCAGGCTGGACACTTATGACTGTTAGCATTGCTCAAGACAAGAGATAGATGGGCTCTAGCTGAAGCATTTACTATTAGCCTTCTGTTTGGCCTCTGAAATGGAAGTACGAACAGCAACAGGGTAAATAGCCAGTCTTTGTCTCTTGTAAGCACTTTAAGGTAATACTCAAGGCAATAGACAAGGTAATAGGGAAAGCAAGGACAAAGAGAGGCAAAACCCTGTTTGAGTAAAGGATTAAGGGATCTGCACTCCCTCCGTTTGGGGGACAAAGGAGATGCTACACATATACTGAAAAGCTCTTTGGGGGTCAAAAGTCAGGGGATAACACCAGACCATAATGAGTCTTGTTCCTCACAGAAGTCTTCACTTCAAGATCCATCTTCATTGAGGAGATATGTGCATTCGGGGGAGGGTCCCAGGGTAGGTCAACTGTGGAAAAAGAAGGGGATAATTGGCTACCGGGACACAAAGATCCAGGAAAACTGACCTACATAAGTGACTTAATTGCCTTTTTACTGCACTCCTCCTTACTAGGAGAATGCTCACACCCTTTCTCTCTGGGTGTGCATCTCCTCCTTGCTTCTGTCTTAACTAAACAAACCATTTCTCTTTGTTTTCTCCTACTTGCTGTTATGCTATGTCTCTAATAATAAACTTTGTACCTGAATTGACAGTTTCTGCCTCCATGATAAGTGTGTTTTGCACTGGGGGCAAAGGTCCAGGGGAAAAATAGTTTCTAGCCTCTAATCTTGCCTAGTGTGGTGGCTAGGATTCCTGGTTTTCATCCAGGCTACCCGAGTTCAATTACTTTGCAGGGAATTAAGATCTTGTTTCATGCCATGGCTCACTGCTACCTCACCAAGACCAATTTCACTGATGAAGAAACCAAATTTAAGCACTCACTTTGACTGAAGCTTTTCAGTAAGTAGGCGCAGGGTTCATTATGGAAATTAATGATTTCTGGCATCAAATAACATGTGGCTTTATTCTTTATTTTTCTCTGATAAAATGCTTCTGATAAGAATAAATCAGGAAAAAGTCAAATTCCTAGAAGCAGAGAGTACAGAAGTGGTTCCCAAGATAAGAGGGTTGGAAGATTTGAAACAGGTTTATAAAACAGTACAAACTTTTAGCTATAAGATAAAAATAAGGTTCAAGGACTTAATGTAAAACATGGTGACTATAGTTGATAACACTGAGTAGCAAAATTGAAATTGCTAAGAGTAGAACTTAAATATTCTCACCAAAAATAAATGAATGAATAAATAAATAAATAAGGAAGTAAATAAGGAAATGGATGTGTTGATTAACCAGATAGGGGGGTTCTTTCACAATGTGTACGTATACCAAAGCTCCACACTGTATATTTTTTATATCTTACAATTTTGTATGTAAATTGACCTCAATAAAGCTGAAAAAATATTAAGGTAAAGAAGGAAAGAGAAATATCAATTTCTTAAAAGAATACATTTCAAAGCATCAGAGGACATTTTGCTTTGTTCTCCTGTTAATATCAAAATTGTATTTGCAGTGTCCACAGTCCATAGACACAGTCAGTGCTGACATGTGTGCCCTGGAATGAACATTAGGAATCCAGGTATCTAATCATGCTCTACCAAAAATCTGTGTGTGGTTTAAAATTACTCTTACCTTTCCCAGCCACTAGTAGACATCATTAAATAAGCCTCTTGTCCCTATACCATCTTTAAGGATCTCTTTCAGCTTTAGTTGTGATAAATGGAATATTGTCTACCATCAGTTCAGTTCAGTTCAGTCGCTCAGTCGTGTCCGAGTCTTTGCGACCCCATGAACTGCAGCACGCCAGGCCTCCCTGTCCATCACCAACTCCCAGAGTTGACTCAAACTCACATCCATCGAGTCGGTGATGCCATCCAGCCATCTCATCCTCTGTCATCCCCTTCTCCTCCTGCCCCTAATTATTGCCAGCATCAGAGTCTTCCAATGAGGCAACTCTTCGCATGAGGTGGCCAAAATACTGGAGTTTCAGCTGTAGCATCATTCCTTCCAAAGAAATCCCAGGGCTGATCTCCTTCAGAATGGACTGGTTGGATCTCCTTGCAGTCCAAGGGACTCTCAAGAGTCTTCTCCAACACCACAGTTCAAAAGCATCAGTTCTTTGGCACTCAGCCTTCGTCACAGTCCAGCTCTCACTTTGTCTGCCATAGCAGTAAACAAAGGACGTCACAATCATTGGCAGTTGCAGCCACCACTGATGGTGAACTGGTGAGCCCTGAGGAAACTCAGGATGTGGAAATACAAGACACTGGTCCCAGGTGGCTGAGATGCATTATCAGAGAAATGTTTTCAGTGAGCTCAGACTCTTCCATCTTTATCCATAGAAAAGTGCTAAATTTCTTAACATGACATATCTGGTTTTCCTTTAATTAATAATAATCTTTTGACATTCAGACTACCTGCCCTTTATTGCAAACACCTGGCATCACCCTCACCTCTGCAGAACAGTTCTCTTGGGGTTACTTGAGATGCTGCCTCCCAGGCTTGAAGTCCTAAAAATTCCTGAAGAATAAAACATAACTCTCAATTGTTAGGTTCTGAATAATTTAAGATACAGTCAGTGAACAACAGCATCTCAGAGATGAAAGGTGGGCAGACCACAGGACCCTGAATCCCAGGGTGTTAATATTCCTGGGGGCAGCTTTCAATCATAGGTTGGAAGGAGCCATTGGTTAATTATTCCCAAGTCTCCATTCTCCTGTGGAACCAGTCAGGAGCACTCTCCACACAGTTAACCAGAATCTCATCAGGACTGGCCCCATCTCCCAGCATAGTACAGTTCATTAACAGACCTTGGTTGGCTTTCTCCCACCTCCATCTCAATTTCCCAGCCACCTTGCTTGCACTTCCTACCATGCTCACCTCCAAATAAACCACTTGCACTGGTGTCCTTGTCTCAGGCTCTGCTTTTAAAGAACCCAAAGCAAGGTTTTGGCTTTAGAGAGGTGTCACTATATGAATACAGAATTGGGTGGTACAGAACAGATTAGCGATTTATGTATATGCAGTTAAACCCTTTTGGTTGTTTCCTTACAATTTACTGTGATACCTTCTAAGAAGTTCTTTATGTGTACTTTCAAAGTTTAGGTAGAGAGATGAGGCTGTGATATAATTATTGTGAGATATGGCCATTTCTATATAGTGGAATCCCCATAAAGCCATTTTTGTAATAGAGACTATTGGATATATCCCCTTTGCATTTGCTACAATTATAATTCATTAATTAACATCCCAAATCATATCCTTGCTTAACTAATTGATTTGAGGGTGAGGTGTTAAGGTGAAAATCTGTGCCGAATTTCTTATTAGGTGATTTGACCACAATAGTGTCCTACCTTATTAGGACAATTTTGGTTGTCAATTTTAGAAACCCTCCTTGGAAGTTCGAAGGTGATCAACTATCCTACTTTTGGGAGGATTATCCTGATTTTAGCCTGAAAATCTTACTTCCTTGGAAATACCTAAGTCATAGCACTGTTGGTTACAGAACCAAGTTCCCCCATCTTTCTCCTTACCATTTAACCACCACTCTGTTTAGCCCTTCTTGATTGCTTTCATTGTTCAGTCAACTTTTTGTGATCCTAGAAACTGCAGCACACCAGGCTTCCCTGTCCTTCACCATCTAACAGTTTGCTTAAATTCAAGTCCATTGAGTCAGCAATGTCATTCTTGGTAGTACACTCCATCCTCTCAGGGGATTCAGTGTTGCCCATATTTACAGGAACCACTTGATTGGAATCCAGGGAAAGAAGAATTATCCAGATGAGGGGGATGATACTGAGTTTTCCAAAAGAACTGGTATAGCTCAGGGTGGGGGAAGAGGGAGGAGACTTGAATGGAGACAAATATATGTAAAATATGATGCATTCTCCACATTTTAAGAAATATTTCTCTTACACTCCAGAGACTTTATCATCAATACAGGCAGACCTCAGAGGTTCTGTGGGTTCAGTTCCAAACCACAATAAAGTGAATCTCACAATAAAACAAGTCACAAACGTTTTTCAGTTTCTCAGTGCATGTAAAAGTTATGTCTACATTCTACTTTAATCTACTAAGTGCACAATAGCATGATACCTAAGAAAGCTATGTGCATGCCTTAATTAAAAAATATATATATATATTGTCAAAAAATGAACTATCATCTCACCTTTTGGTGAGTCACTATAGTATACCAAAGTTCACTGATCATGGATTATTGCAGCAGATATAATAATAATGAAAACGTTTGAAATATTGCAAGAATTACCAAAACATAACACAAAATGAGCAAACTCTGTTGGGAAAATGGCACTAGTAAAGTTGCTTGACTTGTTGCCACAAAACCAATTTGTAAAAACTACAGTATCTGTGAAACATAATAAAGTGCAATAAAGCAGGGTAAGCCTATGCTATTTATGTTACTTTTGCTCCTCTTTTTTTCCTCTATCTCCTACATGAGTCTTTCTTCCTCATTTTATATTCTGGTCCCAACCCTCTCATTTTCTTTGCACCCCTAGGGATTCACACTTCCCTCCATCTTCACACTTCCCTCCACCATCTGCACCACCAGGTCCAAGTAAAAATATGCTGCAAAAAATATGTTACTCTGAGAAAGAAATGTATAGATGCATTACAAGCTAAACATAAAAATATATAATAGAAATTTTAAATGTATACCTTCTTCCTTTTGGCTCATTGTTTTGGTTAAAGCTATTTTCTCTAGAAATTTTAAATGCTCTTCTCTTAATTCATATAAAGCTTTTTGCTTACAAAAGTTGTGGCCAGAAAGCAGGCATTTTGAATAGAAAGCAGACATTTTAAATAGGGCCCTGTTGAGTGTCTAAAGTGTTAACTCGCCACAGGCTTAAAATCCCACCAGATATATTGCTAAAGGTGCTGAGTAGCCAACTTGAGATTTAATTTCCATGTTTAAGGTGGAAGTAGCAAAGCACAGAAACTCTGAAGGACCAACTTGACTAAAAACACTCTCCTCATCTTGACCAAACCCTACAAGGGCTTCTTCTAGACTCTAATTCAGAAGCCTTTCCTTTTTTGGAGCACCAAGTTTAGGAAATTGTAATTGCTTTCTCTGCTTTTTGATATGTAAATCTTTTCTTAAATAGCCCCTTACCACTTTTTCAACCCAGAAAAGTCTTTCTCAAAGATCTGGGAACCACTCCTTTTTATTTCTTTTGCATTGAAGCATAATTTACAATGTTAGTTGTACATCAAAGTGAATCAGTTATATAGATAGATACAGATATATAGATATTCTTTACCATTATAGTTTATTACAAGATATTTATTACAAGGAAATATGGTTTCCTGTCCTGTACAACAGAATCTTATTATCTACTTTACATACAGAAGTTTATGTATGTTAATCCCAAACTCCAATTTATCCCTCTCCCATTTCCCCTTTGGTAACTATAAGCTCATTTTCTATCTCTGTGAGTCTGTTTCTGTTTTGTAAATAAGTCCACTTGTACCATGGTTTATTAGGTTCCACAAGCAAGCAATATCATGTGGTATTTGTCTTTTTCTTTTTGACTTACTTCACTTAATACAATGATCTTTAGGTCCGTCCATGTTGCTACAAATAGCATTATTTCATTCTTTTTTATGGCTGAGTATACATTGATTGTATATATACCGCATCTTCATCCATTCACCTGTAGATGTACATTTAGGTTGCTTCCGTGTCTTAGCTATTATAAACAGTGCTGCTACAAACACTGGGGTGCATGTGTCTTTTCAAATTATAGTGTTATCCAGATATATGATTGCTAGATGCTATGATAATTCTATTTTTAGTTTTTGAAGGAACCTCCATAGTGGCTGCACCAATATACATTCCTAACAGTGGAGTCGGAGAAAGGGGATATCTCCTTTAATCACTGAGAAGAGAGTGCCCCTGTCTCCCAGTCTCTGTGGGAAGAGTAGATCCCTGAGTTCTCAAGTTGTAAAATGACCTCTATCGTGAATACATAACAAAGATTACTTTTATTTCAGATAAAGCCCAGTTAGTAACCATGGTGAGCTATGATCTTCTCACCTCAGCTCTTAAAAACCTTACTCTCTTTTGCATCATCAGAGCTGAATTCAGAGTCAGCTCTGGCTTTTCTCCTATTGCAATTGCCTTGAATAAAGTCTTTCTTACCTATTTAACTTTCTCCAGGGACATCTTTGCTCTGACAGTCTACAGAGATGCTGTCAATTAATAAATAAACTGTAATTGCTATCAAGAAAAAAATGAGGCAAAATGGTGTTTTAAGGAAAGTCTTTTTCCAGGACACCTCATCCTCCCACTCCTATCTGCTCAGGTTCACATATAGAAACATACTCACTGCACCACATTTCTAAAATCGACCTGAAAACAGAGAGTAACATTTATATGGAGGAAGCTTAACATATACCAAGCCCTGCTCTAAACATCTTCCATAAATTAAGTTACTGAATCCTCAAACAACCTTGTGATGTAAGCAAAATTTTTATCTCAATTTTTTACTTGAGGAAGCTGAGGTTCTGAAAGGTTAAATGTCATTTAACCAGAATCACACAGTCAGGAAATTTCAGAGATGGGAATGGAATCTGAGCAGTTATAGATGCTGAGTCCTGGGTTCACACCTTTGAGTGAATACACCAATTACAGATATCACTGGCCTGAAGAGTCCCGAGTTCTCACACGGGCTCCTAGCCATAGCCTTTGGTAATGCCCTCCCATGCTGACTCTGCACTTGACCATGTGACTTGCATTGTCCCATGATTACAACCAGCATCTTTATGAAGTACCTGTGCATTTTGGTGTTCTCTCCTATGTCCCTTAGGGCTTCCCAGGTGGCTTAGTGGTGAAGAATCCACCTACCAATGCAGGAGAAACAGGAGGCATGGGTTCAATCCCTGGGTTGGAAAGATCACCTGGAGGAGGAAATGCGAACCTGCTCCACTATTCTTGCCTTGAAAACTCCATGGACAGAGGAGCCTGGTGGGCTATAATCCATAGGGCCACAAAGAGTTGGACATGACTGAGCACTCACACACACACACACACACACAAACATTTCTGTCTCTTGCTACCAATATGAGTAATCTCAGGCTACCATTCTGGAAAATTTTAGAAACAAAGATCAGAGACAATTTGCCCTAGCTGAGGTCATCCAACTAACCTATCAGCTGAATGCAGATGCATGAGAGAATCTAACCAAGATCAGTTAAGGACCTGAACCATAGCAGCAAAACCCTCCTGTAAAAAATAATAAGCAGTTGTTACATTTCAGGTTTGTTTGCTACACAACAAGAGCTAATTAATTTAACTGTTTGCTTAAAATTCCAAGTCTTCAAAACTTTGGTGTCAGTGTCTTGCCTGAGTCCTAACTTTTATCTCAAGAGTATTCCATATCATGTTGGGTCACTCTAAGGAATGAGTTGTATGGAGCACCAGCACTACTATCTTACCAAAATCTTGATGAACCCTTCAAGGTTTTGGAGCCCTGCCATCTCTTCTATGAAGATTCTCAAGATCAATATCACCAGAAGAGTTGTATTACTGTTCCTAACTCCTATGGCATCTATGTTCTTGATCTGTCCTCATTTATTCAAGTTTTCCCCCTCCTGCTATGATGCAAAAGAGTACTTTAGAGCAGGGCCATATTTCATCTATCTTTGGATTACCTACTATCAGCCTGGTGCCTGGGCTCAAAACTGCTTGATGTAGAAGAAACTAAAGCAGCATTGTAAAGCAACTACGTTGCTATTGTTGTTCAGTTGCTCAGTCTTGACCAGCTCTTTGCAACCCCATGGACTGCAGCATGCCAGGCTTCTCTGTCCTTCACTATCTCCAAGAGTTTGCTCAAATTCATGTCCATTGACTTGGTGATGTTATCTAATCATCTCATCCTCTGCTGCCCTCTTCTCCTTTTGCCTTCAATCTTTCCCAGCATCAGGGTCTTTTCCAAAACAACTATACATCAATAAAAATTAATTAAAAATAAAAAAATAACATTGCAGAGTATTTTAAATAAATGTGGACCTTTAATGAATTTTAATAGTATAAAAAAACTGCTTGATAAAGTTTGGTCAATGATTTTATGTATTGGTTGGGCTAGACTCACTGCTAAAGCAAATAATCCCCAAATTTCACCCAGGGACTAAAATTCCTTGCTCATGTTACAGTCCAATGGGGGGTGATTAGTGGTTGAGTTGAGAAGGAGAAATTGTTCCATACAGTCACCCAGTGATCCAGGATCCTTCCATTTTGTCCATTGATCTCTATTTCCTTTGAGTCCTCATTACTTGACCAGCTGATACAAAAAGGGAACACAGATGGCCACCTGAGTGTTTGTCTATGAGGCAGCCTGGAAGTGATGCTTCCAGGCACATCACATCACAACCCAGGACTGAGTCACATGCTACATCCAACCACAAGCGAGGTCAGAAAATCTAAAATCTCAGTGATGGAGAATCCTTTGTCTTACTTGTCCAAATTAGTGTTTGAATATCATGCCTCTCCAAAACTGCAGATGTGGACTAGCAAGTGGACTCAAGTTTGAGTCAAGGGAAAAATACTCTCTTTGGGCTCTGCCCCTAGTTTTATGGGCATGGTGATTTCCTTGGTTGTGATTTCCCTGGTTTTGCTTTCTTCATCTTCAAATCATCATCGGGTTGGATTGTCTTTAAGCATCTTATGAATTTCTGTTCTGATCTGTAATTCTATGGGCCCCTCTTCTCTGCCTTGGTTGCTCTCACAACTTCATAGACTATTTTTGGTCTGGAGATTTTAATGTTTTTCAATTCAAGAATTTCAGGGTCTCTGAGCCAGTGTCATGCTAAAGTCATTTGAGTGACAATTTTAATTCTAACAAATGTCATTCTAATGACAATTAAGGCATTACTACCTATAACAGACACAATTTTGCTCTGGTCATGTTCTCTACCCCCATCCTACAGCTTCTGCTTGTCTTGCAGACTGGGTTTCAGAGGTCAACCATTGGGCTATTGGAATTGTTTCACCAATCTTCACACTGAACTAGCAGTCTCTGTTAGATCATATCCCTGGCATAGCCAATGCCCTACTGATGGAGTAGGAATCTTAGATTGTTTGCCTGTGAGCATAACTTCTTTTGAGATGTAATTTCGGCTCCAGAGCTCTCCAATGGGATTAGGCTGAGACTGGGATTTTACCTGAAAGTGAGTTTGTTTGTTTGTTTAACCAAGAAAAAAAATCCACACTTTCATTATACTTTTCAGTTAGTTTAAATCCTTGAAAGGTGCCACATCACACAGATTCTACGCCCAGTGGCCCTAACAGGACAGTTGCTTTGGAATTTGGCCTGAACCATGCCACTGTTTCCATAAGCCTGCATTATCTTTCCCCATATTACTCTGGTTTTGTAAGATTTTCCACCAGTAGTTACTGTGTTCTTCTTTGCTTTGTGCACACAAGCACATCTCTTGTTTAGATAGAGTTCAGTTTCATCTCGAGCACACACGCCTTCAGTTTTCAGAAGAGCTGAGTGCTCCCTCTGGTTCCACAGGCCCAGCTCATAGCTAGCAAAAACCACCTTGGACCACAGGCTTCTATTTATCCTTTCAGAAACCCTGTTCCCAGCAGGCGTCCACAGGGTCCAGGATGGCTGAAAGACTAAAATGAGCTATTGATTGATCTCTTTCACTTCTCTGTCTTCCTTCATCCACCTAACTTCTCTTAAGGGTGTTTCCTTAATAAATCACTTGCATCTGGATCCCTGTCTCAGGATTTGCTTTAGTGGAATTTGTCCTAAGATGCCATCTTCTGTAATAATTTTAATGTCTTATCAAGCATCTCAACATGTTAGGCTCACTAGCATCATGCTGACTTTCCCATCCTTATTTCTGACCTCTCTTCCCAGCTTCCCCAGTGTTTCATCCTGAGCTAACTGTTATTTGTTCATGTTTCTGTTCTTCCATCTATTAATATGTTCTTCTCATTGCCCCATCCACCCATCCTTTACAACTCATCTAAATTCTTCCTTCCTCCCAAATCCAGGAAGAGTTTCTCTCTTCCTTTGTAAAAATAAAAACAGCTCAAACATAGTTCTTTAAAAATACACAATAAAGTGATTAGAAACCTGACCTCAGCAGAGAAAATGATGGGCAAGTTTAAATAACTTCCCAAGGCTCCAGCTTATTTACCAATGAGGAAGATACGATCCTATTTTCTTTACAAATGAATATAAGATGCTTGGCAGAGTATGTGAAACATAGTATGTGCTAAATTTACCATCTATAAGAGAATTATATTTGTTTCTCTAAAACTTAATAGGATTTCAAAGTTGTAAATACTAAATCTTGTTTATCTCTGTATAACTGACAGATAGTATCTGGCATGGTAGATACCCAATAAATTGTTGATGAATAAATAAATGATAGCAGGCATTGAGTACTGAGGCCAGTTCCTCTTATTTTTCTGTCTTAGAATATAGTTCTTCTACACACATACAACCCAGAAACAAACTCTGGAAATCTGTTTCAAAATTCAAACAGGAGAATGTAAAAGTAAACATTCTGGTACTTGTGATATTTTCATTCTCTCTTTATCTTTTATTCTCTCTCTATCTTACTTTCACTCTCAAACAGTGAAAGTTTTCTCTTATTTATTTGAAAAAAAATGGCCCAACATATATGAATACAAGTTTTTTTTCAAGCTAATATTTATTAGTACATGTGTGTGTTCTCTCTCTTTCATTTGCTCTCTTCTTCTCTCTCTCTTCCTCCTTCCCTCTCTCTTCCCATTCCTCCCTCTGTGTTTCAGAAATCTAGAAATGAGATGTGACTTAATATTTCACTTTCTCCCTTTTTATTTTTGATGACTTTTGAAAACCTGTGACCCTGAAAACCTTAACTGCTCAAAATGAGATTCTTCATTTTCAAAAGATGCTAGAAAAAGCATTATTGTAATACATGGACTTCATCAAAATGACTCTTCCCTGAGACTTTGTAGAGATTTCAGATGAGAGCTTTCCATTTAGTGAGTTATTCTAAAGTTCTTGGAAGTGAAGTGAAAGTTGCTCAGTCGTGTCTGACTCTGCAACCCCATGAACTATACAGTCCATGGAATTCTCCAGGCCAGAATACTGGAGTGGGTAGCCTTTCCCTTCTCCAGGAGATCTTCCCAACCCAGGGATCACATCCAGGTCTCCTGCATTGTAGGTGGATTTTTTTACCAGCTGAGCCACAAGGGAACCCCAAGAATACTGGAGTGGGTAGACCATCCCTTCTCTAGTGGATCTTCCCAACCTAGGAATTGATCCAGGGTCTCTTGCATTGCAGGCACGTTCTTTGCCAACTGAAATATCAGGCAAGCTTGGAAGCTTTCTTTAAAAAGTTTTTAGATTCTCAAAGAGTTTGGGGACAGTTTCTAGCACTGAAATAGGCTGGGAAAAGTACTAGAAGATGATTGTAGTATATAAGGAGATTAACTCGTGAAATCATAGCCCTGTTTGTCCCTACTTAACGTGTAGAATTAGTCAGTAATATCTGTAATAATGTAGATGATGATGGCAGATATAGGCTACATTTTCCTGTAGCAGTCACTATAGCTGAAGATGATTTTTCTCTTCCTAATCCCTGTGGAAGAGGGTGTTTTTTATGACCTCAGTGCATTTTCTTAGCAAAACTCTCTTAGTCTTTGCCCTGCTTCATTCCGTATTCCAAGGCCAAATTTGCCTGTTACTCCAGGTGTTTCTTGACTTCCTACTTTTGCATTCCAGTCCCCTATAATGAAAAGAACATCTTTTGGGGGGTGTTAGTTCTAAAAGGTCTTGTAGGTCTTCATAGAACCATTCAGCTTCAGCTTCTTCAGTGTTACTGGTTTGGGCATAGACTTGGATTACTGTGATATTGAATGGTTTGCCTTGGAAATGAACAGAGATCATTCTGTCGTTTTTGATATTGCATCCAAGTACTGCATTTCGGACTCTTTTGTTGAGCATGATGGCTACTCCATTTCTTCTGAGGGATTCCTGTTTGCAGTAGTAGACATAATGGTTATCTGGGTTCACCCATTTTAAACTCAGATGACCATTATATCTACTACTGTGGGCAGGAATCCCTCAGAAGTGAGACATAGATTTAAGGGCCCAGATTTGATAGAATGCCTGATGAACTATGGAATGAGGTTGCATGACATTGTACAGGAGACAGGGATCAAGACCATCTCCATGGGGGAAAAAAATGCAAAAAAGCAAAATGGCTGTCTGTGGAGGCCTTACAAACAGCTGTGAAAAGAAGAGAAGTGAAAAGCAAAGGAGAAAAGGAAAGATATAAGCATCTGAATGCAGAGTTCCAAAGAATAGCAAGGAGAGATAAGAAAGCCTCCTTCAGCGATCAATGCAAAGAAATAGAGGAAAACAACAGAGTGGGAAAGATTAGAGATCTGTTCAAGAAAATTAGAGATACCAAGGGAATATTTCATGCAAAGATGGGCTCAATAAAGGACAGAAATGGTATGGACCTAACAGAAGCAGAAGATATTAAGAAGAGATGGCAAGAATACACAGAAGAACTATACAAAAAGATCTTCACGACCCAGATAATCACGATGGTGTGATCACTGACCCAGAGCCAGACATCCTGGAATGTGAAGTCAAGTGGGCCTTAGAAAGCATCACTATGAACAAAGCTAGTGGAGGTGATGGACCAGTTGAGCTATTTCAAATCCTGAAGGATGATGCTGTGAAAGTGCTGCACTCAATATGCCAACACATTTGGAAAACTCAGCAGTGGCCACAGGACTGGAAAAGGGCAGTTTTCATTCCAATCCCTAAGAAAGGCAACCAAAGAATGCTCAAACTACCACACAATTGCACTCATCTCACATGCTAGTAAAGTAATGCTCAAAAATCTCCAAAGCCAGGCTTTAGCAATACGTGAACCGTGAACTTCCTGATGTTTAAGCTGGTTTTAGAAAAGGCAGAGGAACCAGAGATCAAATTGCCAACATCCACTGGATCATCAAAAGAGCAAGAGAGTTCCAGAAAAAAACATCTATTTCTGCTTTATTGACTATGCCAAAGCCTTTGACTGTGTGGATCACAATAAACTGTGGAAAATTCTGAAAGAGATGGGAATACCAGACCACCTGACCTGCCTCTTGAGAAACCTATATGCAGGTTAAGAAGCAACAGTTAGAACTGGTCATGGAACAACAGACTGGTTCCAAATAGGAAAAGAAGTAGGTCAAGGCTGTATATTGCCACCCTGTTTATTTAACTTATATGCAGAGTACATCATGAGAAACGCTGGACTGGAAGAAACACAAGCTGGAATGAAGATTGCTGGGAGAAATATCAATAGCCTCAGATATGCAGATGACACCACCCTTATGGCAGAAAGTGAAGAGGAACTCAAAAGCCTCTTGATGAAAGTGAAAGTGGAGAGTGAAAAAGTTGGCTTAAATCTCAACATTCAGAAAACGAAGATCATGGCATCTGGTCCCATCACTACATGGGAAATAGATGGGAAAACAGTGGAAACAGTGTCAGACTTTATTTTTTTTTTTTTTTGAGGGGGGCTCCAAAATCACTGCGGATGGTGACTGCAGGCATGAAATTAAAAGACGCTTACTCCTTGGAAGGAAAGTTATGACCAACCTAGATAGCATAGTCACCATTGCAATGAAAAGAATAAAATACTTAGGAATATATATACCTAAAGAAACTAAAGACCTATGTATCAGATCATATCAGATCAGTTGCCAGTCGTGTCCGACCTTTGCGACCCCATGAACCGCAGCACGCCAGGCCTCCCTGTCCATCACCAACTCCCAGAGGTCACCAGACTCACATCCATCGAGTCAGTGATGCCATCCAGCTATCTCATCCTCTGTCGTCCCCTTCTCCTCCTGCCCCCAATCCCTCCCAGTATCAGAGTCTTCTCCAATGAGTCAACTCTTCGCATAGAAAACTATAAAACACTGGTGAAAGAAATCAAAAAGGACACTAATAGATGGAGAAATAGACCATGTTCATGGATTGGCAGAATCAATATAGTGAAAATGAGTATACCCAAAGCAATTTATAGATTCAGTGCAATCCCCATCAAGCTACCAATGGTATTCTTCACAGAGCTAGAACAAATAATTTCTCAATTTGTATGGAAATACAAAAAACCTCGAATAGCCAAAGCTATCTTGAGAAAGAAGAATGGAACTGAAGGAATCAACCTGCCTGACTTCAGGCTCTACTACAAAGCCACACTCATTAAGACAGTATGGTACTGGCACAACGACAGAAATAAAGATCAATGGAACAAAATAGAAAGCCCAGAGATAAATCCACGCACATTTGGACACCTTATCTTTGACAAAGGAGGCAAGAATATACAATGGATTAAAGACAATCTCTTTAACAAGTGGTGCTGGGAAAACTGGTCAAACACTTGTAAAAGAATGAAACTAGAACACTTTCTAACACCATCAGATCAGATCAGATCAGATCAGTCGCTCAGTCGTGTCCGACTCTCCAGCATGAACTGCAGCACGCCAGCCTCCCTATCCATCACCAGCTCTCGGAGGTCACCAGACTCACATTCATCGAGTCAGTGATGCCATCCAGCCATCTCATCCTCTGTAGTCCCCTTCTCCTCCTGTCCTCAATCCCTCCCAGCATCAGAGTCTTCTCCAATGAGTCACTCTCGAGGGCCATACTGAGTTTCAGCTGCCCCTCCAAAGAATCCCAGGGCTCCCCAGAATGGACTGGTTGATCTCCTTGCAGTCCAAGGGACTCTCACCATACACAAAAATAAACTCAAAATGGATTAAAGAGCTAAATGTAAGACCAGAAACTATAAAACTCCTAGAGGAGAACTTAGGTAAAACAGTCTCTGACATACATCACAGCAGGGTCCTCTATGACCCATCTCCCAGAATGTTGGAAATAAAATCAAAAATAAACAAATGGGACCTAATTAAACTTAAAAGCTTTTGCACAACAAAGGAAACTATAAGCAAGGTGAAGACAGACTTCAGAATGGGAGAAAATAATAGCAAATGAAGCAACAGACAAACAACTAATCTCAAAAATATACAAGCAACTCCTACAGATCAATTCCAGAAAAAATAAATGACCCAATCAAAAAATGGGCCAAAGAACTAAATAGACATTTCTCCAAAGAAGACATACAGATGGCTAACAAACACATGAAAAGATGCTCAACATCACTCATTATCAGAGAAATGCAAATCAAAACCACTATGAAGTGCCATTTCACACCAGTCAAAATGGCTGCCATCCAAAAGTCTACAAGCAATAAATGCTGGAGAGGGTGTGGAGAAAAGGGAACCCTCTTACACTGTTGGTGGGAATACAAAGTAGCACAGCCACTATGGAGAACAGTATGGAGATTCCTTAAAAAACTGGGAATAGAACTGCCTTATGATCCAGCAATCCCACTGCTGGGCCTACACACTGAGAAAACCAGAATTGAAAGAGACACGTGTACCCCAATGTTCATAGCAGCACTGTTTATAATAGCCAGGACATGGAAGCAACCTAGATGTCCATCATCAAATGAATGGATAAGAAAGCTGTGGTACATATACACAATGGAGTATTACTCAGCCATTAAAAAGAATGCATTTGAGTCAGTTCTAATGAGATGGATGAAGCTGGACCCTATTATACAGAGTGAAGTAAGCCAGAAAGAAAAACACCAATACAGTATACTAATGCATATATATAGAATTTAGAAAGATGGTAACAATAACCCTGTTTATGAGACAGCAGAAGAGACACTGATGTATAGAACAGTCTTTTGTACTCTGGGAGAGGGAGAGGGTAGGATGATTTGGGAGAATGGCATTGAAATAAGTATAATATCATATATGAAACGAGTCTCCAGTCCAGGTTCAATGCACGATACTGGATGCTTGGGGCTGGTGCACTGAGAAGACCCAGAAGGATGGTATGGGGAGGGAGGAGAGAGGAGGTTTCAGGATGGGGAACACATGTATACCTATGGCAGACTCATTTTGATATATGGCAAAAACATTACAATATTGTAAAGTTAAATAAAATTAAATTTAATTTAAAAAAAAGAAAATCAGAGACATTACTTTGCCAACAAAGGTTCTTCTAGTCAAGGCTATGGTTTTTCCTGTGGTCATGTATGGATGTGAGAGCTGAACTGTGAAGAAGGCTGAGCTCCGAAGAATTGATGCTTTTGAACTGTGGTGTTGGAGAAGACTCTTGAGAGTCCCTTGGACTGCAAGGAGATCCAATCAGTCCATTCTGAAGGAGATTAGCCTTGGGATTTCTTTGGAAGGAATGATGCTAAAGCTAAAACTCCAGTACTTTGGCCATCTCATGTGAAGAGTTGACTCACTGGAGAAGACTCTGATGCTGGGAGGGATTGGAGGCAGGAGGAGAAGGGGACAACAGAGGATGAGATGGCTGGATGGCATCACTGACTCGATGGACATGAGTCTGGGTGAACTCCAGGAGTTGGTGATGGACAGGGAGGCCTGGCATGCTGTAATTAATGGAGTTGCAAAGAGTTGGACATGACTGAGTGACTGAACTGAATTGAACTGAATTCCTGTGGTGTTTCATGTTTGTAATTAACCACACATCCTTTTGCACCCTGATGTAGAGTTCTATTTGTATCTTTGTTCTTTTATAAGATCATAAGGTTTCACCAAAGTCTAACACTGAATCATGGGTACAGTAGGAGTTTTAAAACATTGGCTGAATGAATGAAAATGACTGGGAGGTGCCTTGTAAACTTATTGATAAATCAGTGAAATACTCTGGACAGCACATCCTTCATCATTATAAGATAACATATAGATTCATTTGACTCACACAAGCATATTGATCATATTAATGACCAAGAGCATTGAGCTTCCTTTCTCCTAATATACGCAATTTTGTCTTCCAATGAATTTACAATTTTTAAACCCATAACCAGTTTTCTTCACATATTCACATCTCCATGAAATCAGACAATGTAAAGAAGAGAGAGCACAGGGCATGCCACACAAACACCTCTAAACCCAGCTCCTATCTACAGCTCTCTCCTACATGATGGAACAAAACCAGCTTTGACTGTAATACTCTACACAAGTGAAACTTCACCCTTCAGTCAGGTCCTTAGGGGAATATACTCATTTCCTTTCTTCTCATTTCCTAATTAGAATCTCTTGTCCAGTCACTCTGCCACCAGAATTCCGTGTCTGACTCAGTATGAGGTGTCTAGTTACGCTTTTTGCATCTACATATTAATTTCCTCTGGGCATCTGGCTGATATTACAGAGAACATTCCCTGCTAGTCCATTCCCCTGTTGAGCCTGAAATCAATTTTATGACAATCCCAAACCACTCTTCCATCTATGGTTCCTCGATTCTATTCACCAGTGTAGCAGTAAAATTAATCTTAAGGTAAAGATACTTTACTAGATTGAAGATTCTTCTTTTCAGTGGTTTGAATATGTCAGTGAAAAAAACTTAGAGTAATTTAAGATTCTGTAGGATTCGGTAAACATCTTACTTTCACACAGTGAATAGTTTCCTCCCTGTATAAAGATTAGTTTTATAAAATTTTCAGTAGAAGACACCTAAGTTTTACCAATTCATTCTAAAAATCGGGAACTAGAATGGTCAAGGTGGTGCAGTAAGAAGACCCTGGGCTCACTTTCTCGAGTGGGCATATCAAGAGAAAAACTACAGGGCAACTGTTGATGAGAAAATTAGCAGAGAATGTCCACACCTGAAGACATGAAGGACTACAATGAGACAGGTAGGAGGTACAGAGATGGGATATAATCAAGACCCACACCCCCAAAGAGTGACCACAAACAAAGGGATAATTACAAGTCAGAGGTTCTGACTTGGAATGGGTTTGAACTGCACATTAGGCTCCCCAGCCTGGGGTTTCTGCACTGGGAAGATGAGCCCCCAGAATGTTTGGCTCTGAAGGTCAGTGAGGTTTCCTTTTGGAAGAGCCAGAGCCCAGAGGAAATAGACTCCACTCTTGAAGAGTGTACACAAAGTCTCATCTGCCCCTGCACCTAGGGCAGAAGCAGTCATTTGAAAGGAGCCTGGTCAGACCCACCTGCTGCCATTCCCCTAGCCTCCTTGGACATCACGCAGCTCTGGAGGGAAGGTCCTGACTGGAGGTAGGTTTCCACTCAAGACTTGACATCTACGTCTCTGTAGGTGTTTTTCTTTGTTTGTTTGTCTTTGTTTTTTTTTTTTTTTTTTTTTCTGATGTAGAAGCCATTTCGGCTAATGGATCAAACTTCAATGAACCAAGAATAGGAAGAGGCAGACAAACTTTCCTTTTTCTTCCCCTCTCGGGGGAACAATTATAAAGTATATTTTATAAAGTCTCCCAGAGGATCTCAACAGGGTTAAATCCCAGTTGCACAAGAAAGCAGCTCAGCAATCAATGTTCCGATTATTGACTTTCTTCTTTCCCTCTTTCACTTCTCTGCTTCATTGAGAATCTGAGATCACACACAAAATAAGGTGCCTCCACTTAAAATGCTTGTTTTAATGTTTGTTTTAGGTCACTCTTCAAATCAAGACACTTTGTAAGGGAATACTGTCTTCATATAATAGAATATATATTTAATGATCATTTTTTACTAGTTTTTACTAAATTATATTTTGAAGCATAAAGCTACCAATCAAACTTTCCTCACTGTACAGTCTCAAAAAATGCAATAGACTATGCCCCTCAAAGAACCATTTTATAAATACTTACTTTTAAATGATAATTTTTTTAAAGATGGAAGCACTGGTTAAACATAGACCCATCCCCCTACAAGAAGCATGAGGGGATTTTTCTCATGCTTCTGAGAATCTGAGATTATGGGAATCTGGTAGGGCTCCTGGAAGTAAAACTCATAAGTATTCTGCGCCCATCTTCCCCACTCACCATGACTGGGTCCCCCTGGGGTTTTTAACTCTTAGGCCTGTCCCCACTAAAACAATTCATCAATTATAGTTGTGGGTTTTCTGTCCCAGTTGTGGTTCTTACAAAGACTTTTGCTTATAACTTAATTGTCTGGTAAGTTGTGATCCACTGGATCTGCCAGTCCATCTCCAATTTTGGGGGCAGTGGTTTATCCTTGTGACCTCAATTTTCTGACAGAGCTAAGAAGAATTGTTGATTTTCACTTTGTTCAGATTTTTATTTATTGTTATAGTGGAGTGATTACTTCCAAGCTCTATGCATGCTGGGCCAGAAACCAAAACTGAACTTATTTTTTTTTCCTTAATGAGTCGTGTTTCTTTTATGAGTTTGATGAGATGCTCCTCTCTCTCCCTTGCCTCTTTATTTCTCTTTTCCACTCTAAATTTTCTTAGCCAAAGCTGTCTTTACTGTTCTGATTTAAAGTGGCTTCTTTCACTGATGTTTTCTTCCCTGTGATGATGGTTATTAACCTTCTCTACCCCAAGTCCATTGGGCCTAAAACTCATTATTGCATCTTCAATGTTCTCTTTACCCTTCTTATAAAGAGAGCTGTCACAGTGACTCAATCATTAGGAATTCTTTCTTTATACAGTGACACACCACATAATCATTTCAAACACTTGCAGGGCATATGCGACAATTACAGGATGCAAAGAGCAATGAGTGAATTGTGATGGCCATTTAAGGCCTTTTTGAGGCTTTTCTCTGTTCATCAGAAGCAGAAATAAAACCCAAGCAGAGGTGCCATGTTATCTGCAATTTGTAGCCTTGTACTAGATAGCATGCACGAGGGACTTCCCAGGTGGCACTAGTGGTAAAGAATCTGCCTGAAAATGCAGGAGACAAAAGAGACACAGGTTCAATCCCTGGGTTGGGAAAATCCCACATAGGAAATTCAACCCATTCTAGTACTCTTGCCTGGAAAATTCCATGGACAGAGGAGCCTGATGGGCAAGAGTCCATGGGGTTGTAAAGAGCCAGACATGACTGAGCAACTGAACTCACACACACACTGGTTACCATAAGTACTTTGAATTCCTAAGGAACAGTCTGACGGATTGGGTATCTCAATTCCCCTTACTTTGGCTTTCATATCAATATATAAATAGCTAAAATGTATTTTCATCTTGCCCCGTCCTAGACATTTTTACAGACTTGTCAGCTTTGAGCAATCAAATTACAGTAAATTCAGGGTTATCCCACTAGGCCAGGGAATAATCTTGTCTAGTTAATCATGTTACTTTATTAATTGAGACACAGAGATTTTCAAATAATTAAGAAATATATCTCACACAGGTTCTGTGTTAAATGCAATCTAATTTTCTTTGATGATTAAGAGGGCATTTTTACCCTTATGTCACTTAATCATCATTATTAGGAAAATCTTTTGCCAGTTAAGCAGGGTTTCCAGTCAATAATATGCAGATTAAACAGTTTTTAGAACCTAATACACCAAGCTCCATTCTTTCAGACGTTTTTCATATTCTCTACTATTTAAATCAAAGACCACATTTCTAAAGTTATATGTCTTCCTCCCATGATCTCCCCAGATGACACAGATTTCTTCAAAGTTGTGTTCTCTTCTGTAAACCAAGGGCCAGGAATAATGTCTAACACATATTAAAAGCTCAATAAGTATGTGTTGAATGGAGGAATGAATGATTGTGTTCATAAAATGTGTTTTGAGGCATCCTCCTTACTCAAGGGAGAACCATTAACTCTACCTGAGGCTTTCAGTTTTGCATGCTGCCTTTCCTACTGGACTATCCAGAGGATTCTTAGAAAATACCCATTGCTCAATTTCTTCAGACTGTTTAGGGAACAAACCTCAGAAATGGTATAGAATTACTACATTGTCTCTCTATAAAGGCTTCTCATGTCAATTTATGAATATCATCTCAATATCAAGTATTATCTCATAGAAGTAGTCCTTTCTGCTGACCAATGCCACTAACGGTAGCCCTTGCAGAAGCAATGTTGATCACATGATATCTCCCACCTGCCCTCAGCAGGCCCTTCCACTCAATAGTCAGAGCCACCTCAGAGAAGCCTGAATTCCATTTCTTAAATATTAATTTACCCAACTGTACTGGGTCTTAGTTGTGGCATACAATATCTTTAGTTGCAACATGTGAGATCAAACTCTGGCTGCCTGTACTGATGGCACCGAAGTCTTATCCACCGGACCATCAGGAAAGTCCCTGAAATCCATTTAACAGGGGAAAGCCTGTTTGTTCTTTCACTCTTCCAGCAGAAGAGGGTTTAGATTCCAAGCCTCAAGTAGGTAAGGACAATGGCTTCTATTCTTCCTAAGGTGGATTTCTGAGAGTAGATTTGAGACAAATGAAGGTAAGCAGATTCACAAAGAGCTCTGAAGCCAGAGATCTTAGATCTGAGGCGTCGGGGCCTAAGAGTGAGGAGAGGATGAGAGAAAACAAAAAAAATGCAGCCTTATCCACCCATCTGGGGGTAATTTGAATATACAATAGCTTTTACACAGAGTTGAAAGTTTGTTCTTTAAACCTTTGGTTACCACCTGCTTCCAAACTGTCTTACAAAGTGGAAGATGCTTTTTCCAAAAGAAAAGATGCTTTTGTTTTCAAAATTTACATTCTCACTTGGAAAAAGTAGAAAGACTAAGAAAAAATTCTATTAAATTAATGAATGTATTACATACCTAATACTTTGCATCTCTTAACTTTTTTGTTTGAGATTGCTCTTCATTCTTATCTATTGACCACAGTCTGCACATATTAAGCAAG
The DNA here is from genome assembly GCA_935064755.1 of Tragelaphus eurycerus. Classification (NCBI taxonomy): domain Eukaryota; kingdom Metazoa; phylum Chordata; class Mammalia; order Artiodactyla; family Bovidae; genus Tragelaphus; species Tragelaphus eurycerus. Next base: position 273,869 of record CAKXYN010000244.1, read on the forward strand.
ACAAAGTGTACCTCTGGTATTTCCATAAGTGCCTCTATTTTCTCTTCTTTCTCAAACTTTGCACCCTAACTTTCATCACATTTGTTTTAAACATGATGATTACATCCAATCTAGTTTCAAATAGTTGTGACCATTTCAGCCTGTGAGTCTCAAAGAGTAACAATTCACTAAGTCACACATAACTTTTTCCTCTTGCACTGAATATTCACTCCCTATGTCCATGGTTTCTTAGAATTTTACCTTAAAAATATAACTGTTGATTTTATGCATTAATTTTGATTTTTTTTTAAGTATTGTCTATTGCTTCACTCTTGAAGCAAAGTAAAGTTTAAATGCAAGGCCCAGGTTGGGGAGAGCAATGTCTGAAGTTTCAAATAAGTAAAACCCAAAGTGAAAGAGAGAGCATTACAACCTATGCTACAGAAATAAAAAGAACTATAAGAAAATACTCTGAACTCTTAAAACTCAATACACAAGAGGTTTCACAAATAAGTGAAACACATAGGATCTTTAGAAGAGTCAAGTTATTTAGAATGATATTATAATGATGGATACATGTCATTGCACATTTGTCTAAATTCATGCTACTACTGCTGCTAAGTCGCTTCAGTTGTGTCTGACTCTGTGAGACCCCATAGACAGCAGCCCACCAGGCTCCCCCATCCCTGGGATTCTCCAGGTAAGAATACTGGAGTGAGTTGCCATTTCCCTCTCCAATGCATGAAAGTAGAAAATGAACGTGAAGTCGCCCTGTTCTGTCTGATTCCTAGCGACCCCATGGACTGCAGCCTACCAGGCTCCTCCATTCTCCTAAACTCATGAGTAAGCTGTAACACAAACTACAGACTTTGGGTGATTATGAAGTGTAATGTAGGTACATTCTTGGTAACAAATGTACCATTCTGGAGGGGGATATTGATAATGAAGCACAGTATGCACATGTAGGGGCTGGAGGTATTTGGGGAAACTCCATTCTCAGTTGTTAAATTGCTCTAAATAAAATGAAGAATTAAGCCAATTCTCCAAAACTCTTCAAAAAAATAAAATGAAGAGGATGGAACACTTCCAGCCAATTGCATGAGGGCACAGCTGAACAAAGATACTATGAAAAAGGAAACTACAGACCAATATTCTTGATTAATATTTGTGCAAATTCCTTAAAGATTACTCTCAAGTCAAATTCAACAGCATGAAAATAATTATACACCATGACCCAGTATGATCTAGTCATAGAATGCAAAGATGGTTCAACATAAAAAAATCAACACAATACACATTTACAGAATGAAAGACAAAAACCACATGATCATCTTATGTGATGTGGAAAAAAATTTGACAAGATTCAGTGCTCTTTCATGATGAAAAAAAAACAAACAAACAAGAAACTAGGAATAGAAAGAAACTATCTTACTTGTCTCCTGAGAAACATCTATGTGGATCAAGAAGAAACAGTTAGAATTCTGTATGGAACAGATGATCAGTTCAGGATTGAGAAAGGAGTACAACAGGGCTGTCTGTTGTTAACCTGTTTATTTAACTTATATGCTGAGCATATCATGACAAATGCCAGATTGAATGAGTTACAAGCTGGAATCAAGGTAGACAGGAGAAATATGAACAACCTCAGATATGTGGATGATACCACTCTGTGGCAGAAAGCAAAGAGAAACTAAAGAATCACTTGATGAAGCTGAAAGAGGAGAGTGAAAAATTTGGCTTAAAACTAAATATTATAAAAACTAAGATCATGGCATCTGGCCCCATTCAGTTCAATTCAGTTCAGTCACTCAGTCGTGTCTGATTCTTTGTGACCCCTTAAATCACAGCAAGCCAGGCCTCCCTGTCCATCACCAACTCCCGGAGTTCACTCAAACTCATGTCCATCGAGTCGGTGATGCCGTCCATCGAGTCGGTGATGCCATCCAGCAATCTCATCCTCTGTCCTCCCCTTTTCTTCCTGCCCCCAATCCCTCCCAGCATCAGAGTCTTTTCCAGTGAGTCAACTCTTCACATGAGGTGACCAAAGTACTTGAGTTTCAGCTTTAGTATCATTCCTTCCAAAGAACACCCAGGGCTGATCTCCTTTAGAATGGACTGGTTGGATCTCCTTGCAGTCCAAGGGACTCTCAAGAGTCTTCTCCAATACCACAGTTCAAAAACATCAATTCTTCGGCACTCAGCTTTCTTTACAGTCCAACTTCTGACATCCATACATGACCACTGGAAAATCCATGGAGAAAAGGTGGAAATAGTGATGGATTTCTTCTTCTTGGGCTTTAAAAATCACTGAAGATGGTGACTGCAGCCATGAAATCAGAAGAAAATCTCTTCTTGGCAGGAAGGCTATGACAAACCTAGACAGTATATTGAAAAGCAGAGGCATTACTCTGCCAACAAAGATTTGTATAGTCCAGGCTATGGTCTTGCTAGTGGTCAGGTACAATTGTGAGACTTGGACTAGAAAGAAGATGGAGTGCAGAAGAACTGATAGTTTCTAACTGTGGTGCTGGAAAAGACTCCTGAGAGACCCTTGGACAGAAAGGAGATCAAACTAGTCAATCTTAAAGGAAATTAATCCTGAATACTCCTTGGAAGGACTGATGCTGAAGCTGAAATTCCAGTACTTTGGTCACTTTAAGTGAAGAGCCAACTCTTTAAAAAAGGCCCTGATGCTGAGAAAGATGGAAGGCAGAAGGACAAGAGGGCACCAGGGGATGAGATGGCTGGATGGCATCATCAGTGAGATGGACACGAATTTGGACAAACTTCAGGAGATGGTGAGGGACAGGTAGGCCTGGTGTGCTGCAGTCCATGGGGTTGTAAAGAGTTAGACATGACTGGGAGACTGAACAAAAACAACCTCAACATTATAAAGGGACATTTAGGAAAAGTCCACAGATAACACCACACTTAACATGAAAGACTGAAAGCCTTTCCCCTAAGATTAGTAACAAGGCAAGGAAGGCTGCTTCTGTCACTTCTTTTCAACATGTTATTAGAAGTTCTAGCCAGAGAAATTTGATTTAGGTCATACCTGAATAGTCTAGTTGTTTTCCCTACTTTCTTCAATTTAAGTCTGAATTTGGCAATAAGGAGTTCATGATCTGAGCCACAGTCAGCTTCTGGTCTTGTTTTTGCTGACTGTATAGCACTTCTCCATCTTTGGCTGCAAAGAATATAATCAATCTGATTTCGGTGTTGACCATCTGGTGATGTCCATGTGTAGTCTTCTCTTGTGTTGTTGGAAGAGGGTGTTTGCTATGACCAGTGCGTTTTCTTGGCAAAACTCTTTGCCCTGCTTCATTCCGTATTCCAAGGCCAAATTTGCCTGTTACTCCAGGTGTTTCTTGACTTCCTGCTTTTGCATTCCAGTCCCCTATAATGAAAAGGACATCTTTTATGGGTGTGTTAGTTCTGAAAAGTCTTGTAGATCTTCATAGAACTGTTCAACTTCAGCTTCTTCAGCATTAATGGTTGGGGCATAGACTTGGATTACTGTACTTGCCTTGGAAACAAACAGAGACCACTGTCATTTTTGAGATTGTATCCAAGTACTGCATTTCGGACTCTTGTTGACCATGATGGCTACTCCATTTCTTCTAAGGGATTCCTGTACACAGTAGTATATACAATGGTCATCTAAGTCAAATTCACCCATTCTAGTCCATTTTAGTTTGCTGATTCTAGAATGTCAACGTTCATTCTTGCCATCTCCTGTTTGATCACTTCATTTGCCTTGATTCATGGACCTGACATTCCAGGTTACTATGCAATATTGCTCTTTACAGCATCGGATCTTGCTTATATCACCAGTCACATGCACAACTGGATATTCTTTTTGCTTTGGCTCCATCCCTTCATTCTTTCTGGAGTTATTTCCCCACTGATCTCCAGTAGCATATTGGGCACCTATTGACCTGCAGAGTTCTTCTTTCAGTATACTATCATTTTGCTTTTTCATACTGTTCATGGGATCTGGTCCCATCACTTCATGGGAAATAGATGGGGAAACAGTGGAAACAGTTCAGACTTTATTTTTGGGGGCTCCAAAATCACTGGCAATGATGACTGCAGCCATGAAATTAAAAGATGCTTACTCCTTGGAAGGAAAGTTACGACCAACCTAGATATCATATTCAAAAGCAGAGACATTACTTTGTCAACAAAGGTCCGTCTAGTCAAAGCTATGGTTTTTCCAGTAGTAATGTATGGATGCAGAGTCAGACATGACTGAGCAACTGAACTGAACTGAGCCAGAGAAATTACACAAGAAAAATAAATAAAAGTTAACCAATCAAAAAGAAAGAATTATAATTACTCTGTTGATAGACAACATGATTAGAAGAAAATTCTCAGTATTCAATATAAAGAGAAAACCAGGGTGTATATTGTCACCCTGTTTATTTAACTTATATGCAGAGTACATCATGAGAAATGCTGGACTGGAAGAAACACAAGCTGGAATCAAGATGGCTGGGAGAAATATCAATAACCTCAGATATGCAAATGACACCACCCTTATGGCAGAAAGTGAAGAGGAACACAAAAGCCTCTTGATGAAAGTGAAAGTGGAGAGTGAAAAAGTTGGCTTAAAGCTCAACATTCAGAAAACGAAGATCATGGCATCCAGTCCCATCACTTCATGGGAAATAGATGGGGAAACAGTGGAGACAGTGTCAGACTTTATTTGGGGGGGCTCCAAAATCACTGCAGATAGTGACTGCAGCAATGAAATTAAAAGACGATTACTCCTTGGAAGGAAAGTTATGACCAACCTAGATAGCACATTCAAAAGCAGAGACATTACTTTGCCAAAAAAGGTCCATCTAGTCAAGGCTATGGTTTTTCCTGTGGTCATGTATGGATGTGAGAGTTGGACTGTGAAGAAGGCTGAGCACCGAAGAATTGATGCTTTTGAACTGTGGTGTTGGAGAAGACTCTTGAGAGTCCCTTGGACTGCAAGGAGATCCAACCAGTCCATTCTGGAGGAGATCAGCCCTGGGATTTCTTTGGAGGGAATGATGCTGAAGCTGAAACTCCAGTACTTTGGCCACCTCATGCGAAGAGTTGACTCATTGGAAAAGACTCTGAGGCTGGGAGGGATTGGGGGCTGGAGGAGAAGGGGACGACAGAGGATGAGATGGCTGGATGGCATCACTGACTCGATGGACTTGAGTCTGAGTGAATTCCAGGAGTTTGTGATGGACAGGGAGGCCTGGCGTGCTGCGATTCATGGGGTTGCAAAGAGTTAGACATGACTGAGATACTGAACTGAACTCAACTGTTGATAGACAACATGATCAGAAGAAAATTTTCAATATTCAATATAAAGAGAAAACTAGAGAGAACTGTTAGAACTAATCATCAAATTCAGCAAAGATGCAGGAAACCAGGATGAAAAATCATTACCAAAAAATCAGGGTGTCCTACATATAAACAATCTGAAAAGGAAATTAAGTCAACAACTCCATTTACAATAGATTCAGATGCTATTATAAAAGACATGGGAATAAAACTGACCAAGGAAAACTATACTTAAAACTACGAAACATGGCTTAAAGAAATCCCAGAAGGCACAGATATGGAAATAGATCTTGTGTTCATGCATTAAAGACTCCATATTGTTAACATGTCTGTGCTACCCAATGGGAACTACAGACTCAGAGCAATCCCTGTTAAAGGCCCAATAGCAACTTTTGCACAAATTGAAAACTTTATCTTAAAACTTATATGAAATCTCAGGAGACGCCAAATAGTCAAAACAATTTTGAAAAAGCAAAATACAGTTGAGGAACTCACTTTTCCTGAAGTCAATACATTGAAAAGTTTCAGTAATCAAAATTGTGCTGTTAGTTTCTCAGTGAAGTCTGACTGTTTGTGACCGCATGAACTGCAGCACACAAGGCTTCCCTGTCCTTCACCATCTCTTGGAGCTTGCTCAAACTCATGTCCTTCGAGTTGGTGATGCCAATCCAGCCATCTCATCCTCTGTCGTCCCCTTCTCCTCCTGCCTTCAATCTTTCCCAGCATAAGAGTCTTCCAATGAATCAGTTCTTTGCATCAGGTGGTCAAAGTACTGGAGTTTCAGCTTCAGCATCAGTCCTTCTAATGAATATTCAGGATTGATTTCCATTAGGATGGACTGGTTTGATCTCCCTGAAGTCCAGGGGACTCTCAAAGGTCTTCTCCAACACCACAATTCCAGAGCATCAATTCTTTGATATGCAGCCTTCTTTGTGGTACAACCCTCAAATTCATACACGACTACAGGAAAAACCATTATTTGACTATATGGATCATTGTTGGCAAAGTAATGCTTCTGCTTTTAATGCACTGTCTAGGATTGTCACAGTTTTTCTTCCAAGGGGCTAGTGTCTTAACTTCAGGGCTGCAGGCACCATCAGCAGTGATTTTGGAGCCAAATAAAATAAAGTTTGTCACTATTTCCAATGCTTCCCCAGCTATTTGCCATGAAATGATGAGACTGGATGCCATGATCTTAATCTTTTGAATGTTGAGTTTTAAGCCAGCTTTTTCACTCTCCTCTTTCACTTTCATCAAGAGGCTCTTTAGTTCCTCTTCGCTGTATGCCATAAGGGTGGTGTCATCTGCATATCTGAGGTTATTGATATTTCTCCTGACAATCTTGATTCCAGCTTGTGCTTCAGTCAGCCAGGCATTTTCCATGATGTACTCGGCATATAAGTTGAATAAGCAGGATGACAATATGCAGTCTTGACATACTCCTTTCCTGATTTGGAACCAGTCTGTTGTTCCTTGTCCAGTTCTAACTGTTGTTTCTTGACCTGCATATAGATATCTCAGGAGGAAGGTAAGGTGGTCTGGTATTCCCACCTCTTGAAGAATTTTCCACAGTTTGTTGTGGTCCACACAGTCAAAGGCTTTGGCATAATCAATGAGGCAGAATTAGATGTTTTTCTGCAATTCTCTTGCTTTTTCAATGATCCAAAAGATGTTGGCAATTTGATCTCTGGTTCCTTTGCCTGTTCTAAATCCAGCTTGAACATCTGGACATTCACAGTTCATGTATTGTGGAAGCCTGGCTTGGAGAATTTTCAGCACTACTTTGCTAGCATGTGAGATGAATGTAATTGTGCCATAGTTTGAACATTCTTTGGCATTGCCTTTCTTTGGAATTGGAATGAAACTGACCTTTTCCAGTCCTATGGCCACTGCTGAGTTTTCCAAATCTGCTGGCATATTGAGTGTGGCACTTTCACAGCATCATCTTTTAGGATTTGAAATAGGTCAACTGGAATTCCATCACTTCCACTAACTTTGTTCATAGTGATGCTGCTGCTGCTGCTGCTGCTGCTAAATTGCTTCAGTCGTGTCCGACTCTGTGCAACCCCATAGATGGCAGCCCACCAGGCTCCCCCATCCCTGGGATTCTCCGGGCAAGAACACTGGAGTGGGTTGCCATTTCTTTATCCAATGCATGAAAGTGAAAAGTGAAAGTGAAGTCACTTAGTCATGTCTGACTCTTAGTGACCCCATGGACTGCAGCCCACCAGGCTCTTTGGTCCATGGGATTTTCCAGGCAACAGTACTGGAGTGGGGTGCCATTGCCTTCTTTGGTGATGTTTCCTAAGGCCCACACTTAACTTCGCATTCCAGGATGTCTGGCTCTAGGTGAGTGATCACACCATCATGATTATCTTGGTCATGAAGATCTTTTTTGTATAGTTCTTTTGTGTATTCTTGCCACCTCATCTTAATCTCTTCTGCTTCTGTTAGGTCCATACTGTTTCTGTCCTTTATTTTGCCTATCGTTGCAGAAGTGTTCTCTCGGTATCTATAATTTTCTTGAAGAGATCTCTAGTCTTTCCCATTCTATTGTTTTCCTCTGTTTCTTTGCATTGATCATTTAAGAAGGCTTTCTTATCTCTCCTTGCTATTCTTTGGAATTCTGCATTCAGGTGGATATATCTTTCCTTTTCTCCTTTGGCTTTTGCTTGTCTTCTTTTCTCAGCTATTTATAAGTGGTATTAGCATAAATATAGAAAAATTGACCAATGAGAGCATGAAGATGAAAACACCCTCGTGTATTTAGTCAAATGGAGAAAGAATAGTCTCTCAAATAGTGTTGGGAAAACAGAATGTCCACATGCAAAATAAATTAAGTTGAAACTTTATCTTTCAATGTGTACAGAAATTACCTCAAAATGAATTAAAGGCCTAATTATATGACACAAGGCTATTAAACTCGGGGCGGGGGGTGGGGTGGGGGTGGGGGTGGGGGGCAGGATGGGGAGAAGCATGGAAAAATCTTCTTGACACTCAAGTTAGTGAGGATTTCTTGAATATGACACCACCAAAATAACAGGCTTACAAAAGCAAAAGCAGAAAGATGGGTTTATATTAAACTTAAAAACTTTTATGCATTGAAATTGTGTATAAATAGAGTAAAAAGTAAACCTACAGAAGGGGAGAAAATATTTCCAAATTACATATCTGATAAGGGGTTAACATACAGAGTATATAAAGAACTCTTACAATTCGACAAGGAAAAAAATTAAATAACCTGATTACAAAATGGGCAAATAACTTAAATAGACATTTCTCCAAATATGATATGTAAGTGGTCATAGTCAACAAGCATATGAAAAGATGCTCAATGTCATTAAGCATCTAGGAAATGTAAATCAAACTATAACGTGACACCACCCCATAACCATTTGGATTACTATTATTGAAAACAAAAGCAGATAATAACAATTGTTGACAAGAATATGAGAAATCAGAATCCTTGTGCACTGTTTGCAGAATTGTAAAATGGTGCAATCGCTATAGAAAACAGTAAATATTCCTCAAAAAATTAAAAATAGAAATACCATGTAATCTAGCAATCTTACTTTAGGCTATATATCCAAAAGATTTGAAAATAAGGTCTCAAAGAGATATTTGAACACTCCTGACCATAGCAGCATGATTTACAATAGCCAAGGGGAAGAAGCAACACAAAAATGTCCATCAATGGATGAATAGAAAAAGTACATCTGGCATACAATGAATGAAAAAGTACATTTTGTATACAATGGATTTTTATTCAGTCTTATGAAAAGAAGGAAACCCTGTTACATACTCAATATGAATGAACTGAGAACATTTCACTAAGTGAAATAAGTTAGCCACAAAACATGATTCCACTAGTATGAGATATCTAAAGTAATCAAATGCCTAGAAACAAGGAAGCAGAATTTTTTTTTAACCAAAAATGATAAAAGTGGAATTGTTCACAAGTTCCACATTTGCAAGATAAAAAAAAAAAAACTTCTGGAGAGCTGTTTCATAGCACTGTTAATAAAATTAGTGCCAAAGAACTCACTGGCAAGCCATTCAATATCACAGTAACACAAGTCTAAGCCCCAACCAGTAATGCTAGAGAAGCTGAAGTTGAATGGTTCTATGAAGAATTTCTAGAACTTCTAGAACAAAACCCAAAAAAGATGTCCTTTTCATTATAGGGGACTGGGATGAAAAGTAGGAAATCAAGAGATACCTGGAGTAGCAGGCAAGTTTGGGCTTGTAGTGGCGTACAATATGAGGCAGGAAAAAGGCTAATAGAGTTTAGCCAGGAGAATACATTGGTCATAGCAAACACCCATCTTCCAACAACACAAGAGAAGACTCTACACATGGATATCACAAGATGGTCAATATCAAAATCAGATTGATTATATTCTTCTCAGCCAAAGATGGAAAACCTCTATACAGACACCAAAAACAAGACCAGAGGCTGACTGGCTCAAATCATGAACTCCTTATTGAAAAATTCAGATTTAAATTGAATAAAGTAGGGAAAACCACTAGACAATTCAGGTATGACCTAAATCAAATCCCTTATAATTATACAGCAGAAATGACAAATTGATTCAAGGGATTACATCTAATAGAGTGCCTGAGAACTATGAACAGAGGTTCATGACATTATACAGGAGGCAGCGATCAAGACCATTCCCAAGAAAAAGAAATGCAAAAAAGGCAAAATGACTGCCTGAGAAAGCCTTACAAATAGCTGTAAAAAGAGAGAAGCTAAACGCAAAGGAAAAAAAAAAGATATACCCATTTGAATGCAGAGTTCCGAAGAATAGCAAGGAGAGGTAAGAAAGCCTTCCTCAGTGATCAGTGCAAAGAAACAGAGCAAAACAATAGAATAGGAAAAACTAGAGATCTCTTCAAGAAAATTATAGATGCCAAGAGAACATTTCATGCAAACATGGGCACAATAAAGGACAGAAATAGTATGGACCTAACAGAAGCAGAAGATATTAAGAAGAGGTGGCAAGAATACACAGAAGAATTATACAATAAATATCTTGATGACCAAGATAATCACAATGGTGTGATCACTCACCTAGAGCCAGACATCCAGGAATGCAAAGTTAAGTGGTCCTTAGGAAGCATCACTAGGAACAAAGCTAGTGGAGGTGATAGAATTCCAGTTGACCTATTTCAAATCCTAAAAGATGATGCTGTGAAAGTGCCACACTCAATACGCCAGCAAATTTGGAAAACTCAGCAGTGGCCACAGGACTGGAAAAGGTCAGTTTTAATTCCAATCCCAAAGAAAGGCAATGCCAAAGAATGCTCAAACTACCACACAATTACACTCATCTCACACACTAGCAAAGTAGTGCTGAAGATTCTCCAAGCCAGGCTTCCACAATACATGAACTGTGAATGTCCAGATGTTCAAGCTGGATTTAGAACAGGCAAAGGAACGAGATCAAATTGCCAACATCTTTTGGATCATCAAAAAAGCAAGAGAACTGCAGAAAAACATCTAATTCTGCCTCATTGATTATGCCAAAGCCTTTGACTGTGTGGATCACAGCAGACTCTGGGAAGTTCTTCAAGAGGTGGGAATACCAGACCACCTTACCTTCCTCCTGAGATATCTGTATGCAGGTCAAGAAACAACAGTTAGAAGCAGACATGGAACAATAGACTGGTTCCAAATTGGAAAAGGAGTATGTCAAGGCTGTATATTGTCATTCTGCTTATTTAACTTATATGCAGAGTACATCACGCAAAATGCCTGGCTGAACGGAGCACAAGCTGGAATCAAGACTGTCAGGAGAAATATCAATAACCTCAGATATGCAGATGACACCACCCTTATGGCAGAAAGTGAAGAGGAACTAAAGAGCCTCTTGATGAAAGTGAAAGAGGAGAGTGAAAAAGTTGGCTTAAAGCTCAACATTCAGAAAAGTAAGATCATGGCATCCAGTCCCATCACTTTGTGGCAAATAGATGGGGAAACAAGGGAAATAGTGAGAGACTTTATTTTCTTGGGCACCAAAACCACTGCCAATGGTGACTGCAGCCATGAAAGTTAGATGCTTGCTCCTTGGAAGAAAATCTATGACCAACCAAGACAGCATATTAAAATTCAGAGACATTAGTTTGTTGACAAAGGTCTGTTGACTTTGTCTAATCAAAGCTATGGTTTTTCCAGTAGTCATGGATGGGTGTGAGAGTTGGACCATAAAGAAAGCTGAGCACTGAAGAATTGGTGTTTTTGAACTGTGTTGTTGGAGAAGACTGTTGAGAGTCCCTTGGATTGAACGGAGATGAAACCAGTCAATCCAAAGGAAATCAAGCCTGGATATTTATTGGAAGGACTGATGCCAAAGCTGAAACTCCAATATTTTGGCCACCTGATGCAAATAACTGACTCACTGGAAAAGACTCTGATACTAGAAAAGATTGAAGGCAGAAGGAGAAGAGGATAACAGAGGATGAGATGGTTGTACGGTATTACTGACTCGATAGACATGAGTTAGAGCAAGCCCCAGGAGTTGGTGATGGACAGGGAAGCCTGGTGTGCTGCAGTCCATGGGGTTGCTAAGAATCAGACATGACTGAGCAACTGAACTGAACTGACCTGAACTCTTGATTTAAAAATGACTAAGATGGTAAATCTGGTCCCATCACTTCATGGGAAATAGACGGAGAAACAGTGGAAACAGTGTCAGACTTTATTTTGGGGGAGCTCCAAAATCACTGCAGATGGTGACTGCAGCTATGAAATTAAAAGACGCTTACTCCTTGGAAGGAAAGTTATGACCAACCTAGATAGCATATTCAAAAGCAGAGACATTACTTTGCCAATAAAGGTCAGTCTAGTCAAGGCTATGGTTTTTCCAGTGGTCATGTATGGATGTGAGAGTTGGACTTTAAAGAAAGCTGAGCACTGAAGAATTGATGCTTTTGAACTGTGGTGTTGGAGAAGACTCTTGAGAGTCCCTTGGACTGCAAGGAGATCCAACCAGTCCATTCTAAAGGAGATCAGTCCTAGGTGTTCTTTGGAAGGAATGATGTTTAAGCTGAAACTCCAGTACTTTGGCCACCTCATGTGAAGAGTTGACTCACTGGAGAAGACTCTAATGCTGGGAGGGATTGGGGGCAGGAGAAAGGGGAGGACAGAGGATGAGATGCCTGGATGGCATCACCGACTGGATGGACGTGAGTTTGAGTGAACTCCAGGAGTTTGTGTAGGACAGTGAGCCCTGGTGTGCTGCAATTCATGGGGTCTCAGAGTCAGACACGACTGAGCAACTGAACTGAACTGATAGGTGATTAACAATTTTGTGTTAGTTCCAAGTGCAATTGGAACTAGTGATTCAGGCACACATATACATGTATGTTTCTTTTACAAATTCTTTCCCATTTAGGTTATTACATAGTATTGAGCAGGATTCCCTGTGTTATACAGTAGGTCCTTGTTGGATATCTATTTTTAAATATATCAGTGTGCACATGTCAATCCCAAACTCCCTAATTATCCCTCCCCCTTCTTCCCCCCAGTAACTAAAGTTTGTTCTCTAAGTCTGTGAGTCTGTTTCTGTTTTGTAAATAAGTTCATTTGTATCACTTTTAAAATTGTTTCATAAGTGATGTTATATTTGTCATTTTCTGTCTGATTTAATTCATTTAGTATGATCATCTCCAAGCATACCCATGTTGCTACAAATAACATTATTTTAGTCTTTTTAATGGCTGAGTAATATTCCATTGTGTATATGTACCATTCTTCTTTACCCATTCATTCATTTTCTTTATACATTCATTCACTGATAGATATTTAGGTTGCTTACATGTCTTGGCTATTGCAATGAACACTGGCATGCATGCATCCTTTTCAAAAAATGTTTTTCTCTGGATATATGCCTAGTAGTAAGATGTATGGATCATATGGTATCTCTATTTGTAGTTTCTTAAGGAACCTTCATACTACTCTTCATAGTGGCTATACATTCCCACTAAAAGTGCAGGAGGATTCTCTTTTCTCCATATCCTCTCCAGCATTTATTGTTTGTAGACATTTTGATGAGGGTCATTCTGACTGGTGTGAGGTAATATCTCATTCTAGTTTTGATCTCTATTCACCTAGGAGTGCTAGTGTTTAGTTGCTCACTCACATCCAACTCTTTGCAACCCCATGGCCTGTAGCCTTCCAAGCTCACTATTCATGGGATTGCCCAGGCAAAAATACTGGAGTGGGTTGGCATTCCCTTCTCCAGGGGATCTTTCTGACCCAGGAATTGAACCTAGGTCTCTTGCATTGTAGGCAGATTCTTTACCAGCTGAGCCACCAAGGAAGACCCTACCTAGGAGCAACTTTACAAATGATTTATTGACATAGTGCTTCCAAGAGAAACCAGGAGGTACCAGAGAGAGCAGGAAGTGGGATGGAGCAGGGAAAAGAAGCTGATAAGAATGTGGTCTCAGCTGAAGTCTAGACACAGCATGAGCCTATGGGGAGCTCTGGAGTGTGAATTTTGCCTCTCACAGCAGTGTGGTCTGACTCAAAGCAAGGGGGTAGGCTTGAAAATTCCAACATCATTCAGCCATCAGCCACAGTTCCCACTGACTTATGGTGGGTGAGTTCTGGAGACTAGGGGAGAAGCACGAAGGATCTTCACAGTTGAGGCTCTCGTCAGCTAAGGACCACTGGAGGATGGATGCCCAAGTCCAGGAAAGGAAATCTAGGCATGAAAATAACAGCAACTACTCTGGCATTAAAAGTCCAAGTTTTTCAGTGAAACAGCTACAAAGTGACAGAGTTTGGAAAGCTAAAGGATGAAAATATTCTTTATCCGAGAGGAATGTTCTGAAGTGTTTCTTAGTGATGTCCAAGGCCTTCTCCAGCCAACCATGTTTTCTTTGATATGTGGCCTGTCCCCATCCATTCTCATATCCCAAGGAATCTTGAGCACAATTATTCAGTGGGTAGTAGAGAAAGCTCTCCAGGAATTGTGTTAGACCCAACTTTAGAGATCTGATCCAACAGATTTCAGACATTGGCATCCAAGAACTCTCACCAGAAATCCTGTGGAAATTCAATGTAAAGATCCCATGAAAGGGGACTTCCCTTGGTTGCAGGATGGAGGATGGAAATCAACCCCTCACAGATTTTGGTAGCTCCCATTTTGCCCTGGTGGCTCAGTGGTAAAGACTTTACCTGACAGTGCAGGAGACGCAGGTTTGAATCCTGGATCAGGAAGATACCCTGGAGAAGGAAACAGCACCCCACTCCAGTATTCTTGCTTAGGAAATCTCATGGACAGAGGAACTGGTGGGCTACAGTCCATGGAGCCGCAGAGAGTTAGATACAATGGGGCAATTAAACAATAACATCACTGGGCTCGGGGAAGGCAATGGCACCCCACCCCAGTACTCTTGCCTGGAAAATCCCATGGACGGAGGAGCCTGATGGGCTGCAGTCCATGGGGTCACTAAGAGTCGGACACGACTGAGCGACTTCACTTTCACTTTTCACTTTCATGCATTGGAGAAGGAAAAGGCAACCCACTCCAGTATTTTTGCCTGGAGAATCCCAGGGACGGGGGAGCCTGGTGGGCTGCCGTCTATGGGGTCACACAGAGTCGGACACGACTGAAGCGACTTAGCAGCAGCAGCAGTCACTGGGCTACAAGGAATGCATTTTCCCTCCAACTATTATCTGTGCCTTTCTCTGCAACTATTACTTTCTATGACAGATTCCCTAGAAACAAAGTCTCATGTTGGGGTTCTTGCAAGTGATGTATTGATGGAGTGTTCTCAGGAGAAACCTGTAAGGGGAGGGGGAGAAGAATAAGGTGAGGGAGGAACTAGAAGCCATACGGGTTCTCAGAAAACAAACAAGAACAATGAATGATCTAGCCCAACTTTGCTACTGTGTAGCAGCATGCCTGTGAGGTCCAGACACTTGCCCACAGCCCCACAGCCCCCCAGCTCCCCAGTCATGGACCAGGTCTTGAAGGTGGGTGCATGGTTGTATGTGTGCTAAGTCATTTCAGTCATGTCTGACTCTTTGCAACCTATCGACTGTAGCCGGCCCTGCTCCTCAGTCCACGGGATTCTCCAGGCAAGAATATTGGAGTGGGTTGCCATGCCCTCCTCCAGGGGATCTTCTCGACCCAGGGATCGAAGCCAGGTCTCTTAGGTCTCCTGCATTGGCAGGTGCGTTCTTTACCACTGTCACCACCTTGAAGGTGGGCAAGGTCATACCTATTCCAGAGCTATTGTCCTGGTGTCTGTTTTGGAATAGGCTCCCTAGAAGCTGATCCTGAAAAGAAGAGTATTTTGCAAGTGTATTATTGAGAGGATGATCTCGGGGGAAAAAAGCTCCTGAGAAAGTGAGGGAAATGGAACAGAGCGAGAAGCCGAGCAAGGACATGGTCTCCTCTGGTGTCTGGCTTAAGGTTGAGTCCTTGGAGAAGCTTGAAGGGAACCAGAGTTATGTCGCAAATTGAGTCTAGGCGCGCGGTATCAATCCGTCGTGCGCTTGGGGCTGTAAGGAAGGCACAGCTTCCCCGGCATTAGCTGAGAGCGCTGCCTGCGGACCAAGGGCAGAGCTCTGCATAGGAAGCAGCTGTGAGTCATTAGCTTTCCACTTTCGCAGCAGCTGGTGCAGGGGCTGAACAGCGGGGCACCGGGCAGGCACCAGTAACCTACCACAAATCCTCACAGGCTGCCTTGCGGTTTCAGTGACTGAATGAGACTATCGACGTGCTAAGGGCCTAACCCCCGAGGAGCCGCTTGAAAAGGCACGATCGCAGCTCCCGCCCACAGTTTCCATGCGGTCTTCTGGGTTTTTTGTTTTGTTTTGTTTTTTGTTTTTATCCCCCAGAGTGTTAAGTTTTATCAAACATTTTGTTTTTTTAAATATGCTTCTACTTAAGTCATTCCTAAAGGAGCCAACTTTGGAATCCAAAAGGAAGTTGCCAAAAATATAGATAAACCTCTATGTTCATGGAGGCAATTGGAGGCTTCTGATCGGCTGCTCCTTTGCAGGCTCCGTGGTGGATCTGCGCTGGGAGAGCCTCCCACCCGGCAAAGCCCTGGCCTCAACAGCCCAATCCTTCCTCCTCCAGCTCGGAGGCATCATTCCCTGGCTGTGTTTCTTGGAGCATCATTCCCTGGGTGTGTTACTATGGCTACCCTCTTCTGAATAGTCCATGTGGGTTTAAATAGCTTTCCAATCAGCTCTGGGTTTTTTGCATTTTGTTGTATTTTTCAGCCCCCACCAGTCTTTTTTTTTTTTTTTTTTGGCTCTTATTACTATGAAATCTAATTGCTAGATTTTTTTCTCCCGTGAGGTTTTGAAGGATCTTGTTTTGGTTTTGTTTTTAAGAGGAGAGGAAGCAGAGAAGGTATTTGCAGAAGGCAGTTTAGTAGAAAGATGTCAGTCAGAGACCAGAGCTGGCGACATCCTTAAATGCCTAAATGGTACGTTTTCAGACTATAGTCTGGGGAGGCCTTGCATTCCTCAGCTTTGGGCTGGTTTTCGGACCACCAAAACTGAGAATGCTGGGCTCAAGCACACATTCACCATCACAGAAGTCACAGTTGCTCCAATTTTTCTGGTTTTATATGCTGTTTCATATTCCATAAAGGGATTTGAGCAGCTAGACAAAAAACCCACATAATCTCAAAAATCAGGATTGAGCCTGGAACACGCATGGCAAGGCACAATCGACAATCGCTGAGTTACCATTTCCACACGTATCACTGAGGTTTTCCTCTGGTTGCAGGAGTCCCTTCTGCTACGCAGGCTCATGGCAGTGGAAGTACAAATGCCCCAGCTCCCTCACCTCATAGGTGGGCATCATATACGGTCCTCCTGCCTCTCCGGCTCCCCAGGCAGGATTAAGCCCCATGTGCCTACAGCTGATACAGCTTGGTACTGCACCTCCTATTAGCTACTTTCTCTCCTCTACTTCACATCCTTCCAATGTTTCCCAGGCTCCCTTCCTAGATTAACCACCTGCACTCCAATTCTTATCTCTGATCAGCTTCTAGGCCAACCCAAACCAAGACATTGCCCAATGACATTGAATGCACTGATCAGAATTGAATATTCAAAGGAAAAAAAGGTTACAATTTTTTCTGTATTTTATATTCTTTTCATCTCTTTAAAGATAAAATTAAACTGAATTCCTTTTCATGATTGAATGATGAAGGGATGACTTCCTACTAAGGGCATAGGCAATTCTAGGCAATGCATTAAAAGCAACAGTCCTGTGCCAGAAACTCTTCCAGGTAACAAGCAAGTAAATTGTTGTTCAAAGAATTTGGGCAAGAAAGTCAAGAGATGTCAGCAAAGCTTGGATTCAAAACCTATTTTGTTCTCCCAATTCAGTATCAGTACAACATAGCAATTGATTTTTTTAAATTAATCTGTGATCTTCAGTTGATTCTCTTCTTATAGAGAAGAGAAAGTGAAAGTGAAAGTTGCTCAGTCATGTCCGACTCTTTGAGACCCTGTGGACTGTAGCCTGCCAGGCTCCTCCATCCATGGAATTCTCAAGGCAAGCATACTGGAGAGGGTAGCCTTTCCCTTCTCCAGGAGATCTTCTCAACCCAGGGATGGAACCCAAGTCTCCTGCATTGCAGGCAGATTCTTTACCAGCTAAGCTACCGAGGAAGCCCCTCTTACAGAGTAGGGGTCCTCAATAAAATATACAGTCTCTATATATATTCAAGTCAGTTACAAGAAAATTAACCCTGTTCTAAATTACATCAAACACATATGGCTTAATGTACAGTTTACATATTATGACTTTGTATTACAAATACATTACCAAATATATTAATATGACATTTTGTCAGTAGTATCTAGTTTAGCTCTTTAGTTCTGTAAGCTGAAAGATCATACTAATTCTCTAACTTTCTGAATAAAGAGATAAAGGTGGACTAGAAAAGGTTAATTTTTTTTTCAAAAAGTTTTGTCCTCATATTAAATTTCCTTTTGTTCTCAAAATTTCCTTTTTTTCTCATAAAAAATTTCCCTTTCTTTTTAACAATAGATCCTCCTTGTCTCAGTATCATATTCCTCTGCTTAAATCACGTGTGGAATAATAAGGTCTCTCTACCCTCTGTGATACAGGTTTCTCCCCAGCAGGATCTCTTCCTGGCACCAACTACCAATCTTTGAAATGTATGGAAGAGAGGCTGGGGGCTTATGAGGAGAAACGGCAAGGCCAAGCCAGGACCCTACAAATGCTGACCACTTGAAAGAGAATAGCAATGTTCCAGTTACTGCCTCTGCCCATTTTCATAAAGAATGACCCTCGAAGAATTTGCAAGACTATTTGCAATGACAGTCCCAATTAATGGCTTTCCTGTATCCATCCTGATTCCTCTGTAACTATGCCCACTGACGGTGACTCTGCTCTACCATGAGTTCACACTGGCCAATAAAATTCATCAGAAGTGATGCTGCACAGTTCCAAGCACAGACCATGGGAGCTGGTGTATACTTGCTACTGGAACCCTGCCTCTGGCATGAGAACACGCTCTTTCCATGAGAGACCACATGGAAGGGAACGAGGGTGCCCAAACCAACACCCATCCACCTCTGGAGCCAGAGCTGACTAGCTGAGCAGAAAACAAACACAGAATCATAAAGGAGCCTGCTGATACCTAAAGAGTCTCTCAGCCAAGCCCAGCCCAAACTTCCATTCTACACAATCAGGAACTAAATGAATACTTGTCTTAATGAGCTAAGTTATGGGATCATTTGTTATGCAGCAGTAGCTAGCCAGTACTGTTTTCTTATTCTGGAAGAAACTTGGGAAAACATATTTAATGTCCAATGGGTTTATGATGCCTATGGGACCAAGTTATAGCACCTTAGCTTTACACAGGAGGAATTTCCATCTCATCTTCTAATTATCTTTTAGAGTCTCACACTCACATCTGTATATAAGTGATAAACCTGTCCCTGTGAACTTTTCTCTGTTCTCTGATAAAGTTGCCCTAAGTTTTCCCATGGGATAATAATAACAATATAACAGCAACATTTATTTAAAATATGTTATAAACTAGCCATTGTTTTAAGAATTCTACAATTATTGTTTTATTTCATTTTCACCATACTTTTAAGAGAAAATCCTGTCATTATTTCAAGTTTAAGAATAAGGAACCTGAGGCAGAAAGAATTTGCATTCTGATAGTCACACAGCAGTGGAGCAGGGATTCAGTCCTAGAATGCCTGCCTCCAGAGGCCCAGGGCTTGCTGAAATCTTACCCTCCCCTACTCTGTGCGTGGGACGCTTGGCCTCTCTAGAACTCCTTAACAGAGCCTCCCTTACTTGGAACTGAGTGTGTTCTAGGCAGCATTCAAAGACCTGTACACACTGGAATATAATCCTCTCAACAGCTCCTACCTATTTTATTGTCCATCATTATCTCCATTTTACAGAAGAAACTAAGTCACACTCAGGTCAGTGACACATAGCACGTTAGGGACAGAACCGTGATTCGAGCAGAGGTCATCTGGCCCCAGAACTCAAATTCTATAACATCATATAATATTGCTCTCATGTCTCCTGCTCACATCAGCGACAGCCTTCTGGTATCCCTGGGGAGAGCTAGTCCTTCCTTCCATCATTATCCCATGCCTTCTTACGCAGACCACTGTTCAAACTTGTATTTATGCCAAAACAAAACTTTCTGACTGCCCATCTTCCTGTGAAAGAATTTGCTCTACAAAGTTAGGGGCCAAATTAGGAGTCATACAAATTATAAGTTTCCCTTTGGGAAGAAAATCCTCCCATCAGTCTTGTCTGATGGGGAGCCATTGATCACACATTAACATATTTAAAGATAAGAAGCTGTAGTGGACACTGGTCAGTTGCTCAGGGGCCCTTCCTGGGTTGATGCACCCATACCCCAGCTTTGGGAGTGTTGGCCTGACTCAGTTCACAGCTCTCCTTCTGTCTACAGGTTTTCCCTCATTCAGTAAGAGCCTGCCGCCCTAGACCTGCCTGGGAGGGTCCACCAGCTGGTGACTGGCTAATAGAGAGGCTCGAGAAACTGATGAGATTTACACTGTAGAGCTCTCTGTGGAATCAAGCTTAGTTAGCATCCGGCTGAGTCTGCATCTTTTTGGCTCTTTCCTCTTCCCTATTTTGCTTCCCTCAGTGCTTTATACATTTCTCTTGAGAGTCCTCATTCAGTGAAATGCAAGAGAATCCCCAACCTCAGCTTTGCTTCTAAGAAATGCAACCTAAGACCAGAGCCTTATAATGTAAGAAGCAATTTCACTGTGGATAAAAGTTATGTTTATTCAGGGAAAGTGGTATGTATTTATTTTTATTTTTTCATGGCAATGTGGTTGTTACTGACACCTTAAGGCTGAAAAAATATTTCCAAGAAAAATTAAGTCTGTATCTGCTTTAAGGTAAGTTAGGGTAATAACAGCTGCTGTAACAAACATATGTCAAAGGCATTGAGTCAAATGAAGTGGAATCTTTCAGTTGGACTTCCAAGTTATTGGACCACTTGACTACACACAGTCTTAAACTTGGGCTCCTTCTCACACTTTCCCACCATGCCCTACTTAGGGTGGCATTCTTTTCTGCACCCTCAAGGCCATGGTATAGAAGGCAACTTTCAGCAAAGAACAAGGAGTATGAAGGAAGCATATGAGTCCATTGAAAGGCTCTGTTCAGAAGTGATGTCACTTCTGTCTATACTCCATTGTTGACAAGCAAATCACCACACCCAGCTCTACAGGAGGATAGGCACACAGTGTAGATGGTCAGCCAGGTACCATTATAGTCTCACGTTAAAAAAAAAAAAAAAAAAAAGATGACAATAGATTTTGGTGAAGAGTCAGTAATACCCATCATAGTCCATACTAATAGTTTTGCCTTGGCTCACTATCTTTTCCAACATTCAGTATAAAGAAAACGAGGACATAGAATGTGACAACTTCTTAAGTTAACTGCGAAGTCTGTCTTTTTGTAACTTTGAAGTTTGTAAAGCCTGTTTTAGAACATTTCTGGTCCTCATAAATGGGCCCATTATAGGAAATAGTGTTAACTCATAAGTTGTGCCTGATGTTAATCAAACTGTAAATGAAGTCATTACTTTCTTCCACTGCATCTTCTATATCAGAGCTGATGAATAGAATTTTCTGTGATGATAGAAATGTCCTCTATTTGTGCTAGCCAATACAGTAGTCACTAGACACATGTGACTTACTGAATATTTATAATAAAGCTAAGATGACTGACAGAGTGAGCTTTAAATATTATTTAAGTTTAATTCATTTAAATTTGAAGAACTACACATGGCAAATCGCTACCATATTGGACAGAGCAGCTCTATACAATACATCAAAATTCTAAGGAGAGGGAAGGCAGTTCAGTCTGCTCATCTTGAAGCCCTTGCTTTTACCAAATTTGTATTGATGGTTCCTCTAACACCTTCTGATCCAAACAGAAGGCAAAGCTTTGCTTCTGTAAAGTCAATTACCCTCACCACTATCTTTCCAGCACCAGGCAGGGCTTCTGGCACAATGCAGGCTTTTCATAAATATTCACTGAGTAAATAAATGAATTAATGGTATGGGCTCTTCCCAGCTGGGCTAGGCCTGCCATATATACTATGCTTTGACCTAGGCCCTAGTTGAGAACATTCTGCAATGCAAGTAACCAAGAGTGAAACAATAATAATAGAAACTGTGCATCAGTGTGATTTACTTTCTTATATGGGCACAATTACTGGACCAACTACATCATGGCTATAGAGTCCTCTGGTTAGATATTAGCAATGGCACAAAGAACTTATACTCTAAAGAAATTCTTCACGTTCCAGATAGTTTTCATCTCTCCCATACATGAAACACAACATTATTCAGTTGACAGCTGTAAGCAACTTTACTAGAATGGCAATGCAGTCAAGTACCACAAGTCATAAGCACATTTGCCATCTGGATTCAAGATGAACATAATTTCTCCATGTCTGGGTTAATCAGAATTTAAACTCAGTCAATTGATGGCCCAGACATGAAGAGCCATCATTTCATAAACATGGGCCAAGTCAGCTGCAGAGCTATTAGCACATGTATATTTTACATTTAGCTCACTTCTCTCTAGAGTAGAGCCTCCTGAGCTCCGCATGATTTTTACATGCTTGCTGAATATCATGAAATAAGTTATCTCTGCAAAGATGGTCTGATTTAGAAAGAAATTCCTAGTTATGGAAATGGAGCTTGAGGCAGGTTTTTTCCTTCCCCAAACTGATAGGGCTTTACACAAAAGTATACACTCACAGACATGATTAAAAACAAGCTTCCTAGTCACATCCCATTTCCCCTATATCCAGCATTGAAGAAAGGGAGCACCCTTAACCAAGGCATGAAATAAAAGGATATAGATTTTCATCACAATGGACAAAGCATAAAATGGAGAAAAAAGTGAGAAGGATCAAGGAAAGAGGCGAGAAGGATCTGAATTGATATTTCTCCAAAGAAGATATAAATAGTCAATAAAAATGTTCAGCATCATTAGCCTTTAAGAAACTGCACATTAAAACCCCAGTGAGATTCCACTTTGTATCAACTGGAATGACTTTAAGAAAAGAAACCTGACAATACCAAGTTCTGGGAAGAAGGCAGAGGCAACTAGATCTCTTATCCATTTGCTGGTGGGAGCTTGAAGTGGAACAGACACTTTGGAAAGGGTTTGGTCAAACATATACTTGCTAGATGAACCAGAAATCCCACTCCTAGTTATGCACCCAAAAGTAATGGAAACAAGTCCACAAAAAAATCTGTGC
The DNA here is from genome assembly GCA_935064755.1 of Tragelaphus eurycerus. Classification (NCBI taxonomy): domain Eukaryota; kingdom Metazoa; phylum Chordata; class Mammalia; order Artiodactyla; family Bovidae; genus Tragelaphus; species Tragelaphus eurycerus. The sequence goes on from CAKXYN010000244.1 coordinate 296,972, forward strand.
AAGGATATTTAAGAGTTTTATTTATGATACAAACCTGAAATTAACTCAATCCCTTTGGGAACAGACACAAAACTGTGATAATATCAGTCAGAAAAAAAATGAAATATTGTTATATGTATTAACATAGATGAATTTCAAAAACACCAAGCTAAGCAAAGAAATCCAGACTCTAAAGGCTTCCCAGGTGGCTCAGTGGTAAAGAATCTGCCTGCAATGCAGTAGATGTAGGTTCGAGTCCTAGCTTGGGAAGTCCCCTGAAAAACGAAATGGCAACCCATTCAGTATTCTTGCCTGGGAAATCCCATGGAAAGCGGAGCTTGGTGGGCCACAGTCATGGGGTTGCAAAAGAGTCAGACATGATTTAGTGACTAAACAGCAACAACAAAGCTACACACTAATAACAAAAAAGATGCATATGATCCAGCAATCCCACTACTGGATATATATTCCAAGACAGTCATAATTCAAAAAGACATGTGTACTCCAATGCTCGTTGTCTCACTATTTATGATAGCCAATCATAACCTACTTCCATCAAACAAGCAACCTAAATGTCTATCGACGAATGGAAAGAGAAGATGTGGCAGATACATATAATGGGATATTGGACATAAGACAAAACAAAACTGGGTCATTTGTAGAGATGTAGATGGACCTATATACAAAAAATATCATCATGACCCAGATAACCATGATGGTGTGATCACTCACCTAGAGCCAGACATCCTGGAATGTGAAGTCAAATGGGCCTCAGGAAGCATTACTACAAACAAAGCTAGTAGAGGTGATGGAATTACAGTTGAGCTATTTCAAATCCTAAAAGATAATGCTACTAAAGCGCTGCACTCAATATGTCAGCAAATTTGGAAAACTCAGCAGTGGCAACAGGACTGGAAAAAGGTCAGTTTTTATTCCAATCCCAAAGAAATGCAATGCCAAAGAATGTTCAAACTACTGCATAATTGTACTCATCTCACATGCTGCAAAGTAATGCTCAAAATTCTGCAAGCCAGGCTTCAACAGTATATAAACTGTGAACATTCATATATTCAAGTTGGCTTTAGAAAGGGCAGAGGAACAGGAGATGAAATTGCCAGCATACACTGAATAATCATAAAAGTAAGAGAGTTCCATAAAAACATCTACTTTGGCTTTTTTGACTACGCCAAATGCTTTGACTGTGTGGATCACAACAAACTGTGGAAAATTCTTAAAGAGATTGGAATACCAGACCACCTGACCTGCCTTCTGATAAATCCGTATGCTGGTCAAGAAGCAACCATTAGAACTGGACGTGGAACAACAGACTGGTTACAATTAGGAAAAGGAGTATGTCAAGGCTGTATATTGTCACCCTGCTTGTTTAACTTATATGCAGATTATATCATGAAAAAAACTGGGCTGGAAAAAGCACAAGTTGGAATCAAGATTTCCAGGAGAAATATCAGTAACTTCAGATATGCAAAGCAATATCAATAACTGCAGATATGCAGAAATATCAATAACCTCATATATGCAATAACCTCAGATACACCATCCTTATGGCTGAAAATGAAGAACTAAAGAGCCTTTTGAAAAAGTGAAAAGGAAAAGTAAAAATATTGGCTTAAAACTCAACATTCAGAAAACTAAGATCATGACATCTGGTCCCATCACTTCATGGCAAATAAATGGGGAAACAATGGAAACAGTGACAGACTTCATTTTGGGGGCTCCAAAATCAGTGCAGATGGTGACTTCAGCTATGAAATTAAATGACACTTGCTCCTTGGAAGAAAAGTTATGACCAACCTACACAACATATTAAAAAGCAGAGACATTACTTTGCCAACAAAGGTCCGTCTAGTCAAAGCTATGGTTTTTCCAGTAGTTATGTATGGATGTGAGAGTTGAACTGTAAAGAAAGCTGCTGCTGAAGAATTGATGCTTTTGAACTGTGGTGTTGGAGAAGACTCTTGAGAGTCCCTTGGACTTCAGTCTATCCTAAAGGAAATCAGTCCTGAATGTTCATTGGAAGGACTGATGCTGAAGCTGAAACTCCAACACTTTGGCCACCTGATGCAAAGAACTGACTCATTGGAAAAGACCCTGATTCAGGGAAAGATTGAAGGCAGGAGATGAGATGGTTGAATGGCATCACCAACTCAATGGACATGAGTTTGAGTAAGTGTCTGGAGTTGGTGATGGACAGAGAGGTCTGGTGTGCTGTGATTCCTGGGGTCACAAAGAGTTGGACACGACTGAGCAACTGAACTGAACTGACCTGACTGCGACTGAACTGAACTAACTGAGATGGACCTAGAGTCTGTCATACAGAGTTAAGTAAGTCAGAAAACAAATGTTGTATATTAATATATACCTATGGAATCTAAAAAAATAGCATGGATGAACCCATATTTGCAGGGCAGGAATAGAGACACATGTAGAGAACACACGTGAGGACACGGGTTGGGAGGGGGAGGTGGGGATTGGTGGGGAGATCGGGATTGATAATGCGTCAATCTATTTTGATACTACCATGTGTGAAATAGACAGCGAGTGGGAAGCTGCTGTGTAACATAAGGAGCTCAGCTCAGGGCTCTGTGGTCACCTAGAAGGGTGGGGTGGAAGGCCCAGGGTTAGGTCCAGGGGTGAGGGGATATATGTATACATATAGCTGATTCACTTTGCTGTATAGGAGAAACTAACACAACATCATGAAGCAGTTATAATTTAATAAAAGGAAAAAAAAAAAAAAAAAAGAAGCAGCAGCAGCAGACTCAAAGATAGAGGGAACAAACTGGTGGTTACCAGTGGGGAGAGATAACGGGTGGTGGCGGGCGGGGTGGGGGGTGGGGGTTGGGGGGGGCGGGAGTGGGGGCGGGGGGAGCCGACAGGCGGGTAGGGCACTAAGAGATTCAAACTCTTAGGTACAAAAGAGGCTACAAGGATATATTGTACAATGCAGGGAATATAGCCAATGCTGCTGCACTGCTACTAAGTCACTTCAGTTGTATTCAATTCTGTGCAACCCCATAGATTGCAGCCCACCAGGCTCTTCTGTCCCTGGGATTCTCCAGGCGAGAATATTGGAGTGGGTTGCCATTTCCTCCTCCAATGCATGCATGTATGCTAAGTCGCTTCAGTCGTGTCCAACTCTGTGCAGTCCTATGAACAGAGCGCACCAGGCTCCTCTGTCCATGGGATTCTCTAGGCAAGAATACTGGAGTGGGTTGCCATTTCCTTCTCCCAATATAGCCAATATTTTAACATAATTATAAGCAGTGTATAACCTTTAAAATTGTGAATCACTATATTGTACAACACCTGTATTTTATACATAAACTATACTTCAATATGGAGAAGGCAATGGCACCCCACTCCAGTGCTTTTGTCTGGAGAATCTCATGGACAGAGGAGCCTGGTGGGCTGCAGTCCACGGGGTTGCTGGGAGTCGAACACGACTGAGCAACTTCACTTTCACACTTTGGAGAAGGAAATGGCAACCCAGTCCAGTGTTATTCCTTGGAGAACCCCAGAGACGGTGGAGCCTGGTAAGCTGCTGTCTATGGGGTCGCACAGAGTCAGACACAACTGGAGAGACTTAGCAGCAGCAGCAGCAGACTTCAATATAAAAGACTACACACTGTATGAATCTACTTGTAGGACACTCTGGAAAAGGCAAAATTATAAGGACAGAAATTACAGCAATGATAGGGAGTGGTGTTGATTGCAAAGAGGTATGAGACTTTTAGGATGATGGTGTAGGAAATATTCTTTATGTGATTATGGTGGTCAAAATTCTAATAACTATATTCCTATATAATGTGAATTTTACTACATGTAAATTATGCCTCAATATTCCTAAAAAAAGAAATGTGCCTCAGGAACTCAGTACCAATTGTTCTTATATCAGTTCATTAGCTGTTCATATTTTCAGCTTTTTTTTTCTTTTCTGGCACATAGGGGAAAAAAATGGGGGTGGGGGAGAGGAGTGCTCTCAGATGGGCTCTTCTTTAAATCCCAACAAAAATAAGCCAAAATAAATGACACACTGGCGATCTGGCGGCACAAAGAAGAGACAAAGCAGACAAAATAAAATAACATGATTTCATTTGTTGAGATGTATGAAGTCATTTATTTATAATGATTACAGCTGCACAAACAGCCATGCTGGGGTGTACACATACACCCTCTGCTGGGTGCCCCCAGTTCCCTGTCTGAGAGGGCAGACCCGGGGGACTTGGAGGCACACAAAAAGCTTGAAGAAACACAGGCCTTCAGGACAGACTCAGCCAGCCCTAAACACATTGCTTGGTAGATTATCAAAATCAAGCCTGATTTCCACTTGGAACTGTAACTCTAGATGCAGTTAATATATAACAAAACTTGGATTGTTTACAGCTTATATGCCTCTCAGAAATTGTCAATATTTCTTAATGTTTCCAATTACTGGATGGGGGGTCGGATAAAGCTAAGAAGACCATTGGTGTTTTCCAGCATACACTATTTTCTTCCGATCTCATCAGCCTATAATAGAGATTTATGGACTCTGTTTGTTATAATAGTAAACAAATTATCTTTAAATCAAGGATCAGCCGTTCGTGTTTAACAGAGAACATCTGCTGTGAACCTTAGAGGAAGCAGCCCTGATAGAGAGTTAGACACACACTCCCTGCTCTTCCTGACACTGCTGGGGGCTGCCAGGTCGCTCCTGCAGTTTGGATGCCAATCAACACCCTGAGGCTGAATTGGGATGGAGGAGGGGAAAGGGTCTTAGCAGGCAGTTAACTGGCATTGAATGTAAGAATCCACCACATTCGTACTCTTGAATCAGTTACTATCTTTCACTGTAGAATATATTAACAACCTGTGATAAGATAAGAAAAGCAAGTTGGGGGTAAGAGATATTTAATTGTAAGCTAACTGTTCAATAAGCATGTCAGATCACCTCAAACCTCTAACAAGCAATTTCTTGCAATCTGCTGGCCTCATATCTAACATCCTTCCATCCGAAAGATCTGAGAACTCTACAATACAGATCTTTTTGCTCTCCCCATTATTAAGGAAGAGATTAAGGAGGAGATCAAAACCAAATAAAGATTGGTTTTGAAAAAAATATATATTGTTGACATAAGATTTGTGTTATTTCTTTTCATAGTTGGGTTATTTAATTGTTTCCATGATATATTTAGTCATACCCAAAATACAAAGTTAGTGTGACTTGTGATCAGATGGATTCCTAGTCCACTCATCCATTTAACTCATATTGACTGGCACCTCCCATGCTGATGGGAGAGATGACAGTCAACAAGACAGGAAAATTCTAGGGCCCTCATGGAACGTAATAGTCTATGGGCAAATAGGAAAATGAGAGTAAATAGAGATATAATTACAGAGGGTGATGACTAAATGAAAGAAATAGGTGACTGAAGGGACTTCCCTGGCAGTCCAGTGGTTAAGACTTTGCCTTCCAGTGCAGGGGGTTCCAATTCCATCCTTGGTTGGGGAGCTAAGATCCCACACTGCAGGGCAAGGTAAAAACAAAGCAAAACATAAAACAGAAGCCACATTGTAACAAATTCAATAAAGACTTGGGGGAAAAAAGTAATAATGTAGAAAAGATCATTGCACAAGACCTATGAAGAATTGGGGCGGGGCAGCCTCTCCACCTCTCAGTGAAGGATGTCGGATGTTCTGGCAGGATGTGATTTTATAGCTGAAAGGAAGTTGATTGTAGACTACTGATTCTACATAAAATGACACTTTGAAATACAAAAAAAAAGAACACAGATTCTAATAGAAAAGCCAAACTAGACCACAGAAAATAGGTTTGGATGAACACTGATGCCTACAGCCCACTGCATATATTGAGTAGAATTAGGGGTCATTGGGATCCTAGCTGTGGATCTTTGGGACACCTCACTCACCCCCCACCCCCACACCCCCAACTTCTTTCAATTTTCTCTGCCAGCTCTAAGATAACTGGTGTTAGAGCCGAACTCACTATGGATCTGGAGGAGCCTTCAGGACACAGGTTGTTAGCCTTGTATAACCACTTCCATTCTAGAATTCTCCAGGTAGTCCCTGGAGGCCCAAAGAAACAACCTCTTGCATGACTGCTCTTGCTGATATTGGTGTAGTACCACCTGAGACGCAAAGCCTGTGAGTACACGATCCCACATTTAGTTCCTGCAATAGTGCTATGTAGGTATTGTTCTTTCCACCTTAGTAAAGAGGGGTCAGGCCTTAGGAGACCATGGGACCTGTCCAGCTTCATATAGCTTGTTCCATTAGTAAATGACAGACCTTTGGCTTAGGTCCACACAGAATGGCTGACTGCACTGGTTTGCTCAGGATTGAGGTGGTTCCCAGGTAATGGGACTTTCAAAGGTAAAACCAGGACACATCCACCAAATCACTTGGTTAAACTTAATACCAGATCCTGGCTTCCCAGGTGGCTCAGAGGTAAAGAATCCTCCACCTGCCGATGCAGCAGATGCAGGTTTAATCCCTGGGTTGGGGTGATCCTTGGAGAAGGAAATGGCAACCCACTCCAGTATTCTTGCCTGGGAAATCCCATGGACAGAGGAACCTGGCAGGCTGCAGTCCATTGGGTCCCAAAAGTGTCAGACACGACTGAGCAACTAAACAATAATACCAAGCCCACATTTGTGTAATGGCCAGCACACTCAGACTCAAATGAAAGCCAGAGCAGGACTTTAAGGATTTGTTCTTTCTCGGGGCCCTAAGGCAAGACATCCTCATTAACCTGTGCCCCGAAGATGTAATGTATCACTCTTGTCACCCCACCAGCCTCCAGGCAGTGTGGCTATTCTATTATAATAACTCACAGCTGGGTGGCCAGGCTTTGAAATATAAACCTAGGAGAGAACAATACACCCCTTAGACTATCAGAGCATTTCAAAGCACTCCTGTACCACCCACTCCACAGCAACATCGAGCCTCTTCTTATCTAATGGTAGCATTGGTTGGAGAAGAGGAAGGGAGTTATTTTAGAAGTTTTGCATACAACTCATCAGGGTGTTTGGCAATGCCATTCTCATGCTGGGTTAATCACTGCCGTGGCTGTCTTGAGAATGACAGCGAGCAATTTTATGTAAACATTATAGTCAGTAACATCACTCCCATGGCATGGCAGGAAGGGGAGGAAAAGAAAGTCAAAGCAATCCTCACTATCACTTGAGCTTGAAGGAAATGACAAATATCAAACCGAAAGAAAGAAAGAAATTTCCTTTTGCAGCAATTTACTGGAAGTAGGCAAAGAAGTTTGCAAAGAAGTTAGGAAAACAACCAGAAAAGGTATTCCAGACAAAAAATCATGCAAGTTTTAAGTTGAGAATAACTTTTAAAATATTCAAGAAAAAAGTCTGGTTATTTTAATAAGAGGAATATATATTGAGTGCTTACAACTTGTCAGATACTTCTCTCAGCATTTTACTCTGTTGAATTACTTACAGTAACTTTATTAAATCATCAAAATACCCATATGTTGAAGGTACTTTATTCCCCAGACAGCTGAGGAAACCCTACATAGAATTATTAGAAAACCAGAGCTATCAGGATTTGAATCCACAGCATCACATGACATTGGTTTTCCCTGGTGCCAAGGAAAGAATTTCTGTCCACCAAGACTGGTACCAGAGTTTCCAGATGTTCAGAAGTATAAATAAACTCTGAGCAGAATGATGCCATGTTGCTAAGAGAAGATGTAAAGAACAGCTCTTTGACAGGAGAGTAAAGGGTGGTTTAGCTTCCTCCAAGTTTAGTGGTGGTGAAATTCAATCAAGGAGGGGCCTTCTAAATGCTACTGCTTGTATGGAATTAACGTTTTCTACCTGAGGAGTTTAGAATAGTTTTGCTTAATCCTTAGAATATATATACATGATTCCAGGATAAATGGAGTCAGCCACACATTCTCTCTACCTTTATAAGCACATCCAAATGTATAAACCAGTTAAAGGAAAAGACAGACAATGACAATAATGACACAAACACAAGTTATAAGCAGATGACAGGGGATTGGATGAGGGGCTTTATTCTTAGACTGCAGCATTCTTCCTCTACACTCGGAACAGATTCAAAACAGGCCCTGAGAAACCACAGAAAGACAGATTCTTCCTCCTTCCAGCAGACATCCTAAATAAAGGAGGCGCACCCCTCAGAAAGATGGGCAGCCAAGTCCCAAAAGCTAAGAAATCATTTCCTGAGCCGTTCTGGGGTCTTCCTTCCACCTCTGGCCCCAAGAGTTTCTCTCTCTCTCTCTCTTTTTTTTTTTTTTTTGCATGCTTCTGAGACTACAGTTCCCAGCATGCACTGAACAGGAGGCTGAGTGGGAGATTCAGAGATGAGTGTGTCCTGAACTGTTTATTTACAGGAGGATCACTTCATGGGAAATAGATGGGGAAACAGTGGAAACAGTGTCAGACTTTATTTTGGGGGCTCCAAAATCACTTCAGATGGTGACTGCAGCCATGAAATTAAAAGACGCTTACTCCTTGGAAGAAAAGTTATGATCAACCTAGATAGCATACTGAAAAGCAGAAACATTGCCAACAAAGGTCCATCTAGTCAAGGCTATGGTTTTTCCAGTGGTCATGTATGGATGTGAGAGTTGGACTGTGAAGAAAGCTGAGCGCCAAAGAATTGATGCTTTTAAACTGTGGTGTTGGAAAAGACTCTTGAGAGTCCTTTGGACTGCAAGGAGATCCAACCGGTCCATTCTGAAGGAGATCAGCCCTGGACTTTTTTGGAAGGACTGATGCTAAAGCTGAAACTCCAGTACTTTGGCCACCTCATGTGAAGAGTTGACTCACTGGAAAAGACTCTGGTGCTGGGAGGGATTGGGGGCAGGAGGAGAAGGGGACGACAGAGGATGAGATGGCTGGATGGCATCACTGACTTGATGGACGTGAGTCTGAGTGAACTCTGGGAGTTGGTGATGGACAGGGAGGCCTGGCGTGCTGCGATTCATGGGGTCGCAAAGAATCAGACACAACTGAGAGACTGAACTGAACTGAAGCTTTGGAAGACAGGATGGCAAGGTGAGGCCCTTCAGGATAAGCCAGGCTGGGCATGGGGGTAGGAGAAAGTAAGTTAGGAGATAGAGAAGTGTCTGAGTAAATCTCTGACTGTATTTCACGGAAGGGGAGGGTAGGCCATGAAGAAGGTAATCACTCTTCTAATTAGTAAATATTTGAACTCTTCATTTAAGGATAATTAATCTGAAACTAATTTTTTTTTAACTTTAGCGTAAAAGATTAAATGTTTCAGAAAGGTATATATCTAAATAAAATCTACGATCCATAATAATTTAGAATATATATGTGTGTAATGAAACGTTGTTGTTGTTTAGTTGCTAAGTCATGTGTGACTCTTTGCAGCCCCATGGACTGTAGCCCACCAGGCACCTCTGTCCATGGGATTTCCTAGGCAAGAAAACTGGAGAAGGTTGCCATTTCCTTCTCCAAGGGATATTCTCTACCCAGGTATCAAATCTGTGTCTCCTGTATTGATAGATGGGTTCTTTACTGCTGAATCACTAGGGAATCCATATATATGAGTTAGTGAAAAATCTGACCATACCCAATATCATACCCAAGACCACTATATATATATATTCATTTCTTTTCAAGTAAAAAGCTAGTGTCAAAATAAGAACTAAGAAAATAAGTAAGAAAGGAGCTCAAAAGAGATCTAAGAAAGACTGACTGAAATAAAATTTAAAAGTAAATGAAAATGGAAAATTCAATTCACACAATTAAAATGGAAAGCAATAAAGAACATTATGGTCACTATGAAAATTCAAAGGATCAAGTTAAAAAGCCTGTCTCAGAATGGAGAGTAAAAGCAAATAAAGATAGAAATAGGAAAGAAAAAATGAATACACATAGAGAAAACATATTCAAGTAAATAATTATATAGATTTTCCTAGGACAGAAAACAGAGCATCAAACCAAATGAAATAATCTCAGCTAAAAAGGAAGATTTTTTTTTTTTTTCTGACATAAAGCAAGGTTGAAAACTTCAAACATGTAGAAAGATCTCTTTGAATTCTAGGGAAATTCAAAAGAAACTACATCTAGATTAACCCCAGAGGCTTATTTTCTAGAATAAAGAGGTGGGGAAAACCTGGAACACTCAGGCAGGGCAAAATCAACAAATAAAATCAAGGAGGTTGGTGTTACTCATCTTGACAATGTTGCCTGTATCAGAGTAGTAAAACAGCATCTGTATGTTTGCAAGGGCAAAGCTCGTAGGTTTTGTATTCCATACTCCACAAAATTGTATCACTAAAGCAGGATATTTTCAGGGAGACATTCTCAGTTCTGTATAACACAGAAAATATATTAGGTATGAATCCTTCCTCAAAAATATTACTAAAAAAACTCATGAATCAAACTCCAGGATACAAGTTGTAATAAATGTTGCTACTACTACTAAGTCACTTCAGTCGTGTCGGACTCTGTGCGACCCCATAGATGGCAGCCCACCAGGCTCCCCGCCCCTGGGATTCTCCAGGCAAGAACACTGCAGTGGGTTACCATTTCCTTCCCCAATGCATGAAAGTGAAAAGTGAAAGTGAAGTCCGTCAGTCGTGTCCAACTCTTAGTGACCCCACAGACTGCAGGCCACCAGGCTCCTCCGTCCATGGGATTTTCCAGGCAAGAGTACTGGAGTGGGGTGCCATTGCCTTCTCCAAACAAATGTTGAAATAATTTAAATATATTACTTAAAAGAAATTGTAAATAATGTTTCAAAATTGAATATAGAAGCTAAACAATTTCTGAAGATGAAGGCTTTTTTGGTCAAAAGTGAAGTGAAGTGAAAGTCATTCAGTCATGTCCAACTCTCTGTATAGTCCATGGAATTCTCTGGGCCAGAGTACTGGAGTGGGTAACCTTTCCTTTCTCCAGGGGATCTTCCCAACCTAGAGAGTGAACCCAGGTTTCCCACATTACAGATGGATTCTTTACCAACTGATCCACAAGGGAAGCCCAAGAATACTGGAGTGGGTAGCCTATCCCTTCTCCTGCGGATCTTCCTGACCCAGGAATTGAACCGGGGTCTCCTGCATTGCAGGCAGATTCTTTACCACCTGAAATTGGTAATTATTTAGTAATAGTCTCCAACATTTTTTTAAAAAGATAGGTGGAGGAGAGAAAGTTAAAAGATGTGTCATATTCTTTTTTTTAAAAAACATATAGATAAAAAGAGCCAGCCTTCAGAAGATATTTTATAAGGTTAAAGTTATCCACATGTGTAATTTAAAACACATTTATATTTTTAAAATAAGCACTAGATGAAAGTATAAATAAAATATAGCCAAAAGACAATCACAAGAAATAAGGAAAGTTCAACAATAGCTACAAAATCTGAGTTAAGTATTAGTTTTCCTTAGCAATATAAAGAGGTTAATTTTCCCTTCTGAAAAGGGACCATTTTTAGAGTTAGTGAAAAATCTGACCATACCCAATATCATACCCAAGACCACAAAAACTATTTAAATAAACAAAACACAATAGAAAATTGAAATCAGATTCAAAAAGAAAAGTATAAATTACATTGCTTTACCATTATTCAGTAAAACTAGAAATTGTTAAAGAAAGTAAGAAGAAAAGCTCAATTCTTTGACATTTAATAATCCTCTATATACTTCTAAATGATAATTCATTCAAGGAGATGACGTTTGGATTATAGAAAACATGAGAATATTTCAGATGCAAATATATGGAATACTGCAACTTGCACTCAGTTGTACCATTGACCCTTTACTGGTTTTGATGTTAAAGAAGAAAATAAAATAAGGGAAATACTTAATAAAAATGAAAGTATGATGAAAAGCAGAAGGAAAGAAATAACAGAACAAAAAAGAGCAGTTAACAGATTTTAAAATAAAAAGGAGAATTAATAGATACATTCGAGAACTAGATTATGTGTGTGTGTGTGAATGTTGGTTCAAAACTGGCCATGGAACTTGGAGGGCAAGGAGAGACTCAAGGAAGAGGCAGAGGACCACAGATGCTCAGGTGGCAGGGTTAATATGCAGTGAACTCACACACCTGGCGAGGTTTGTCTTGGGCATCCATTTCAAGATGAGTGACTCTTGGCAGCTGATTCCAGAATCTTAGAAGTTCATACAGAGGCCTTAATGGGGTTAAGTCATCTATTCTGTTCAGACGTTCCCCAAAACACACGCTCTGTCAAGGATGGATCCTCAAACACGGCTCCTAGGGTGGGACTAGGGGGCAGGATGTACATGCCAAGGACAGGCAAGGGGCCAGGCGCCTCTGATTAACGGTCCCAGGTGGGAGAAGGTGCTGACTCCTCAATGACTTCCTTCAGGAGTGGAAAACATAAAGCTTATAAATTTGCGGTACAACACGGTCCCTAAATTTATACATTTCTAGTTATGAATCTTGGGTCTACCACTTACATAGCTGTGTGACAGACAAGTTGCTTAACTGCCCTGATTCTCAGATTCTGCATCTCCAAAATGGCAATAATGATAGTATCTCTTTCACAGAAAGATAAATTATGTGACATTCAATTAGCATTTTTGTGCCTGGCAGATTGTAAGTACTCAATATACAGTACTTATTCTAATACTTTAAAAATATGAGAAATATACAAGTAAACACAATCTGACATAAAAAGAGCATTGTACAATAGTGTAATAGCAAAATCTATGAGATAATACTGTATAATGAGCATGATAATAAAAAGAAACTTCTTCAAATATGTTAAAATTTCCTGGAAAGAAATATAAATTTCCAGGATTGACTAGAAACTTGGTTATATATTTATAAATTAAAGAAACATAAATTTTCATGTAATCTGTATTGGAAAAAAAGCCATACATATCTTCCCTTTTTAATGAACAAGCATAAGTAACCTTTATATCAAAACCTTAGGTAGACAACACTTTGAGCCAACGTATTTCAAACGTATGTGTCCTATTTGCCTTAAAACTTAAAAATTTAAAAAAATATTTTTTTATTCTCAAGATTTTTTTATTAATTCTATACA